>JAOXJK010000012.1:79648474-79663039 GCA_025774025.1 Xenus cinereus
TCTGACTCCTGAACCAAGCATATTTGAAAATATTATTTAAAGGAACTCTCACTCTCTGTAAACAAAAGCTGTATTCTTTAGACTTAATGAATAACACATGGATTTTAATATTACATTTAAAAATACCGAGCAGCATTTCTCTATTTCCCTTAAATGCATGATCTTAATATTACCCTCTCATGATGTTCCAAGACTTCAGAACAACAATGGCCATATAAATGCTTTCAGAATGAGGGAGTTTTTTTGAATGATAAGTCTTTAAGAAATGTAAGTATTTTAATTTGAAAAAATTGAGAAATAATTGTTTTAATTCTGCTTACCAGGAAACAAAACAAAATCTAAAATTTTCTTTTTACTTCATTAGCCAGCTGTAGAGTACAAACAAAATGAAAATTAGTAGCCTTTAAAAAAATGCTGGGTTTAAAGAGATTGTTTTAAAGGGGAAGATATGAGTTTTCTATAATTAGAAGTTACATCAAATTCTTTCTCTTTGACTTATCTGTGTTAATTAAAATTATCAATTAGCTTTCATGCTTTGTCTCAAAATGTTCTCTTAAAATATATTATGAATCAAAGTTCAGTCAGCCTTAGAAAATATATTTCAACACAGGTTAATACAACACCATCTTTAAGGCATTTTATATATTCTTTATAACTTTGCAGGCCTCATTTATATTATGTATTTATTACATTTTATCCCTCAAGCTTGCCTCAAGTGATACTTGTCTTCCAGATGTGTAAAACCAGCCATTTGAGGAAAATTATTTCTAAAAATAATTATTGTCCTTTAAATTGAAGAATCAAAATTTAATATCTAAGAGATAATTAATCACTCCACAAAGTCTTTCTAACATGGTAAATTTCCATACCTACTTATTCTGCACATTAGTGATGAACAGTTTTTAATGCTCTCACCAATCAGGCTGAGAATTTATCACTGCAGGTTGTTCAGATTGCCAAGGTACGGAAACCTCCCAGATTTTGCCAGTAAAGAAAAAAATCAAAGTTTACATAATCTAACAATTCTACTTTAATGGATATTTAGCCCGCAAATCATAATTCCAAACAGTTATACTATTTTCTAGACAGTGCCTCCCGCATGCTAGGGAAAGTTTGCAACTAGTCTGCAAGCCTGATAGAATTAGAGTAATCAGATGCTGCTCTAGAAATAAAAAGTCTGCTACTTAACTGCATGGTCCTGAAGATAAATTGCTGCTCCAGAGCCCTGTGTTCCCTTCGTCAGGCAGCTGCAGAGCTGGAATTCAGCATGGCAAGGAGAGCAGTAAGTGGCAGCAGGGTTACAGTTGCCACACCAGTATCTCTGGTGGACCTTAGAGGATGTTTAGGGAGGTTCCTCCATGCAGGGGTGTTGCTCTCAAACCCAGAAACTCATGCCTCCAAAGAGGTGGCTCCTGCTGAGCGTCAGCTGAGTGAGGAAGATGGTGCAATGGCTGTAGGTGCTGGATAACCAATGTCAGCTCACCAGGAATTGCTCTGGGTTGTGTTGGGAAACAATCTCTTCTCAACAGGAGGCATGAGTTAACACTTCCCACATCCCAGAAGAGGCAAGACCTCAGTACTCAGGGAGGACAGCACAAAAGTGGTTTAGAAACAGCTTGCAGCCAGAGGAGACAGGGGCAGAAGCGGCACAGTGCTTGGCTGAGTTACTGTGGGCAGCCTGAAGGAAGTTCTTTGTCCCCAGGATTGTCAGAATAAGATAGGCACACGATTGATAAAGATTAGAGACAACAGAGATTTTATCATAAGATGCTGTGATTTTGCTTAAGACTCATTATTTTTGCTTTGTTTTGTATTTGCAAAAGAAATGTTCTATTAATAACTGAGGTGTTTTAATCGTTGGATAGAATATGAAATATAAGAGATATGTCCTTGAACAAAAAGTTTTTCTCAATACTGATATTATGTCTTCATTTTTCATCAGTACCTTTTCAGACCCAAAACAATGAACAGTCTCTTTTGTTAGCAAAGCATCTGTGATGCCAAGAAAAGAATTCTTAGGATGAGCTTATTTTTAATTGGGAAGGATATTAATGAGCTTCTCATCATTTCTAAAAACAGTTTTACTTTTAACCATTTGTATTGGAGGAAAGAATTAATATTTTTTACCACCAAAATCTATTAAGACTATTTAAGAGCGGGTGAAAGCATCTTACAACAATGTGCTATACAAATATTTTGAAATAATAATTTGAAGTCTGAAACAGAAGTTTTACTCACAAAATTTCTAATTATATTTTTTATCCAGTAAACCTCACTGTAAACAATATAGTATGGTAACATTCTCCCCAAAATGCATCCTGCAACAAAGTAAGAACAGGTGCAGGATAGCTTGTGGTAACATTAAAAAGTGCTCTTTTGGCTGTGGAAAGATGTGCCATTCAGATGTGGTCCTTAGAGTCCCAGAATAAGTGATATGATTATTCAGAAGGTAGAAATTCACTTCTCCCAGTGGAGTGTTTGTGAAAAGGTTAACTTGTACTAATATCCCTCATTTCCTCCCCCCACTACCATGAGGTAAATACGTTATGGCTCATACAATGCTGCTTTTAATGCGCATATAATGTTTCTCTGTCATTACCGATGTCATTACATTTCTAGGTTGCAAAATCCCCCCAAATTCTCAAATGCAAACCTTAAATGAAAATGAAATAGCATCATTAAGATATCTGTATATATCCAGATCAACTAAAAAACAAGTAAATATGAATTGTCTCCCTATTCACTAGCATATCAGACTACTTCTTAATAAAACATCATCTTCATACTTCTCCTTGGTTTTTTCTGTTTTGTCTCAATAGGCATAAAACAGCCTATAACCATTATGTTTACTTTAGATCTACTTTAACTGATTCGTGCAATCACTTGGACTCAGTTAGAAACAGAAAATAAACTGACTGTGGTACAAAAGCTGAAGGACAGCACAGACAACAAGAAAAACAGACCTGTCTGCTGGAATCTGTAATCCTGCCATCAGCGTAGAACTGAGAAGCCAGAATACATGTACAAATGCCAAGATTTTGCTATCCAAATGTCCATAAAAGAAATTCATTTAAGGTCACAGTGGTGGATTCATAATAAGGAGGTAGCAATTCAACTCCTAAGGCTGCAAAAGGTTTCCCGTGAGAATGTGATGAAGTCATTTATTTCATAGATTTGAGAATGTTTTCCTAGTTTTAGGTACCAAATATTTCCTAACAATAACACTAATAAACAATGAAGCAAATTGCGTAAATCTTGGCCTAAAGTAGTAAAATACTTTGCTGAATCAAGCCTTTTGAGTTGCTGTTTCCCGAGTGAAGACACCATATGCCCAGTTTTACTTCTGTGAACAGTCTCCATCAGCAGAGATAAATCATTTACACAATTAATCCTGAGCTTATTTGGGTTGCCCTGGTCTTTCAGTACAAACAATAACGGTACATCTTTTCCATTCTTTATGATACAATGAACTTGATCTCATAAAAAATGGCAGATACCATTAAATTTTGTTAGAAGACTCTTTCCAAAAGTCTTATGAATCCTGTGAGACAAGAGGGAACCAGCAAAGAGTAGGTTAGAGAATAAAGAAGTGAAAATATAATTGTCCCTGACAGAGAAGAGCCTGAATTCAATGTGGGAACAGGCACAAGGCAAAAATCTATTTTATAGCATCCCTTGCAGTAATAAAAATTGCTGTTGGAGGCCACCTTCTGAGATATTGCTAAAATAATTTCCTGTGAACTCTGAAGCTTGTTTCTGTACAGATATATATATACAAAACAGTCTATTATTGGAGGACAAAGTGAAAAAAGAACGAAAAAAGACTTTGAAGTTTAAATCCTATAACTAGAACTCAAAAACACTGTTCACTTTTCAAGCAAAGAACTGTCATATGTATTTTTTAATGACTCCCCCATTTTCTTACAGAAATATAAAAGTAATAATAAATTGCACAGTTATTTTATCCTCAGTAAGTAGTTCAGATGAATCAGAAATGACATAAACCTTAAAAATAGTTTGATTAAGCCATTAAGATGGAAATCATCACACTGAAATGTCTCATCCATTAAACTGTGGGCATAAAATTTATTTTGAAATTATTCTACAAGAAAAATAATTTGTATTTTTTTTCTAGTGACTTGTGGTTAAACTACCTCATGTTTGGTTCTAGTACTTAAGGTAGCACAAAGGCAAGAATACAAAAGGAATGCAAGGAGGATTTTTGTGTTTGTTAATCACATTAAAATAGCCATAGGTCTTTTTTGCCTGGGAAGGTCAAAAAGAGCAGCCTATGCCTGCTTATAAAAGCAAATTTTCCTTCTGTTCTGTCAGCAGTCTCCAGACCATCCCATGTGCAGAAGAGATTTCAATACTTAATATCTGCAGATATTTTGCCAGGGAAATCTGGGCAGGCTGCCTGCAGAGAGGTTGTACATATGGGTGGTAGTCAGAGACAAAGCATTGGTTGCCAGTGTTCGTGGCTACTGCTAATCTACAGTTGAGGAAGTGGTAGTAGTAAAAATACAGAAAAATCATATCTCTGAACACTGAAATAGGTGCTCTAGTAAAACGGATGGTGTCATGACAAAAACACGGTGAGAAATAGACTCTGCATTGCATAATTACTACTGCTATGAGCCTGTTGGGTGGAGATACAGATCCCCAGCGGGAATTAGGAGAGACTTTGGCACTTAACAGCATGCCAAGTGTGACCTCTAAACAGGCCCTTCACGTGAGAAATCAACTCAACATCTCCTTGGCATCTTTGCCAGCACATGTAACAAAACAGTCACCATATCTGTAAGGCCGAACAACTCAGTGCTTCGCTCCTCAGCCTGAGGAGACCCCACTTCCTTCAGGCAAGTTTGGTGCATGCACCTTGCCACAGGCACTCCTGACAAAAACACGTTAGCTGTGTCCCCCTTTCCTACATTTTCCAGGGAGCAGAAAGAGAGGGACTGCCCCATAATGGAGGAGGAGCCAAGAGTCAAAGGCAACCCTGCACAGGCAGCCCTGTCCCACAATAGCTGATTCGTGCAGTCTTTATTCTTACCTTGTGAGAGATTCTACCTTCTAAAAATATATTTTACATTTTAAAAAGTACATTCTACCTTCTTAAAGTACATCACAACCATAGACAGGGATGGAGACAGCTCAGCTTAGGAAAGAGCTGAAGGCACAGGCCTGCACTTAAATAGGGCTCCTTAGCCCATAGGCAGAGTGTGTGGGTGGAGGTCCCAGGTGAAGTTGGGTTGGGTTATTAAGGCCTATTAGAGTCCTCAGAGCCCTGGTAACAATACCAGTGACTAGAAAAATTGTTCAAGATGATAAAAAACTCTCCAACAACTAGGGTACTACATTAAGCATCATTACATAATTTTTCAGAGTGGTGGCTCAACTTGGTTTTTGTTAGTCCTGTTTAGAGCTGTGTCCTTTGCCAAAATAGAAGGCAAGCCCCACTAACAAAGAGATTTGCTAGGGTTGGAGGGAGATGAATTCTATGTCCTAAATCCAGTTACTGTTTCAAACAATTAGCGTAAAACTCAGATATTTCAATCTGAACCAAAACATTGCCTGGTCCTCACCTAGGCTGAACACAATCCATTCAGTCCTGATCTTGCACACTCTGAATTCATCCTGCAGTCAAGGACGTTTTGTGTCGTGACCCTTACATCCGCCCATCTGCACAAGTTCACATTCATCTGCATGAACTCTTTAGTCCACGTAGACCAGGCTTCAGAGATGAAGTAATCCCAGACCCCGCTCCCGGTTTTGGGACCAGTGCCCTGGAATCGGGGCTGTGTAACAATCCATGGGGTATAAACCAGGAGCTTGTCTCACCCTAATGTATAACATACTGAGAGAAGGGGGGTGAAGAAGAGGAAAAACTTCTTTCATATTGTTGTTTACTCCACACTGAGTACTCAGTATTTTTTAAAATTAAGAAAAATTAATGGAGAGAAATTTAAAAAAATGTGGAATTCTATAATAGGCTTCTCAAATCTCCCAGGGATTTATTTTATGACCACAGATTTTTTTTAAAAAAATACATTCTTGTGTTGTGGAGTTAATTTCAATTTATTTAATGTGTTACAAAATCATGTAGAAATGGTTAATCTGCCCCCTTGACTGCATTTAAGTTACAGTTTTTTGCATTTGGACATCAGCCTGTGGCAAATTTGTCTACATCTAACATGATGAGTAGGTAGGGTCTGAGTTAGTACCTTGACTTTATGATCCAAATTGCCTAAGCAGTAGTTAAATGTTTATATTTTTTTTTATTACATCTTTCCATTTCACACTTAATATACTATTCCTATACACATTGCGCCTTTCAGAGCTGTTGTTTCAGGCTATTTGCAGAGTAGAGCACTACGTCTGTTTATATGCTGTTGGCATTTGGATGTTTTGGCCATAGTGTGTTTCTTGCTGTCTGCATCTGTATTGCCTAAGAGAAAAAAAGCCTACTAATGCAGATGAAGTCTCTAAGTATCTAGGTATCCAAATGTAATAAATATCAACATTTTTTATTTAAATGAAAGATTAGATTCTGGCAAACAATTCCATGGAAACAAGAGGTTTCCATGACACAACTGCAATCATAAAACATACCAAACCTTGAATGTTGAGTAGCATTTTAGTAAATAATAAAAAGGCAGTATAAGATTTTGTCTCTGAAATTCAAACTTTTCTGTCTGTGCATAACATGCAGGGTTAACATTTTGCTTTGATTTCAGATGTTGGTCTGCCTTGGCTTACTAGCGTCCTGTATGATTGACCGTTGAGATCATCAAGAGTAGCTTCTAGAGCCTGACTGGATGACTCGAGCTTTTGAAGCAGGAAAGTAATAAAGTATGACTTCTGAATACCAGCAAAGGCATTTACAAAGTAAGTGCTCAGCTGAATAATTATTTTTGACAGCTTTAAGCCAAATGTGGAGATTCAGAGTCTTTTTGACAGTAAATCTGAAGTTGCTTGAAAACTCGTAACAATGAAAACAATGCAGTTTAAAAGAACAAGAGAATAGCTACTTTATGACAGATTAGATAGACAGACAGACTGAAAGGTAGGTCAGGGCCCAGCACAGGTCGTGGACCATGCGTAAGCAGGTGTCCACAAGCCAGCAAATCCATGCCCTCCCCACTTTGTTCTGGTGAGCACAGTCCCACCAGACCCCAGTGAGCTGAGTGGGGCCGGGACTGGGGAGGCATGTCCAGAGATGTCCAGGAGAAGCAGGTGCCAGAGTGGTGGGTCAGGTCAGATGGGCCCATGGTGGGGCAGGCCTTGGGTCAAGGGCTAGGGCTCTGAGGTGCTCCTGAAAACGGGGGAAGGACCCCTCCAAGGCCTCTCCTGACTCCCTCTCACCCAGCACTTCCCTCGTCCCTGGGTGGGGGGATGTTTCCAGGCCTTGAGCACCTGGCTGCCTTATTCCTTTCCTCCAGAGAAGGAATTTTAGAGAGTTTTGTTTACAGCGTCTGAACCACTGTCATTTATCCAAGATATATCTTGGTTCTCTTGTGAGGTACCTGGTCCTCCTTAGTTTCTGTCCTCAGGATTTTGTGGTCCCCTGTGTTTCTAGAACATGTTCTTCCATGTGTTTGTAAAAGAGAGAAATCTTACATCTGACCAGCATGTCCAACCATTGAAAATGCTCACCAGAGCAGAAATAGTGTTACTGTTTGGCATGCGTTGATCTCACATCTAGGATTTTGTGTAAGGATAGCCTCAAATTAGAAATACATAAACGTACCTGAAAAAAAACCCAATAATAAAGATCTCCAGATTACCTACTACCCTCATCCTTTTGTATGTTTGTGCAGATATGCATAGGCATGGGTGATAGATACAGATAAACTATAAAACTTACACTGGTGGTTTGTAGCTTTTACTGGAAACAGTTTTGTATGAAGCTGACATGATACTTTGAAGCCTTATGAGAAAAATCAGGTCTGCGTTCAAAAGCCCTTCCACCCCTTCCCTACTCATGTTGTAGTGAGGATAAACTTTGAAATCAGTTATGTTCCTCAATCAGTTCAGCAAAGGACAAACTCTTCACTACATTTTCCAGAAACGCATTTGAGGGAGAACTTTTAAAAGACAAATCATTCTGTTTTGCAAATGCAAGAAAGTGGAATTTCTTACAGTGGACAAAGTTGCAGGCATATTATGAAATTATGCTGCATTACACTGGTGTATATTCAGCACTCAGCAAAACAGGGAAAAAATAAAAAAGCCCTATGATCTTTTAAAAATGGATGTGTAAAGAAAGAAAAATACAGACCTGCCAAATATTATTAACACAGTTTTCTTAAACTTCAAGCTTAGATCAAAACAGATTTGCAGCCATCAGGTTTTATGTAAGTTAAATAAGTAACCTCATTTTTCAGAAAAAAGCAGCTATTGTTTAGATACTTATATCCAGTTTCTGGATTTTGCAAAGTGTTCAGCTCCTACTGAGACCAGTAAAAAACAGAATTATAACGCCTTTTAACTGTTTTAGATCTTATGTCTGCCAAATGACAAACTGTGATGGCTCAGAAACATGTCCATTGGGTGAATTCACCAGAATTGATGAGTATACAGTCAGTACGAGATGATAATCGGCTTCTAAAAAGATGTTACTTGAACCCTGTTGCAAGTGCCAAGCTTTGCATGTTTTTCTAAGGTCAGATCTGCATCAAGCCCGAAGACAAAACAGGCAAAATTTTCCTCTCGGTACAAATCTGTTGCATATACTAAACACGTTTCATGCTTGACATTTCCACTGACATCGATAAGAGACTTGCACACAGTGCAAGTATGGAATTAGCAACACAGCTCCATGCTGATGAGAGGAGGGATGAACAATAACAGCCAAAGCAAAGACGGCTGTAGCAGATGTGAAGGGTAAGATTCTAAGTCTTCCAGGAACTTTTGATCTTCTTTTTGCAGAACCTAAGTTTTATTGAATTTTCTCTAACCTGTGCAGAATTGCTGTTTGTTCATCTTTTTATTTCTTTCAATTCTTTTTTTTATTATCTTTTTATTCTCTACATAGTTTTTATCCTTTATGTGTAATCTTCTTGCTGTAACTTTTTTCCCCATTTAGTTGCTTACCTACCAATTAAAGTTAGGCTGAGAACATATTAACTCATTTTGTGTAAAAATGTTAATCACTCTGTGTCTTCACCTTCAGCCACATTTGGATTAATGGCCCATTCACGGCAGAGCGCACCATCTTGTCTATTTAAACAGTGCCTATTATTATTGTAGTCCTGATTCCTTAGTTCTTTATGTTGTGTCATTTGATATAATAACAATCTATTTAATTGTAGATTAGATAGAATATCATTCTATTTTTCCTGACTGAAACTGGAAGATTTCTAGTAATTCTCAAGTTTGCTGTTCTGAAATACAGGCATACATACCCTACAGGCTTCACAAATGTTAGTACAAAATTTCTTGTTTGGCTAAAGTAAGGATGGAATATAATATATAGATTAAATAGGATGCATACAACTCTTATTTTATACTGAGAGAGCTTATTTGCAGGCAGAATATAAGCACATTTATATGGTAAGCATATTTGTTCAGTAAATCATAAGCATTCACGATCTACGATATGCAAAAAGCTAGTAGAAATTTGTGCCTTCAATCCATTTTACATGAAGTTTTTCAGACTTTCATGTTTCCTTAACCATAAATCTGCTCGAGCTATTAAAAAGCCTACTAAAATCATAATCAAATAAATACTATGAATCTGCTCAGAGGTGACTCAGAGTAAAAGTAGTAAAAAGATGTACAGTAATACAATTCTTCTAGCATAATGCCTGTTTACAGTTCAAATCAATGTCTTCCACTGGCCAATCAATACCACCTTATTCTGTTTATCACTACTCATAAGCCTTTTCAATAATTCTAATTTTAAAGAGTCATTACTGAAATTGTACAGCCATTGATTGTTTAAAGGTTACAGATTGCATGAACAAATTCAATTTTAGTTTCAATTAAACCTGTTGAAAAATTGCAAATCATTTTCTTAAGAAAGTTTCATATCAGTCTTTCAGATGAAATCAACTAGCAACCACAGTATATTTGCTAATTTAGATTAATGGAGGATGAAATCAACTAGCAACCACAGTATATTTGCTAATTTAGATTAATGGAGGATTTCATTTGTAGGTTAAAGTACCCTACAAGAGGGGTTGTACCCTGACCCAGGGTTGAAACGGTTGTCCCTTGACTAGAGGAGGGACCATAACAGGCAACCCTGGATGCCATTATATATTCTCTGTCTCTTGAAGTGGATATCTTATCCAGTAGAACCACACACTTGCTGAACCTCTCCTCCAGTCTGATCAGATGCAAGACAGCTTGCATCTGTGAGCTCCGGAGCCATCTCAAAATAATTTTAGATGAATGTAAAAGTCCACAAAGACTAGGTTTTCATGATAATAGCTTCTGCATTTAGTGTCAGGTGTGATCATGTTACAGCTATGGTCAGCTATTTTTCAAAGACAATTGGCCACTTACATGGATGTCTCAGAAACAGAAAGGCCTTTTAAGGTGTTGAGCTTTTTATTGAAAATCTGGCTTACACGTAGGCTGTAACAGATAGCGCAGTTCAGGGTCACAATGTCACAGCAACAAGAATTAGATGGGAAATTGTTACTGTGTCTTCTCTCAGACCATCTAAAAGTAGTGGCTTAACCTATGACTGTCTTTTTTTTTTCTGGACCAGATAGATAAACATCAAGCATACTGAAGAGAAAACTAAACTCCTAAAATGTCAGTTGCTCAGTATCTGCACTGTCACTATAATTCCCTCTATAGCAACACTAGCTCTGTGAGAGCATTTGTTTCCAAGGCTTTGATGCAGCCTGTTTCTGGCCAAATGATAGATATACTGCCAGAATTCTTATAGTTCATTTGCATCTTCTAGGATAAGTTCATCATAATAATTTCAGACATGTCCTCCATTTTCTCCTTTGTTCCCTTATCTTTTGGGAACTACAGATATCACTTGCTGTAGATTTTTTTTTATTCACTCGCTCTTCTGTATTGCAAATAAATTTAAACGGAAGTCTCACCTGGTTTGCTCACTGATGGTGCCTGGAGCTAAAGATGGACTGCAATCAACAGAAAAGCTTTTTTTAGCTTTCCCAAATTGAAGGAAACAGGCATGTTTTTATGTATATACTATAGGTAAATCCCTGGTAAAGCCATCCACTTCAGTTTTGTTAATTTTAGATAGTTCTGCATGTCAGTCACATTTTCTTTAGGCTATCTTAACTTTTAAGTAATAGTTCTGTTCAGCAATTTGACTACCATGGGAGTCACGCCCAAAATAAAGACATTTCTTAAACTTCATGAGTTTTATTGATAAGCACGTTACCTGTTTGTGACTAAAAATAATCAAAATGGAATAGCAGATAATGCCTATCTGCTGTGCATCAAGTTTTTGATCAGTACTATCAAGTGGTTTCCTAACAGTCAAATTAGGAATGGGCTAGTTTTACGTGCAAGTGAAAGTTGTGTTCTTCTACCTTTTTTTTGTGACAATCTAGCTTACACCAGGTGTAAACTAGTAACGTTTTTTGAAGTTCTTGAATCATTCTACAGGCTGTGATGGAGTTAGAAAAATTCAGCTGATTATTCTTCTCAGCATTGCCTTCATGATAAAAGCTTCTGCTGAGGTTCGAAAGAGTAGCATGAGCCCACTGTGAGAGTCATTTAATGGCTAATACATATAGGTAAGAAGGACTCTGTCATTTCGCTTGTTGCATTAAAGCAGCTAAATGGCTCTTTATACAGTAACTCACTCTGCTTGCAAAAACTACATTGAAGACACAAAATAATCTTCTCTCCTCTACCAACAAGTCATGTTATCTTGGACACAGTTATTTCACATCACTGCACTTCACAGGATCTTCACCTATAAGAAGAGAATAATCTCTCCTTCAAAGAAAGGGGAAAGGATCTGTACAAAGTTGTGTTGCCAAAGACATTAGAAGGCTTACTTTTTAGAGAAGAATTTGTTTGAGTTGAAACCTGCAGACATTGACATCTCCTACTTTAGAAAGCACCTCAACATTCAAAGGTGTAAAGTATCATACAAGGCTTTTAATAACAAAACCAACCTGTCTTTATAATCACAACCCTAGGAGAAATGGGACTGATACCAACCCAAAAACTCATGATCTGAGCATCACCAAATTTGTGCTTTCCAGCATCTGAACTTTTTATGTGGAGGTCCTGTGTAAAATGTACCAGAATTTTGGAACAGGAATACCTCAAACTACTGCAGGTCTGAAATTCAAATAAAACTAAACTATTACATCATCCATATATTTATTAGCCAATGCAAAGCTTCAGTTTTAGTTTGATATGTTTATTAACCTTTTATGAAATTATGTAAGGATTTATACACAAAAACTCAATTACAGTGAGCTTGGATAAAATAGAAACAAATTTTTCCTTTATTTGAGCACAAATGTAAACCCTAAAATCACTCGAATTGCTTCAAATGTCCATGTATCAATTCCATTTTTGATTAACAAAGAACTATGCAATTTTGTATGTTGAAAGTCAAAGTCTTTTATTGCATAATATTTCCTAGAACAAATACAAGTGCCGCTTGCCATTATATTCAGAAAGTTAAAAATGTATGTTTTTTCTGTGCCTTGACAGTACTTTATAGTGCGTCAATTCAACAAACCTGACTTAAGCTGAGTAATACTTGGTTACATGCCATTCTCTGTCTGCTTTGAGGCCTCAGATAGAAGGATATCTCCCATCTACTTGCAGTTGTAGAACTGGGTGTAATAACTTTATATATTTAGTCACTTCAAAAGTAAAAAACAAAAAGAGAAGCACACATTAATAATAAAAATCCTGGAAAATTAGTTCAGTACTCTGACGACTACTTTCTTAAGTATTGAAGGCAAAAATCTATGCTTCTCTGTCATTTTGAAGGAGCATATCTTCTTTACCTGTTCTGTATGATTTTCTTCATAGACACTAGAACATTACTAGCTTTGTATTTTACCTACCTCCATATACGCATTCAGGTATTTTACTGGCATATTCCTGCATAGCAAAATAATTTAATGTTAAATAAAACCTCATTTCAGTCTGTAACCCTGCCATGGAAGAAAGACTTTTTAAGTTCATTCTGCTCTGCACTTTGCCTATCAGGCATATTTACAAGTAAATTTTCATACTACTGAATCTCCATATACAAGGCTTAAAAGTTTATATTGTTTACAATTTAAGCTAAATATGAATAGGAAATTACTTAATACACAGCAGCTAGAGATCAATGAGTAGAATATAAGGTTATAAAGCTCTGCTGTCAAGTCCCACAGAGCAAATTTAGATGCCATCCCCAGTGAGAAATGTTTACGCAAATATACATTTCATCAAGTAAAATGTCTCAAATTGAATTTGAAGATAGGGAGACATTTACTTTCTTCCCTTTTGTGTGTGTAGTGAAGAAAATGAAATGGAAGGAATTAGAATGATTTAGAAAGCATTGCTTTTCACAAGGGACTGAAATTTCCCATTAACTGCAAGCAGTGCACATAATGAATGCACATGAGAAATGTTTAAGGACTCAGCACAAGTAAGTTTTTTTTTCATTTATTTATTTATTTACCTACTTACTTATTTCTTTTAATCAGTACATCCTTGGCCAGGGGGAGGGGAAGAGTATTTGGGTCATAATCAACGAGGGGGGAGACCACAGGCACAGGGAGTTTAGTTTTATTAATATTTTTTCCCAAAGAAGCTCTTTACTTTCAAAGTATGTAAGTACAGATTTAATTTCAGGTACTTGAATGAATTTTCAATAAAACCACTTTCCAGGGCAAGAATTTAACAAAAGTCCTAGCTTTAATATGAAAGTGCCTTCATATATATCAACTGAAATGGAGCCGAATGCTTCTTGAAAAAATAGTTGTCCGACTAGTTGACCACCAGGAGACACTGTTGCTCTGTAGAGATGAAGATGAGGTTGTGGCAATAAATTATCGGAAGTAATACATGTAACAGTCACTGCTATCTTCCAGGTCATTCTCCATTGTTCATAAAACTTCTATTTACTCAGATGAAGTTGGGATTTTTTTTCTGGGCGTGCAGCAAATGTGTGATCTAACACTTTTCACTGTCAGAACCTGCAAAAAAAAAGAGGAAAAAATTGGAATCTAGAATTCTCAGTGAAAGTAAACGGGAAATGTTATTATTTTGTAATACTTCAGCAGATAAAGCGAAAGTTTTAGAATAAAAATTTGAAATTTAAAATACATTAAGATTTGCATTTTTTGTTTCAACTTTAAATCATACGCAATTTGGAAAACGGATTTGAATTTGTATTTTAATTAGCAAAGTATTAGATTTTTCCCAGAAAACATTGTAACAACTATGCTTCATAACTGATAACTTGTTTCTTTGATTGGTAAAGCCATATTTTGGTTTCTATTTAATTATTAAATGAAACATGAAAATGAGTTTTTTCCTTTTAAAAAAAGAATAAGTGGCAAGGAGAAAGATTCTGTTTTACTAATTTTATTTAGGAATATATATGTA
>JAOXJK010000012.1:79663149-79673339 GCA_025774025.1 Xenus cinereus
AGGGATGGTGCCTCAACCACCTCCCTGGGCAGCCCATTCCAATGTATATATATAACAATTATATATATAACAACATATATAACATATATATGCACACATATATACACATATTCCAACCTAGATGATTCTATGATTATATATATAAATACACTTATATATAATACCTATATGTACATATATTGTACCATGAAATAACCAATAATAACCAATGATATAGTCAATCATAATATAAAACTGTCTACAAAAACCCCCTAAGACCTTAGAGCTGAAATGAAATTAATTAGCTGTTAAAAAAATAACCCATTTCAATGTAAAGAAAATTGGATTTTTCAGCCATATCAAAAATCAGCCTTTTCAATACCTTTATTTTTAAAATTCTGATCAAATTAGTGCTACATAAACTCCAACATTCCTGTAAGTTTTATGCAATACTTTCATAAGTATATGCAATATTTACGGAAGTACACATACACTTATGTCTACAAGTTGTATTTTCACCTAATTGGCATTTTCAGATCATTTTTGTTCACTTTCCATTAAAAAGTCCAGTTTTTATCTGGCCATTGTACATTACGCTGGGATTGTAAAATCCCCGTAACATGTATATAAGTTCTGCTTATGATATGACAACTCAGTTGTAATGCTCCAGAGCCATAAAAGGTCATTGACTTGTACGTACAGAAGGATTTTTTGAGTTTAAATGATCTCAGTACAAGCCTTAAGACTCCCACTAAGCTCTCACCGAGTACCTACAATCTCAACCAATAAACCTTCTCAGGCAACTATGGTTTCTGCATCTCCGCTTGTCCAGAACTGCCTTGGTTTGATCATCCTTGGTCAACTTAATATCATTTTCATGTCTTACCCCGATTCAAGGCACAGACATTCAGGATGGTAATGCAGAGATTACATCTCGGAGACAATGAGGTTTGTCTCTTTTTTGCAATAATCTCCTCATTCAAGAATCCACCCTACATTGAGGAGTTAAGAGTTCAACAATTTCTTTTTCTTTAGGAAGGTTATGTATATGTGTACATGTACATAAAATATGTGCATGTATGTTATATGTACACATACATACTTTATATAAAACATTAAGATATTTTTTAGAGTTTACTTGCAGCAAAAAAGGGGAGTTCTGAAACACGTTTTTCTCAGCTGCCTATGACCTCTGTCTGACAAGTCTTTCTCCAGGCAGGTAGCTCTAAATGATCCTGTTGAGTTCAAGACCTTTCTGAGGGCAAGAAAATGCCTTCAGCAGGACATAACAGAGGGATTTTTTCACTTCATTAGCTAATCAAAAGCAATATTGGTCTTTCCTAAGTTTGGAACATAGCCATATTTTATAATTCCAAGTTTTATAATAATCTATGCATATGTACCTAAGTAAATTTTTTTTTTTAAATAAATGTCAGATTCAACGTGTTCCCGATTTAATATATTATGAGAGTTCAAGGTTACTTTTGCTTAGATTTTATTCATTGCTGTTTTAAAATGGATTACATGGTTGTATCATCAGATGATATGCATTTAATTATCTGTGATACAGAGAGTGATTTTAATTTCAGAACTGAGAACAGTAAAAGTATTTAATAGTTTTGAGATCTGTAAAACAGATCAGCTCTTATTTTAAATTTTAATTCTATTTAAAATGGTAAGTTTTCTACTCTTCATTAAATGCAAAAGAATCCAGGAGCTGTAAAAATGTGAGTTTGAACATATCTACTTTATCACTCAAGGAAAGCTCTAGGTGATACCAGGAGTTGATGTAAATCACTGTAGTTTGACAGAATTCCATACAGTTATGCATCTTTGCAACAGATAAATATCTATTCCTTTTGATCTTGGTAAGTAGACCCTGTGTACTGAAAAGTTATTGTCTTTGATAGTGCTTAAGGCAGATTTAAAATAAATGAACTATTACTGGTGTTTTTAACGACACAAATGAAAAGTATAAGATCTCTCTTGTCACTTTGAAATCTTACTACAGCTATCAAGAAAAAATAGCTAGTAATATTTTTTTCAGTTTAGTAGAACTGAGGATACAAAAGTGTCATAAGTATTTTTGGCAGACATTTATGTTCAAAATTTGAAAAAAAAATCCTTGGGGACAGATTTACAGCCAGTGACTGTAATACTGTTCAAAATAAGTCTGTTTTCTAGAATACTGTAGCAAAAAATCCCAAGATGTAGAACTGGTCACCTAGAAAATTGGCCTCCCACCACTTTAGATATGAGCTATTTATTTTATCCAACAAATGTTTAAGGATAGTTTTCCCATCACCTGTAAGAACCTACAAGTTTAAGATAAGAAACTATTTGAAACATAAGCAGGGAAAAAGCACAAAAAATACTGGAATTACTCTAGACAAATTCAAATGAGAAATAAGTGTGAATGACTACCAGCTGGAGAAATATACCATGACTATGGTAGACAGTTTATCCTTTGAAGTGTTTGAACTAAGATTAAGTGTCTGCCGGAATAGCACGTACTTTTGCTTGGGTGGGAATTAGAGGTATGATGCAGGAATTTGTTAAGGAAATTCTGTGGCCCATTGGATGAGATGGTCACCACAGTCATCTTTGGTTTCAAAATTCTGTGAAAAGAATGGGAATAATACAAGTATAAAACAAAACAGAGACAAAAAGATTTATCACCTCTGCTGTTTTGTTATTTTCAACCATGCACTTGAATTGATTGTGTCTGGAATGGAGCTGTTTCCTAACAATCTAGACCTGCCATTTCTAATTATTTTTAATGTAATTCATGTAGGGAAGGAAGCCAAATTCTTTGTGATTCAGTCCATTTGACCTTTCTTAGAAGTACACTTTCTCAGAAAACACCGTTCTGAAGTGATAGTGTCTCATTCAGAGTCTTGGTCTTAAATAAAATTGATCCAGATAATAAATAAGATAAATAGCGGTAATAAAGGCCCAAATGGCATGACATCTTAAGGTTTGGAAGCTGAAGTGCTGATGCTTATTGATCTTCGCTAGTGATTGCAGACTATTTTCTTAGGTACATGGTCATAGGTAAATTCAGCGATTTCAGAGGACAGAATAACCTTCTGCAGTCTTTGGCTAGGACACAGAAATTGAACAAACAATTACCATTAAGGCTGGAGTTTTGGTAGGTGTTATAGTGATTGCTCAAACTGCTGTTAAAACAATGCCAGACCACCCATTTTCTCCTTTGGCTGCTCTTTTTTCTGGCAGCGGGACTGACTGTGCTTGGATATGCAGGAGGACCTGTCTGATTCTTCTCCATCTGTAAAAGTTTGGATCCAAAAGGTCTGACCTCCTGAATGACTGCAGAGAGTCCCAGCAGTTTCACATTTGACCTTGCCCTTTCAAGCTTATCTCCTACATTTCTTATTTCCCAGAGCTAGCTGATGTTCAAAACACTGTATAAAATTACCTGCCTTGCCTTTTGACAAAATGAAAGATTTTAAGTACATAAATATGCTTTACATGCTACTGACATGTCTCAATCAAAAACATATCTTGGTTTTAACTCCTCATCCATATGCTGAAGGTATCAGTTGTCATTAGACTTTCTCACTTCCTTTTTTCTTTATCTCTTTTTTTTACTATTGTATATATTAATAGATACAGTATAAAGATAATAACATTATTTTGCTGATAGAAGAATTTCTATAAAGGAAAAAAGCAGTTTTCCTAAATTAACCTGCATAACTTTGATTACCACTTCTCAAAGCGGGCAGTAGGGAAGTAAAGTTATGGGCAATAGGGAAGTAAAATAACAGGATATATAAGCAATGAAATGGGCCATACAAAAAAATTAAGTGCTTGGAGAATGTCTTACCCAAAGATAGCCAAACGTCTGAGACTGCTCATTTTAGCAAAATGAAAAGAGGTTATTAAGTAAAATAGTCTAGAGATGCTAGACTGGGAATACCTGTTAACTGACAAATGAACTTCAGTATCTCTAAATTAATTTCAAAGTTTACTAAAAAGCTTCACCAGACTTTTAATGTCATTTGGTATTAATAGAGACCTCGAGAATATTCGATATTCAAAAGAATTTCTGTATTCTGTGCTTCTGGGAAAAAAAGAAGCTCCAGCTATTTGAGATGAAGTTTAGAAGTACATGGAAACAGATTAAAAAACAGCTATTGTTTTTAGCCCTGTTATATCATCTTTTATCCCCATTGTTTGGTAATGGCTTACTGGCCTCTGTCAGAAGTGTGATGTTGGCATAAACTACTCTGAGTCTACCTTGGGATGGCAACATCCATGACCTTAATAAAGGCCTTTTTTACATACTGGAAGTTTTTAATTTAGAAAATATCTAGGAAAATAGGAATATTTTGTAAAAAAAGAAAAAAAAAAAGAAAGCCAGTTTTGACAGAATACTTACAACCAAGTGTTATACACCGGCTTTCTTGCATGCGTGTGTACATGCTATAAGCAGCACAAAATGGCGAGTTCAGTCATCTGACTGTACAATGGTGGAGCAATGAGATAGCTAGCTGTATTGTGTTCTTAGTTTCACTGCAGGGCTGTTGTCCCAGAAAAGGTTTTCTTAAGATGTGTAGTTTTCATTACTTCTTTTTCACTGTCATGGCACACATTTGTAACTAAGTTTGCGGAACATCAGTATTTACCACTCTAATAAGACTTACTAGCAAGGAGTAAGCACTACTCATGCAAAAAACCACTAGATTGGACTGGAATATTATTTTGCTTGTGTTCATATTTCTTGCTTACTTCACTGGAACAGTTCTGAGAAGCATATATTAAAATTACAATTAATTAAAAATTTTCTATTAAAGACTATAACACTACATTTTTTTAAACTTCTCACAATAACAATTATCAACATTGTGTTGTTTTATTGTGTCTCAGCCATGTGTTTTTAGTGACATTGACAGTAAATGCAAGGCTAACTAGGGATACTAATTTTCTGTGTTTATCCCAAAGCACGTATCTAGTTTCTATAAATTGAATAGAAAGGTGATAAAATATTTTCAACATAATTACCATTTTGTTTTAATGAAGGCTGATTAGTCAAACGCACAGTTGCAATTTTTCCATTTCTGTCTTTATATTTTTCCAGGATCATTGACTATCCAAAAGAAAATAAATAAATTCATATATCCACTAGCTTAAAAGAAGATGCCAGATTCTAGGAATTGATCTTTTTTATTTCCTACTTACCAAGTTATTTCTTCTGGATCCCCTCAGAACTTATAATTTCTTTTTCTTCCAACACCACACTGTTATCTCCACTTTACAGACGTGCTCTTCATACAAAAGAGAGGCTAGTTTCAAAGTCACAGAGATATCTGTTCTGTAGCCGGAACCTCCCTCAACTTAGTCCACAGCTTGTACCTTCCAAGTTGGTCTTCGTATAGGTTAAGCTTTAATTAAGATCTGTTACTTCCGGAAATCCCATCAGTTCCTACATTCTTCCTTAGGTACCAGACATCCAAAGTCCCTGAAAGAGGAAGCCCATGGCACAATAAGGACACCTGAACTCCTGATTTCTAGGTCAGTACTCAATACATCATTTCTGAAATTATATAGACCAGGAAACAAGTATTTAATTATTGAGTATTAAATCTATATAATGTATATTTACTGAAGTAACTTCAGCATACTTGACTGTTTGGGACGATGAGACCAAACCATGAGACCATGTCAGAAGAATCCTCAGAAAACACTTAAGATTTTTTTGGTAGGTATCCTTATTCCACCCCTTTGTCAAATGATGAAGACAGTACATTCTACCCTTAATGTTGCTGTCACATTGTCATCTTAATATAGTGAGCTAAAATCTTACCTGAAGAGTTATAATTAAAAAAAAATAAATAATGTATTACTACAGCAGATGTAAAAATATTCTATTATTTTCATATGAATAATAAAGGCTGAGAGCATTCACCTGTGTGACCATCCTACAAGTTATGAAGACAAAAAGCACTCCTGCCATATCTCTCCATAATTCCACATGCCTTGAAATATTTGCATGGAAACATGCAAAAGAAAGTGTTATGGAAAGAGTAAGTGCTTAATGCTACAGTCGGTTAGCTGTCTTCCCATACAGTAGGGTGAACTTTTTCATCTATCAATATATCTTATATATGACTTCTGGTGATGATCAAATTTGCCTGCTATCACAAATAAGTTTTAGGAAGCTGTCTTTTTGTGAAAATTTTTTTTATCATTCCTCTTATAGCCAGATTATTCCCACTGTAAATACAGGTAATTTCCAACAGCCTCCTCCCAGCTAAGACCCCGTCTTCCTGACACGGGGGAACTCCAGGACAGTATGCCTCTCACAGAAAAAAGCCCTCATTAAAAACCTTCTAGAGATCTAACTAATCTAACATAGCATCTATATCCTTGTGTGCAGCTCTTTTGGTATGAGGACAGAGCTTCAATATTTGCTGGATAATTTTTATTACTAAACAGATGACAGCAGAAGCAGTAGACTGTGTTATTCTGAACAGAGTACATCTACAAGCTTCTGTGTATTAATTCCCCCTTGCCTTTGTTTGGGTTTCCCAAACAAAGCCATTGTCAGAGATTCTGTACACTTTTCCCCTGCTCCCCTAAAATCCGCAGCAAAAGCGCATCACAATGCTTTGTAAAATTTGCCATCTGTAATTTCAGAACCTCAGGTATATCTGAGCCAGCTATCTGCAATTCACAATAATTGTTTAGTATGTCATAATTTTCAGCATTCAAGCGTTCTTTTTCACTTGGAAATGCAGAGGGGGAGATTCATAATGGCACTGAGATTTCCTGCTAAATTTCCCATCTGGTGATCCTCTCTCACTGGCACTACAAAATTCCGGATTTCCATCCATTTGCAGCTGTGGCTCCTGCCCCTGTGAGAACAGAGTTGCACCTGGCTAAGCAGCCTTTTAGAAAATTCTACAAATAGTGCAATATGTCATTTTAAATGGTGACTACTCCTTTTAGATTAGGAGGTAACAGCAGGCAGCCGGTAACTTGCTGGCACACCCTACACAAGGCACTTTCCCAATCAGAGTATTTCCATCCTATTTAAGTAGATTTATTGATTTGCTAAAGGCCACAGAACAGATCCATTTTGAAGGGGAGAAAGCATCTTTAGTGGCATCCACGGGCCAATAATGCAACTTAAAGCAGCTGTTCTTAAGCTGCATTAAAGCCAGGACAAGCCCTCCTAATTAGGCAGCTCCTTCCCTGCCTAATGCCTGTGCCGTGCAGATATGCACTGCAGGAATGAAAAGAGTTGCTGCTCTTCATGCTCAGTGTTTTGAGGAATGACTGTGAATCAATGGCTCACAATTGCTGGAAGCGTTTGAATACATCTTGCTTATTGGTTTACGATGAAGGCATTTTGCTGGCCCTGTTTTTTGTGACTGTTACTTATAAAAAGCAACCGTGGAGGCTGCTGGACAGAACAGCAGGCGCAGACCCAGGAGACCCAGATCCTATTTCTTGTCCTGCCAGCGGCTTGCTGGGAAACCCTGGAGAAGTCAATCCCTTCCCCTAGCAGAATTCCCCCTTCTCTAAAGCCTGATTCTTCTAAAAATACACTGTTGAAAATCTTCCCTTCATTCAAACCCCATTTTATCTAAACCCATTAATCTCAGAATCAAAACACTGAACAGTGCTGAAAATGACAAATCAGAATTAAATCACAGTTGAAGATGAAAATGACAAAAGGAAGCTGTAGCTCTATTTACTGTTACTGAGGGTTGTTGCATATTACCTTGGACAATTTTCCCTTCTTGTGCCAGACAGGATTTATTTTGTTGTGAATACTTGGTTTAACATTTTACTTCTAAAATCTCAGCTGGAGATTATTTCATTTCTGGAAAAGACTTACAAGGACTCTTTAGCTGTTTCAAGACAATATGCTTGGCAATTAATAATAAAATGCAGCAAGCCCTATTTTCCCGGGTCACAGTTACAGGTAAAAACTGTTGAAACCTGCTGCCATACTGCAACACACTAATGATTAAATCAGGAAGAGAATGGATCTGCTAAAGAATCTGTAGTATTTCAAATGTCAGCACCTGAATGCAACTTAAAACAATGACAGGTTGGTGCTTAGACTAGCCTAATCTCTGCCAAAAAATCTGACAAAAGTAAATATGGACTTGTAGTCATCTGCTTGGTTTTTTTCTTTTTTGGCTATTCTTTTGTTTTCTTGAGTTTTTTTGGGTTTGAGGTTTTTTTGTTTGAGGTTTGTTTGTTTTTTGGTTTTTTTTAAAGGCCTGCTACAAATAGTATGAGCTGTCATTCTGTTAGACTTTCATCTTGTCTGAAAGTCCTTTGTGTTTCCACAGTGCTCTATGGTAGGACCCAGACTGTGGCTGCCAGAAAGGAGCTCACCCCTAGCACTTCCCAGCACCTCTAAGGCTGATACATTTCCTACAGTGAAGGCAAAATTAATTCCACTGAGTTAAAATCTGGTTTAGGACCTGGGACATGTGGGGTGTGTGCGTTTCCCGTGTCTACTGGCTGCTTTGTGCAGGCTCCTTGAGACGCATCAGTAACCCCACATAGCCTTGGCCCTGGCCAGCCAAAAAATATGCACGATGGTTTGTGTTCTGAAGTAGCAAAGAAGACAAGAGAATTAGCAAATCTGGATCTCACTGTAACAAATTTGAGTTTGCATAAGAAAAATATTTACTAAAGCTATCTATAGCTGAGACAAGGGGGAAAAAAAATCCCATTTGGAGTTCACAACATCCACTGGAAAACACTGTGAAAAACAAAAGATGCTCAGAAATTAATATTTTGTCACATACTAGTACTATTTTATATAAAATCACATTAAAGTAAGAACGGGGACTATAATACCCTGTGTTTTAAGGTCAGTCATAAATGAGTATATGTGAGACTGAAATAGCTACAACTCTTTTCCATGGCCTACACACCACATCTAAATTCATCATTTCCGTTTCAGATGCACTCTTATTTAGATAATGATAGATTTGCATTCCTAAGATTTAAATATAAATTTATGTGATAAAGATTTAGATCCTCTAAAATTGGGTGTATCCAGTCAATCTGAGCCCTCCCAGAGACATTTGAAATTTCAGAGGGACAGAGATGAGTGTTTTTTGAAAACAGGTTCCACTACAGTATCTGAGGGCATAATTGGTGTTAACTTGCGAAACTGCTGTTCAATGAGATTATTTTATGTGGTCATAATGGAAATATTCATAAAGCATGTATTATATGCACTTGTCCTTTTCTTACTCTTTCTTGGATGCTCATGTTTATCCAACAATGTAGGAAATTTCTAGGCTAGACTGACCCTATGGCAGAACAGGTAGTACTGGTTGTGTTTTATTCCAAGTTTTCACAGACAGAGAAGCTTTAATAGGGTATTTAATGCAGTCTTTGTAGCAGGTTCCCTTAGAAGAGTTGGTTCACTACCAAAAACATTGAGCAGCTGAAAAAATGAATTTACATGAAATAGGCAAAGGGTGCGTATTTTTTCCTATCAGTTTATACTCTGGTAAGAACTGAACATTTCATTTCAGGTATGAAGGTTTTCCACAGATTTTGAACAAACTGCTAGTAGTACGAATGACCCAAAGACCTGGTTTGTAAAGAAACTTTTTCTTTTTTTTCCCCTCCTAAAAAAGGAAAAGCCTGCTTTGCAATCAGACTACTTGGAAAGACGGTGAGAGACTTGTTAACACATGCTGGGATTTGTGCACTTGAGCTCTGAAAGGAGGGAAAAATCAATTAGCAAGAGAATGTGTATCTTTTTTTGTCACTTTCACACATAAACGTTTAGAGAGAACATAAAGTCTGACATTGAAGTATACTGCAAAGGCAGAAATTGTAGATTCTGTAAGATATGTCTGGAAGGACAGAAAGCTCTACTGAGTGATTTACTGGCTGTCTGCCATACTCTGAATAACTGCCTGTCAATGCCACATGTGACATCTTTCAGATAGCATATTCTTTCAAGCAAGTCCATAAAGGTGGCAGATATCAAGAGAGAGTGTAAAAGAGTGCTTGTGTTAATGCTTGAGAGCATTTATATTAACAGTATAAAAAATAGAATTGCTTAGGCATTGCTTCTGTCGGTAACAATACAAAACGATCACATTCACCCATTCCCCTGTAACCAGCTGTGATTTGTATTTTGAATCCAGGAAATCCACATATTTATGTCTCTTGCTGTTTGAAAGAATTTCAGTTTCCTA
>JAOXJK010000012.1:79676355-79686635 GCA_025774025.1 Xenus cinereus
TGGTATTTTTTACACATTGTACAGAAAATCTAAACAAAAGGAGGACGTAAAAAAGAAAAAAAAGAAAAATTCACATTAATAGAGCATTATGTAAACAGTTATTGTAAACAGATTGGGAAAATAAGTTCAGTATCAGCTCTTGGAAAAACTGTGACTGATTTATAGATGTAGCAAGGAATTGCAATAATGAAAATAAAAATAAGATGAAGTAATAAACATAAATCAATTTCTTCCTTTTCTTTATTTAAAATATTTTGTTGTAATCATGATTTGAGATATCTGGCTATATTTATAATGTGTTCCACTTTGTTATGAAGTTCTTCCAAATAACAGTTAACTGCATGTTTTTACACTCTGCCAAAAAGAGCAACTTTATTTGGTTTTTAATATATTTTTCCTGGGAAGTAATGTGTCCTGGGTCCTGGGTGTTCTTCACTTAAGAAGCTGTCCATATAACTTGCAGCTGTGGCCCCACAGATAAGATTCAGTGATTGCTCTTTAAAAAGCAGAGGTCTTAACCTATGAAACTGTCCTAGAGTTAGCTACAACAGCCTATATTTCAACACACACAAAAAAAAAGTGTTTTCAAAACTGTCGCATACTTGTAGCTTTCATTTATTTCTAAAGAAGCTGCAGGTGCCCTGAATTGACAGTAATTGTACGTATGGTCAAATATGATTAGAAATATAAAAAGAAAAATCGACAAGTCTGAAACCTAGCGTGGTGGGTTGACCTTGGCTGGATGCCAGCTGCCCACCAAGCCACTCTCGCTCCTCTTCCTCAACTGGACAGGGGAAGAGAAAAGCATGATGTACAGGGAAAGATCACTCACCAATTACTGCTACAGGCAAAACAGACTTGACTTGAGGAAATTAACTTATTACCAATCAAATCAGAGTAATGAGAAATAAAGCCAAATCTTAAAACACCTTTTCCCCATCCCTCCCTTCTTCCTGGGATCAACTTCATTTCCGATTTCTCTACGTCTTACCTGCCAGTGGCACAGGGCGATGGGGAATGGGACTTGAAGTCAGTTCATCACTCATGTCTGCTGCTTCTTCCTGCTGGCAGTCTTCCACTGCTCCAGCGTAAGCTACCTCCCATGGAAGACAGTACTCCATGAACTGCTCCAATGTGGTCCTTTCCACAGGGGTGCAGTTCTTCAGGAACAGATGGCTCCAGTGTGGGTCCCCCACGGGGTCACAAGTCCTGCCATCAAACCTGCTCCAGCACGGGCTGCTCTCTCCACAGGGTCACGGGTCCTGCCTTTTGGCTCCCAGGGCACACTGTTGACTCATATGCAACTTGCCTGAAGAATGACAAATTAGAATTTATATATATATATATATAAAATAGAATTTTATGTGTAGAAATTTAAAACTATAAATAAAATTGTGCATAAGAAACCTGAAGAACTGTAAAGCTAAATGAATTTTGATTTATACTGCAAAAGGCTTTAATCTTTGCTTTACTGATTGCTGACAATTTGACTGACTCTTTTATACTGAAATATTGTGATATACAACTGTGATCCTAAATGACTACCATAGCTTGAAATTTGAAGTGGTTATCTTCAAGAACAATTCTCCACCAGATGTCATTTTCATACAATCTGCAGAGTACATTAGAGCAAAAAAATATATTTTTTTTAGATTTAGCAAAATGCTGTGTGTATTAAAGTAAACACTACAAAACTGGCGCTGTCAGCTAAACTAGAGTAATACATAACACATGCTTGTATGTATATATTAAGTTAATAAGAAAAAGAACCGACTAAGCTTTGTGAGTGGTCACCTATGTCTTTGTTATGTTTTTCCCTAGAGGAAGGGGAACAAATTTAAAATTCACATTTTTCTTTTGCAATGCTGCACTTGATTATTCAAGCTCCATTTGTGAGATAGGTAGTTTTCTTCTCAACTAGGGTTTAACTAGGTTTAAGTTTCTCTTGGATCTTCACACTTACATACATCACAATAAAGTAAAACTCAATTTCAAAGCCTCCATTTAGAAGAAAATCTAATAGAAAATTTATGTACTGATATAACACAAATGTAACAAAACTAATTCAGAACTCTTACATTTCCATTAAGCTAGACACTTGAATGTTAATTTCCTATCCTTTTTTTTTCCAAGTTGATATATGAAAGATAGATGAAATTGTTTTGTTGCTTATGTATCAAAGATTAACAGCCCACAAAATATCATTAGCAGTTCCTGCAGCATGACAACAACAGCATCTCAAACTGTCACACCCAAATAGACAATTCAATGGGATGTATTCTTTCTGCACATGTGCATTAGTGGCACTGACACTCTGAATATGGATAAACACAGAAGATGATGATGGAGAATCAGTGCTGCATCTAACTGTTAGACCTGTATCAGAAACAGCATTTTGAACCGCCTTCATCATGCACTGATACGGGGAAAAGACCTAATTTATACATGGCAGGGAACACTAATGGAAAAATTATATGACCAACAGATTACATGTACACTAAAAATATGATATTTAAAAGTAATTCTTTTGCAAGCTGAGAGTAAAATGCAATATCTTAAAAATAGTTATGTTGCAAATACTCCCTCTCTCTTTAACAGACAAATTTGTATTCTGACTATAGTTACTTCTATTTGATCTGACTATTCTTTACCACAATAAGCTCAACCATCTAAACTCAAGAGTTTTGAATTGAAAGAATGGATTTTTGTTCCATTTAAAAACTTAATTTAATACTGAAAAGTTTCAAGACTTTTGAGAAAAATGTCAATTTGACGGATTTGTCAAAATTTAATCATTCATAAAAACAATTAGTTTCAGTGAATTAGCAACACTGCAGAGGAAGCAAGTTGTTTGAAAATTTCCCACCCAATGTTTTTTCAGAGCAAAACGACAAGGCTGTATTTGCTATTGTGTGCAGTTAGGGCTAAGTACAACAAGAACTAATCTATAATACTCTAGCTTAATGTCACCTAAAAAAAAATAATACTACAAATAAGTTGCAAAAAGCCTTCACTGGCAAGAAAAACTAGTGGTTGTTCTTTGATTAAAAAAAGAGAAAAAAGGGACAGAAGACATCACTAACTTTACAGATACATGTCCAAAATTATTATAATTATTATTGCAGTCAATTATTTTATCCTTGCTACTTATAGCAGTCTACCCAATATAAAAAGCACTACTTAAGTTAGCCAAGTAACTATGTGTTTGTTTGCACCACATGGAGCAGACTGTGATTTTTTTTTCTTCCTTCCCCCAAATCAGATACAGGGAAGAGGGAAGTGGGAAAGAGAAGAATGAAAATAAACTGTAAAGTTGTCCTTAAATAATTTAATGAAAAAGTTCTTTGAGGACCAAATGTCTTGGCTTATTTTACAGCTTCCAATTATGGCAAGACGGGAAAAGAATTTTCATCTTCCCAATCTGGTGAAATTGCTGGCATAGGGTACAATACACACAGAAACACTATGTGCATCCTCAAATCCTACCCATTTCCAGTTGTTCTTATTAGATGTCTCGAAAAATCCCCATAGTAAGATCTAGTAGAATAAATAGGTGTGAAGAAGAAAATTTGGGAAGGTTGTGGGGGAGACTGTTTCATTTCCAGTGAAACAACTTATGCAAAATAAAATTTCTGTCTGATGTCCCTAACTTTGAAAACACCGATACAGATTTAGAATTAATCATCCTGCCCTCATCATTAGAAGCTTCACTCTGTTACGTGACAGCTGAGCAAAGCACTTTGACTTATTCCATCAAGAGTGGGTGTGTGTCTACACTGGCACTCAATTCATGTCTTTGTCTCGAGACCCTTCAGTCCTTACATAAGTACTAAATTTCCATCCATTTCAATTGAAGTTAACTGCCTACCTCAGTGCTTTGAGGAATCAGCAGTCATAAGAAGCTTTTTTTCCCCTTAGTATGATTTTTTTAATGAATAGCTTCAGTAATTTTATGTCCATAAATTTGGAGGTGTGCAAAACCAGTGATTTTTAAAAAGCTTTTTAAAATATTCTGAAGTACCATTTATAATTGGAACTCAATGTGAGACGAAATTAATCTAAGTGCTTTGAACTGTAAGTCTAATGTGCATTATATAGAAGTTTTAGCTGCTCAGCTACTGTCTGTGATGTAATTCCTTCCGTGAAACTTTGCTTCTTGATCTCCACAACCTAATCTCATAGGTTTGTTTCAAATACAGTGTTCATAAGGGTTGCAGCTATCTGAAATATTAAATCCCTCATTTATAAATGCTGGAAGAGCAACATAATAATTTTATAACACTTCAAGGCATCCATTTTTTGGCTTTACTACAGTGAATAAAATAAATCACAAATGGCCACAGCTCCATACCCACAGAAACAGTGAATCAGGGCTGTGAAGTGACCATCAAATAAACAGGCAGCTCTAGCCAAAGAGATTAGAGACAGTACAGGTGCATATAATCATAGTGATGTAACTGTGTAACACATACTTGCCAACAATTATAGTTTTAGTGCTGAACAAGCATTTGGTAGGCCCTTCATGCAGTTTGATAGGCCCTTTTCTCAATTACTTTGAGCGGCTCAGGACTCAATAAGAATCTTCTAAAAAATGTGGAGGTCAGTGTATCTGTGTATGTACAGGACTGTGTTTTCCAACCGTATTTTTTAAATGCTAAAGGAACTTAAGATTTAGTGAAATTAGAAAGCACATATTGGAATAATTTGTAAGGTTTTTGTAGTGTTCTTTTAAATTCAGACAGTTCACAGTTCATTCAAAAGAAAACTTCATGGTGGTGTCTGCTCTGAAAGAGCCATGCGGTGGTGAATACGGGAACAAGCAGAGTAAGTGGTAACTACACAAGTCTGCTTTGCTGCTGCTAAAAAAAATACATGGGGAAACATGCCCTAAAAAACACCATAAACAGTTGAGCTCCCTGTTTACATATTCACTAGTACGTGAAACAGGGTGGCACACTGCATAGATATTTGTTCCACCTCATAAATATATGTTGCTTTGGAATATGCAGCACAAAACATTATTGTTCATTCCATTTTCTATGGAGGCAATAGAAGTCAAGTATTCTGCTTTCATACTACTTCTGTAAGAGACAGCATCTAAATATTTTAGCTGAGTGTCTAATAAATATTTCTTAAGTAATATGATTCGAATGCACATTCTTTCTTACAAATATGCAAAGAATCATAAATACCTTCTTCCCACACTACAACAAGGTGAACTATTTAAAGAATTCTTGTTCCGTTTGATAATAAAAAAGTAATACCTTGAAAATTTTAGTGAACTAAAACCTCTCCTATTTTACTTCCCAAAATTCAGCTCAGATCAGTGTTTTCATATTGCATTTCCAGTTCAGGCTTTTTTTTGTAATTTATTTTTCATTTTTTTACCTGACATTAAGCTTAACATCTAAAACTAAGAAATTCACCTAAATAGATAGAGGATACTTTGACAATTTCATAATATTATCTAGAAAACACTGAATTGGAAGTTTTTTTTCTTTTTTCCTTTTTTCTTGTTTTCTAAACTAAAGCTAGAAAATTCCAGGTCAGCTTTCTACACCCTCAGGAATCAACAGAAAGAGCCCACATACTTTTACCTTAAGTAAAACCAGCTGAATTATCTCATTAAGATAAATCAATTATTAATTGTGTGTTCTTCTAAGTAAGCATTTTAGTGGAAAGGAGGCACTATTTTCTGCTAATATTAGCAAATCTAGGTAAGCTTCAAAACGGAGTGCATCTTATCGGCATTGACTAGTTATATAGAAGCAAAAGCTACATGTACCTCTCTATATAGTAGATTTGTGACCTCTAATCCCTATTTTTTTACCTTAATCAGAAGCACACATCTCTTTGCAGTTAAATCATATTGATCTAGATAAATCCAGAAATATACACATATATATGTATAATCACTCTGTGTATAGATTTAAAAACATATATATATTTAAAAGTCTACTTTAATCCAAATCACCACAGCTTGCTTTGTTGCCCAGACAGCACAATGCCCTTTATAGCACAGAAGAGGAAACGAGCAGCAAGAACCTCAAAGGAGGGCAGTGAAAGTATTAACTTTAGTTTTTTTCATTTGTAGGTTAAACTATAGGAAACACCGTTGAAAAAGACTGTAAAATATGAATTATCAGGCAGCAACTTAACTTCTGCTCTGTCTGACAGTCTAAGGGGTAACTGATGACATTAACAAATTCAAAAGAAAAAGAAGACTTCAAATGTTCCCAATAAACGCTAAACTTACATTTATCATAATATACTTAGAATTTAATTTAAACTGACACTAAGAAAACTAGTCTTTTTAGTGAGTGGATTGAATTTATTGTTCACAGGCAGAGGTACCTATAAGACTTTCAGACTGGTAGATTTTATAGAATCATAGAATCATTCCGGTTGGAAAAGACCCTTGGGATCATCGAGTCCCACCATCAACTCTACTCTACAAAGTTCTCCCCTACACCATATCCCCCAATACCATGTCTAAACGGCTCTTTTTACCTCACTTCTACATAGAGACTAAAAATAAGAGGGAAAAAAAAAAGGCTTTCCTACTTCTTTTCAACTGTGAATGACCTAGTAATCTATTTTAATTAACTGAATAAATTGAAATCAAGAAAATATCCTCTTTGCATATGCAGCAGAGGCTACTGTTTCTCAAAGCTACTGTAGCATGTATAGCGAATGTGCTTAGTTAGTGACTGTCACTGAGGGGTTTGTTTGCCATCAAAATTTCAGAAATATATGCTGAAAAAGAAAAGATAATTGATTTTGATCCGGTTTGGTCAGAACTATAGTTGGTTAGCGACTTCTTCCTAGACCCTTATAATACAAATTATCACAGCATCGTAAACAAAAGAGGTTTCTCTTTGTGGTCTGATTATAAAGATAGGACCAAAACAATGTATTTGTTTTGCGTAGCTGCTGAGTAGTGAAAATTACTCTGATTTGCATTTTAGAGCTGCTTAGACTCCACACGTCATTTTTAGCGCCGCTTACGCGAGGCATTAATTTGTTCCTGAGAAATCCAATACGAACTGCATTTGCTTACATCAGTTTTACATTCAGTCCACTGTCTCCAGACTTGGTTTCAGAATACCATCTAGGCATGTGCTGAAGTGTTAGTAAGAGTTAGACAGACCTAGAGTTTCATTTAAATATAATTACTCATTGACATGCTCTTCAAAAATCAGCTAAAAAAAATTAAAAAACCTGAAGAATTATCATTTCCATTTGTTTGGTTTCTGAATTCTGCAGGACTGACTACCTGCAGGCTTTGGGAACTTTGCAGGTTTGGAAACATAGTTGGGAGTGGGGACCTTTCTGTGTCACAGACCGTACTGGTGCCCTGGTTTGTACCATTACAATACAAATAAAAAAAAAAAGGGGAGAGGCATGTCTGGGAGAGACAAATACTGTATCATTCAGTTTCCTTTTGTTTTGCATTATGTTTACTTATTTGATAGTCTTGTTTGTCCTTGATATGTTAAAGAAAAATAATGGTAGTGTCAGCTTTTCCCTGTGCTGCTGCCGTTAATGAACATTTCCACAAGAAGAAACTCCAGGGACGTGACAGCTTTGCCTGATGTCTTTCCCTGCAGGTCCACAGAGAGAGCTGGCTTTGGAAACTCATCTCAGAGATGATTAAAAGCCATTTTGACTCCCTCCAGGAAGTAAATGAGAAAAACCTGGTGACTCCTGGAAAAAAAAGCATGAAGTACTAACTGGTACCTTACTGAAGGTACCAGTAAGGAATGTCAGCTCTGACAGGAAGAACATGCTCATTAGCAGGCATTTTCAAAGAGAAAGTAAATAAATAAATAAATAATCAAGTAGATGAATGAGTTAAAATCCCTGAATTTCAGTCATCTCAACAGTCAGCTTCAAAGATTGAGAGTCACATGATGTTCCAGTGAAACAGCTGTGAAAAGTAGTGGGTGTACAAAATTAATACTAAACAAGACGCTCTACTATGGAGAATTCAGAGCAACTGTGTGGGCGCACACAGGTGCCATCCAGCGAGCAGAAGGTTGTTCCAGACACGACGTCAGTTATTGACACCCTCTGCAACAAGGCAAAAAGTTCTCAACCCATTTTCTATCATCTTCTGCACCCTGGGCCTACCTAATAAATAATTCGACACTTACCTGCCTGGAGGTGGTAGGACTGGGAGGAAGTTGCCAGTGCTGGAACCAGAGGCCACGCTGAAGGACTCATCACGTGCCTTTGTACTGGGGTCACCTGACAAGAGGCCGGCAGCAGCCGGTGAGGTGAGGGCCCGGGGCTGCCCCGTGCCGGACACAGCCGGTTCCAGCCGGCTCCAACGGCCCCACCGCAGGGCACAGCTGAGCCCCTCAGCCACGGGCGGGCTGTGCCGCGGGGAAAGCCTGGGTCAGAAAGGGCAAAACGCTGCCCGTGATGTATGGTAGCAAATACAGCACGTTTCTTGTCTCTTTCTTACTTGTGCATAAAGGTCCATACCTTATCAACAGAATGTGACCAGAGAGGAACTGATGCCCCTAATTGAAACGACTATGACAGGCGGTTTGTGCGCTGTGCAGGCCGGAGCTGACAGACCTGCTGGTACCCGGCGGCTTCTGACCTCCTGAGGGCCGGGGGTGCTGAGTGAGGGCTGAGCAGACACAAGCAGTTCCTCTCAACTGCGCAGCTACCGGCCGACTCAGGCAAAACAAATTTAACTGAATTTCACTGAATTTCACTGAATTTTTGGAGGTGGAAGGGACCATAGAGATCATTTAGTCCAATTCCCCTGCTGAAGCAGGATTGCCTAGAGCATGCTAGAGCATGTTACTCAGGGCTGCATCCAGGCGGGTCTTGAAAACCTCCAAAGGGGACCCCACAACCTCCCTGGGCAGTCTGTTCCAGGCCTCTGTCACCCTCACCGTGAAGAAGTTTTTTCTCATATTATGAGTGGAATGAAATGAAAGAAATAAAAGAAAATTTTCGACGTTATCTCGTGTATTTTGCAGAGGTGTTCAAAAGGCAGAAAAGCGCAAAGGTATGATTTTAAGGATTGTTCTTCCTTTGTTCTTCAAAAATTTTGCACAGGACTCCAAAATGCATTGTGAATGAGAGAATACAAAAAAATTAAACATACTGCACCAATTGTTTTTCTCCTCTAGCAATTACATATGCTAGTGCAAAAAACTGTGACTGAAAACAGTATTTAAAATTAGAATGTAATTTCTAACATTAAAAAGAAATCCCTATTGTATGAAATCAGAACACCAAAAGGAAAACACTGAAGAAAGGCAGTCACCTGTTATCTAAAAAATAAAAGCAAAAAACAAGAACAGCTTAGTCTTCATCAAAGAGCACAGCAAGATACATTTTGAAATAAGATAGAAAATGGGAGTACATCTACAACACAACCAGTTCTTGTTTGAAATAGTCATTAGAGACAAATTAATAATTTTCTTCACTAATCTGTCTTTATGAAGCATAACTGTTTTGTATTAGAGCATGATGGCACTTATTAACAGAAATCCTCCTACTTAAAACAGTCACTAGAAGGAAATTTCAAATAAAGTTTTTTGAACAAGTTAACTTACCATTGCTCAGCCTCAGTAATGTAATTGTGCTGATTTGTAGACCATAACAGTATTCCATTTCTAGTGTCATGAAAATACAGTCTGGCAATATGTCAGCAAGACCCAGCTTCACCATGCACAACTTGATGGCATGTGGCACCTTCTTTAACCTAATCCAGTGTCCAGCTTCCCCCAGCAACAGCTGGTATATATATATGTACACGTACACACACACACACCCCCACCCACCCCCTTTCTTTAGTACTAGCAGATATTTAGTTTAAGCCTGACCCTGAAAATAAGCAATGCAGCATTTTCAAGGCTTCAGCCTTTTCATTTAACAGTTATCCCACTATATACCTTATTCTTGCTTGATGTCAGGAATACTGGATACAGATGAGAACACAATGGCAAAATTTTTGCTCGGCAAAGTTAATATCCATCACCACTGACTGAGAACAAATTGTTTAATTATAATCCAAATTACTTTGGCATTAAATTGAATAACAGATAAGCAACACAGTGAAAAGTGACTGCACAAATATACAGTTTTCCCCTCAAACTTGTGATTTTATTTTATTGCTTTTTAGCTCTGTCCCATGCAAGGCCATGAAGATAAACCACCAGGGCTGAGAACAGAACGCAGGCTAACACTTATTTTAGAAGGTTTCTTCTTCACCAGTGTTCACAACCAAAATTAAGGTATGGTGCTAAATAATG
>JAOXJK010000012.1:79687630-79704575 GCA_025774025.1 Xenus cinereus
TTTATATTATTGCTTTTTAGCTCTGTCCCATGGAAGGCCATGAAGATAAACCACCAGGGCTGAGAACAGAACGCAGGCTAAACAAAACTGATCAATAATGGGAGGTAAGATGCGACTCACATTTCAGAGTGTCTAATAAGTGCCTATTAAAAAGCTGCTATTACAGCTAACACTTATTTTAGAAGGTTTCTTCTTCACCAGTGTTCACAACCAAAATTAAGGTATGGTGCTAAATAATGTTTAAGGATTGGAATTGAGCTTTTTTTTATATTGTGGTTAAATTAATTTAGGTATCTGGCATCCACAAAAAGGGTGGAAACAATGTATAGTGACCCAAACAGCTGCCACCAGAAGCGATATTTTGTGGTAAGACACACCAGACTTACATCCATCCCAAGCAACAGGTTAAGAAATCCCTTGTTACAAAGATGGTGGGAACTTTGGTTTGAAGGGTTGCAATACATGTTACTGTTGTTCTGCTAAGGCAACATGTACATTATGGCTGGCAAAGAATAATGAGTAAACTACTGGAAAAAATAACACTTTTCCCTCAGTTTATATTTCCCTAATCATATGTAAAGGAAAATAAGGTACCCTTCAGTGACATATATAAGCAAAAAAACTTCTTCAAATCCATCCTTTACCAGAAGTAGTATTACACAAGAACCCAAGCTTCCAAAGAAAGAAAGAGGACAGAAAGAGAAAAAAAAAAAAAACCAACCCCAAACCAACACCACCAAAACCCCCCACATTTTCTAATACGAATGGGTAACGAAACAAATAGTAAAACTAAAAAAAAAAAAAAAAAAATTCCTGAGCCTTCAGAAAACATTATACCACAGCTGTATTTCACTTCTCTAAAAAGTTAACGTTATCTACACAGCAACCATTCATTCTGAAATATAAATGACTTTAAAAAAATTCCACCATTTTTTCTAGAGAATTGTTCTTTTCCTGCAATGAAATGCTGCAGAATCTGAAAGCCATTCGCCTTAACTGAAACCTTCAGAATAATTTAGCAAGGCATAACGATTATGCCTCAGATGTTAATATCAAAGACGTGTATCTAAAAGATTGTTTAGTGCATAGTATTTCTACTTAGGCTAAGTCTTTCATAGTTCCAACTTGATTGGTATTTAGCCATTCATATCAAGATAGAAAAAGCCTGTTGTATTGTTTTGTGTCAGTTTTCTTCTTGATTGCTTTGTTGGTTTGGGTTACTATTCTTGAATTTTATGTTCTGTATGTTTCTGGTTCAGCTCCTAACTCAGATAACTGTCATGAGAGCATAAATTATATGAACTTCCCATGAAATGGGTGTTGCCAGCTGTACAATATTTTGCCATCGTTTCTGCTTAGTCATTTTATTGTTTTCAGCCTCGCTGAGTGTCTGCCCTTTGCACATTAAGGAGTAGGACAACCATTTGGCACAGTTCTGTATGAGCAGAGTCTCCAGTTAAAGACAGAGGACCTAATTTTCTACATATCAACAAGCAGAAATACATAGACATTTGCTAACAGTGTAAAGAAAAAGACCAGAATATTTTAGAATCTATTCTTTATTAGAGAATTATTGTAATACATCAAGTAGATAGGGTTTATAATTCTATTTCCTTACTATTCTGAACGCATATGTAATTTATTAAAAAAATAAAGTATCTTCCCATTGTAAAAGAATTTGGGGTTTGAAGATTGGAGTCTGGCAGGGTTATTTGATTATTTCTTTTGTATAAGCCTGGCTGTCCTCTGAGATGTAACTTGTGGATTGAAGGACATTCATTCTTTATCATAAAAATAAAGATGAAATGAATGTGAGCGGGCAAAGGCCACAAAATACTGCTGAGTGGCAGTTAGGATCTTGAGGTTACTAGTAGGGGGCTTTTGAAGCTGTCACCAGTATCAGCCTCCTGCTGCCAAGATACTTCAAAGGACACTGGTCCTTTCCCCTGCAGTCCTGCCTTGTATTCACAAGTATGGAAGAAAGAACTGAACAGCCTTGTATTGAACTTTAAGTTCATCATGTGGAGTTGTCAAGTAGTTCATAGTTCCTAACACTGCATTATGACAGGCAAAATCCAGACACGTAAATAAGCTAAGCAAGGAAAACAATCCCTCAGTCCTAAAGTTGTTGGGGATGGGATGATTTGAAAGGGTAACTATTTTTCTGGTTAGACAAACAAAATCCTTCCCTCTTCACTTGGTACATTCACTGGATACATTGTTACTAAAGTTTATCTACACTGAAGATACAGTATTTCATAGCTTTTCAAAGTTTGAGGCATTAAAAAATATATATCAGAAACAAAGGTATTTTGGGACTGTGTCGCGGGTTAGGCCGAGTTGGCCATTGACAAGATGAGTGATGCTTTCCCCACCTCTCACTTCAAGGAGAGAGATAAAGAGATTTAAGAGTTAAAAAAAATATACTACTTCTATGAATACTAATAATAAAATTAAAAAAGGGAATAATAAAATAGACATTTTATATTTTTACGTATATATGTATAAACTGTATCAAGTTCCCAGGAAGATGTCCCCAGCAAGTACTAGGGAAGTTCCATACTGGACTCAGCAATGGATGGAAACTGGATTCTGGAACACACTGATAGGGAGAAAAGGCAGACAAACAGCCAGGGTCCTCCTCAGATGTTGGTCATTGAAGAAAGAGAGCCATTAAAGAATCAGCCATTGAAAAAGTGCTGACACTTTGACCCCTCAAGATGGTATGGGACTAAATACCCTATTGGTCAGTTTGGGTCACCTTACCTGTCCACTCCTTCCCACAGAAGCAACCCCTCCACAGAGTAAACAACCAAATCAGCTGACGCTGGTTTCCACAGCAACAAATACAAGCCAGAGCCTCTCTTACTGGACCAGAAGTTGGCCCTGTTCCACCCCAAGCCAGGACAGAATGTTAATCTAAACACTCAACAAACATGGATTTCTTGTATGGTCTCAGTTGCCATCAGTATTTGTGCTGACAGTATGCACAGGTGCCTCATTTTTTTTCTGGACTGGCTTCTGAGACCTTACACAGCAGGTCCCACAAGGAGAGAGGGGACCATTGGCCACGTGGCAGCAGCAGTGCTGTGGCTCATACCTGCTGTAGGAAAATGTAACTTCTCGCTGGGTTCCTCCAAGCGTGCAGGCCAGGACACAGACCTTTCTACTGCTCCGTGATCCCACAGAGGCAGATGTAGTAGGTCAGCAAATCTGGAGGTCAGGCTATGCAACTGTCTTTGGCATAGGTGTTACCACAGTGTGGGAGCCTCTTTTGCGCAGAGGCGCTGTGGCTGAGGAAGGAGCATCCCAAGAATGACCCTGTGGGATGGGGCCTGAAGAGCAGTGCCCCGAGTGCTGCTCAATTAACAGGCGGGGACGTGCTGGAACTTGTAGGCAAGACCATAAAAGGGTTAAACAAGGACCTAAAAAACAGGGACTTAACAAAGGATGCAACATTAAGATGGGCAGATTCCAGGCGCCTGGCTAAAGAGGCCTTAAGAGCTGTACCCTCAAGATAAGAGATCGCTGACCAATCAGATGCAGCCGCGCGAGCAATGTAAGCATACTTAAAGAAGTGATTGTGCACAATAAACCGACTTTTTGCTTGCATCAAGCTATGTCCCGTCTCTCAATCGCGGCATGACCCAGTCCGAGTCCTCCTGGCTCTGGCACTTTTGTGCATCTGGTCAGGTAATTTGAAGAGCTTACTGCTGTCTGCACCTCTGGCTTTGTAAAATGAGAATGAGAATGAGCAGCCTCCTCTGCACTCTGCCTTGAGACATGTAAATAAAAGCTTAAAGCAGCGTTATTGGTTCATTAGTAACTAAAACTTTGATTCACATGAGTGAACATTTCCAAGCAGTAGTTTTCTTGCCTTGACTACATTAGGATGATATCCCACACCTTTCTGAGCCAATTTAGGAGACTACCAACGCAACACTACCAATGCACAGCACTCAGTTCACTTACCCATTTTCACCAAGGGCTATCCTAAGTAGGTGCCAGCGGAGAGGCTCACACCAGCTCAAGCGACAAAAAACCACACAGAAATCTGGGTGGCTCCTGGGGAAAGTGACATCCAAAATTCTCCATCGTCCCTCATTTCCGTCAATAAAATCATGACTGGCCCAAATTCTTCCTGCTTGATTTTAAGGACTTGAGATGACTAAAACACTGTCTTTAAGTCAGAAAAGAGAGACAGGCACCTCCAAAGATTGATTTCAGTTCACTTAAGATATGTATGAAGAGGCTTATCCTGCCCGTCTTTGTAGGCTGAACTAAAGTACAAGCCTGGGCATATTCTGCATTCTTCTCATGAGAAGAATATTCTTATGTATATTCTTATGGATATACAATGCAGAAAAACTTATATTTGTGTATAGATAGAGCAACTGTATTGGATTGCTATAGAAAGCATTTACTAATACACTAGTAAAATTATTCTGAACTGCTTTAACACTATAATATTTTCACATATATATAAGAAATCTTTTTTTTTTTTCTAAAATGTGAGCATAAATTGTACAGGAAGTCATGCAAAACAGAATAAGTTATGCTAATAACATTCTTTGAATTAAGTGTTATACTCTGAAGTATGCAGCACACACACTGAATGCTTGATGACAGGAAGAGACTTTAAATTTACATTATATTCTGGCAATGATCATTCTTGTTGCTCTTTTCTGACCATCAGAAAATGACTTGCTGAACTTCAGGACTCCTTTACCTCTGTTCTGTTTTAAAAATCCAGTCACATGGGATCAACTCAAAAATCTCATAATTACGACTTGACATTAGTTTGACAGTTGGAGCATGCAGTGTGAGCATAGCCTGGTTGATCTGACATTCTGAAATATAAAAATGCAAAGCCACCTGAGAGACCACATGAAAGAAACTCTGCTACCCTAGACCGCGCATATTAGAAGACTTTGAAGCTCCCAGCATAAGCTGATTTGAAACCCCTCCTTGTCTGTGATGAAAAAGTAGTACTGCCAGGCTTTCTGGTAGAAAGGTGAAAGTTTCGAGTAAGGTCTCTGTGTTATTCAAGGATTACCTTTCTCAGATGGTAGCATATCATTTAAACTAAGGTCACAGTTAATATCCACCATCTCCTGACATACGAAAAAGGAGGAGGAGAAGTAATATTTGCTTTGCTTACTATATTAAATTAGGAGATTCTTATTATTGAATATACAAAATAGAGCAGCTTAATTCATTCCTTAAGGCCACAAATACTCTGACACGTTCTTAAAAAATCAAATCACAGTTTTGACACATTAGGTTGATTTTACTTTACTACCCATTTCTTGTTAAGAGAAAATAGAACTTCGCCTTTATATGAAACTAAGATGTATTAAATAGAGAAGTAACACCAGTCAGCATGGGGTTATTTCCGAAAGAAGGAGGAAGCTCACAGCCACAGGTGGGGTGAGGCTTAAACCATGCTGCCAAAAGTCTTGATTTCAAAGACCCCTTGCCATGTAAAGGAAATATACAAAGCAGAATTTCTTTCAGAATTACAGGATTATTCCTCTGATAACAAATTAGCTCATTTAATACATCTTCCACTAAATATCTGATCAGATTGTGACATGCTATCTTTAAAAGGCCTATCTACACCTTTAAATTCCAAAAGAAAAGTACACTTCATATTCCATCAGAAAGGAATATTTTTAAAATATCACTCCAAGAGTCAAATTGCTTGTGATCAGTCACAGAGTGCTATGCCAAGGTATGGGCTTTCAATTTCCACAGGTATTTAAGAGAGTGCCATATCAGTGAAAATTTAAATGGAAGTGAAAAACTCATCAGACAGATGGAAAGTACCTTTCATGGTGGCTAAATGGCCGCTCTAACACAGACAACTTTCCCCTTTTACTGAGAAAAAGATACTGAGAAAGATTTCCACAGTGAAATAAAGAGGTGACCTGGCTGTTTGAGAATAGGAAGTCACTGCAGAGAAAAAAAAAAGACGGGGCAAAAAACCTCAACAACCTGTGTTTTTTGCCTCCATCTCCACCTTTACCATCCCATCCCCCCATCCTGTGTTGTGTCACAACCACATCCCCTGTCATTACCTGCCATGAGTTTCTTTTTGAAGCATGTGAGATGTCATACTTTAATTCTGCAGGTATTAAAGTGATGTAAATACATTGAAGAATATTCCTTAAAGTCAGAACCACAGTAGACCTCAAGCACATCATTACACCACCATGACTCATTTTTTTCTTCTCAGTCAAAAAACAATAAGGTGTACCCATGAACTCCATTTTTGTATACTCTATAACGTGGCTGTCAAAATATACCCTTATACATAAAAATACATATCTATTTACAGAGTGTTTTTTCTGGAACGCAAACCAAACATTTTCCACTGTAAGGAGAGATGGAGAGAAAGGGGAAAGTATTTGGAGCCTGAAACACTGTTCTTCCTTCCTTTCCACCCATTGCTAAGCGGGTCTCCATATGCCTGTAAGTGCACTATCTGGGTCAGCATCCAGATAGCATTCAGTATTTTCCACTTGTTAAATCAGGAAAATTGACCCGTGATAAATGTGCTTTATTCAGTGTACTCGGTATCATTTAGAGAAGTCCATCCCTCTGAAAAAAAGTTATCAATTTCCTGCCATATGCAGACACAGCTCCTACAGACATGACTTTTTGCTCTGCACAGCTGGTCCCCCAGAGCGGCCGTTTAACAGTGCGGGCTCTATGGTAACCTATTCTGAGCTGGTCTCTCTGTGTAGCAACTGATATTTTCTCTATTTTGTATTCTACAGCTGTTTTCATTTACATTGCTTTGCTTTTCCAGGACCAGACTGCTTAGTATTGCTACTTTAATTCTGAAATGGGCCTTGTAAGACTTAAAGGAAGCTTTTTGTTGTACACCAGAGAAAACTTTCATATTTGATTCCAGGTAGTATTGCAAAGGCACAAAATGCCAACAAGATAAGATGAAGAATTGAGCTACTTTAGGGTAGGCAGGATATTTTCTTTATCTGATACTGGTCTTTATATTAGCTCAACAGAAGGCTAGAGAAATCAGGTTAATCTATGGCATTCTGCTTAATACTTGCCATTGCAAAAATCTGTGCAAAGAATTCTGAATAAAGTTGAATTACTTCCTCTGCTATGTGGCTTTGTGACCTATGAATAGAAAGGCTAATAGGAACCTCTATTAAGATCTTTATAATTGCTTTCTGTAATAGTATTGACTTATCTCCATAGCTTGCATTTAGTCCAGGTAGGAAAAGAACACAGTAAAATCAGATAAATTTTAGATCATTAATATCTTGGGAATTTGATCTCTGTAAAACTAACTTATTCTGAAAGCTTGTGCGAAACCCAGCTGTAAATGTGATTCTTTCTGCTATAGTCTTCTCAGCTACAACCACAAAGGTAAATGAATTTAAATATCAATGAATTAATACGTTTATGAAACACTGTTCTCTTGAAGAAGAAAATGTGAAGTAACAGAAAAGGTATAACGAACTTGCCCTGCAAGCTGTTGGGAGGTACCACTGTTGATCTTCTGCTATAAATGCATTATATGCTTTGGGAGGCAGAAACTGACCCCCAAAATAAGGCAAGGAAAATGCATAATAATCACATTAATAAAGGGCACTGACAGGATACGTCTGCAGAACTTATTTAGAAAGGAAACATGTTGGCTAATCTAAGCTCCTCTCTACTGCAATAGAGCTGCCAGTAAAATGAGCAGGTACCTGTAACAGGTACCTATAACTGCTTAGAGGTTTTTTTATCCCCAGATTGGGGTGTGAGGGCAAGAGCAGAGAACCTGAAAGTTTTTGAGATAATCAGGGGGGACAGTGAAAAGTAAATGATAACCAATGTTTTTTTAAAGATGACTGAATTCACTCTTTCATCATGATATAAGTATCCAGGTATAAAATTAGAGGTTTATATTATCCTTAGTCCAAACTCACAAGATGTGGCATGTGTAGATTTGTTGATTTATAACATTGCCACCCTTAAGAGTCTGCCATTCCTCTCCATCGGAAATTTACCACAGCAGTGTGTTCATGGAGTCAAATCATGCTGGCTCTTCAGCTGCTGCAGCTTACAGTCAATACATTCACATGAACCACGCTCTTTGTCAGTTTTAGCTAGTACTGTGCACAATGAACTATAACAGAAGTAAATGTGTTGCAGTAGAAGCAAATGTGAGCCTTAAAACTCATTCCTCAGCAGTTTCTGCTGTTTTACTGTTGAATGAGCTGAGGCATTAGCACATTTTATTTTCCAGCTAGAGCTAAAGTGCAGTGGTGGGTTAGGGCAACATCGTAAATTGTGCAACATTGCAAAGCACCTTGGTTGAATCCCTCACATCATGTGAGACTGGAGGTCCAGCTGTCTTATGGACAAGCTGTGTGTGTTCACACCTGTGTTTCAAACTGTCCCTCATTTTTAAACCCTTTAGTCCTTTTCTTTCTCCAGTTATTGGCATTTAAAATCAACAACCAGAAAATAATTTATTTGTTATTTCAGTTATTTTGGGGATAAAGGAAATACACTTTGTTCTTTCTACTTAGTACTCCTTTTAGTCTTTATTAATTAAACCCTGTTTCTGCTACAGCAATTCATCAGTACAAAGATTTTAGAATCAGATCTTTCATTGATTGTTGATAAATGAGCGAAAAGTGAATTCAGCACGATCTGCTGATATATGTGTTAACTCAAAAATATTTACAGTCCTAAAATATATTTAAGTGAATTAAATTAAAAAAGAGATCCACTTTTCTAGCTACAAAGCAGTTACATTTTAACAGCCTAAGCTGTGACTGTTCTACCTGCTGGATTTATTTATCGATGTGTATTTTCTCATGTTGTCAATTCATTTTCTTTTTGAGTTCTACTACTCAATAACTGTAATTAAAAGTCCCTCATTATATTTGATTGCTTATATTTTCTGTGAATTTTGTTTATTCCTGGTTTCAAGAAAGCTGTTAGCCATTTCAATTCACTGTCTGAACTTAACTAATGAAACTTGACACCTGAAGTGTCTCCTTCCTTCCATTTCCTTTTTTTTGCCTCATTGCATTTAGAAAATCCATTCCTGTTCCCCTCAATCCTTTCGGTTAGCATATTATCACAGTAATCATATTATTCTCTATCTCTTTGAGTACCACATTTTCCTGTATTTTCTGTATTGGCTCTTTTTTGCCTCCTATAAATCTTGTGGCAAAATAGTTGATATGGCTCAGAACTTTCACATTTTTCTCTGTGCTACCATACAATCCAGGAATTATACAATTTCAAAAGCCTTCTCAAGATATAGAATTTGCCTTGTCACCTAAACACAGAGAAGCATATTTCTGAATTAAAAAGACATGAAGCCCATTTCTGCTGTATCACAGTATTGTAAGTTACTTCATTGAAATCCGAACCAAACCTAAGGTAATGTTGTTATAAACTGTACCAAGTCATCCTTTATATAGAATGTGGAAGGGGTACGAGGGAAAGAGTAGGAATTTATGACATTCATAGTTACATACTACTTTTCTAGTCTACTGATATTTAAACCTATTTCTGAAACAACAGCCAGATCTTCAATTGAATTTGTCATTCTTGCTTTGACAAGCAACAATTTCTGGCCTATTGTCAGAATGAAATAACAAGGCACACCACTGAAGAGCTGCATCTCAACAGAAAATAGAAGTTTACAGATGACAACAGTACATTAAAGAATGAAACTACAGGTGACTGATCACATATAAAAGCCAATTAATTAAAAACTAATTTCACATAGCATTTAAGCTTTGTTATACATTTTTCATATGGTTCAATGGCCTACTTAGATAAAGCAGTAACTAGTTTATTATCTTACATTTCTCTCCCAGAAAAAAATGGAAAAAATCTTTTTGAAAAAGTGGCAACTCTTTAATATGTTAGTATTTTATATGGGTAATTATAAGAATGGTTTTATTTCATATTATTTCCTCCATTGATCTAAATAACAATAGACCTCAACAACTTACTCTTGTAGCAGTACTTTACATTGCATGCTAAGACAAATGGCATAATGAATTAACTAGTCAAATCTTATAATAAAGAAACTCGATGTCTACTGTCTGATAAATCAATGTAAATTCAAAGTCAATAGAAAGATCCAAAATTTATACCAGAATAAAGCAGAACCCGCCTTTCTTCTTTTTCTCAAATACTGACTGAAGCACAGGGCATTTCCAGGAATTTAATGACTGACTGGCTTTAATGACTCTTGACTGCGGTTCATACCTTCGGCTTCTCTCACTAGTTATTAATCCCCCAAAATTGTCTGTACTTCAGTCACAACTGTTTATATAATTAAGTTCTTTGAATGGTTTGAGTAAATTTTAAACTCAAGAGATTACATCAATCAAAGTATTTGAGGCTATAAAAGTTTTTTGAATTGTCAATACGGGCAGTGGAAGAGCTTGAAGTTTTATTTGCCCAAGGTGGCACCAAAAATGCACACCCACATTCCAAGCAAGCTGGCATAGGTCTTTACTAGCTACCTTTCCACTTCGCTCACAGTTTCTGCTTGTCAGAGGTAGCTCTCCCCTGGATTATGCAGCCCAGCTTCCACAACACACTGAATTGAATTGTGTGGATTAAATTATTTCCCCCCAGAGCTTTCACTTAGGTCAGCATTATAAATCAAAGAACTCAACATTCTAAATGGAAAACTTACTTCTCTGCCTTTATGTGTGACCTTTATTGTACAAATGTCTCTCACCTTTCATGAGCTTTCAAGCTTAGATGTTAAAACTTCATACCAAATAAACTGACAGTGTTTTTTCTGATATCTAATTATACTATGAAAAGCACACAGAAAAACTAACCTGTTCAAACAGCATTACACTTAAAAAAGATTCTGAACTACCTACAATTACAATCATATTGTGAATTTCTCCAGAAAAAGTGAAAGGAAGGTGTAACATCAGCCCTGAATCCTGTCAGAAAATAAAAACCACAATGGGAAAAGACAAGAAGTTTCAATTAAAGTCTGATATGTGGTCTACAGCTGATGCAAAGGCATTGTCTTTCTGTTGTGCCTGTAGTCTCCTGTGACACAGGTCTTCAGGTTGTAGTTCTTTGTATGTAAAGCACATACAAATAAACTCAACCAGAAAATTGTAAAATTAAAGAAGAAATGGATGGTGTCTATCAAAAAAAGCAACTATCTTTCTTCCTTTACATCTTCTGATTCCAAAATCAGCTTTACAAAAATCAAGACTATGCTTATTACTTTCTACAACACCATCAAAAAGGTGAGAAGCAAACCTCTCAGTTATTTACGTGATGCCATGAATTTTCTTCCACTGTAAAGAAATCAGGAGGTGTACTAGGGGTAGTAGAAACTGTAGAGACACATACCAGGTGTCTCTGACAGGAAAGAAATAAAGGTTATGAGATCTTAAATTGTAATAATGAAAGTAACCTGGGGAACAGTCTGCAGAGACAGAAACAGCTCTAAAAGACAATGAAGACCAATCCAGAAGATTGTGATTGTTCTTGTTCCCATATCTGGAAGTCCTGTGGCTTACAAATCGGTACCTCCTACTGACCCAACTAAAACAGGGACAATAGTAGAGATGAATTCAAATCTTAGGGGCCAACGATACGTTGACATATTTCCTCATTTGCACATCACAAACATCAAGGGATTGAAACTGAGAAGAATTAACCAGAAGACATGTTTACTGATGTTTGATAGACTGATATCAAAGGTGTCTTCGCCTTTTCTCAGTTTTCCTGTCACTGCTGACAGTGGTTAAATAGCCAAAGCATTTTAGAATGAGCTCTCCTGCTCTATGCCCATTTCTTTTCCAGGGCTGGCACAGTCCAAAATATAAAAACAATTTGTTGCCAGCCTTGCAGTGAAGTGCTGCTTACTGTGGGGCTTCTACCATCTACACATGACTACGTGCTCATAAACTTGCAGCCATATAACAGCCCCAGATATGAGTCTCTCACTAGGTCGCTGATCTCTGCAGATTCACACCAAGATGACTCGGCACTGCATTAAACCTTCAAATGTATTTCCACTGAATGAACACCCTTCTCATTTCCCTTAACCTCACTTTACTATCGAACCATGCTAGCTTGTCACTGTGGACAAAGCGACCTTTTATTGAGGGTACGCTTGTGAAAGTTTTCTCTCTTCATGTTTACGAGGGGTTATTATCCTTAAACTCAAAACTTCACTATTTCTTATTAAGTACTCTTACAATTGAGGCCCTAGGATTTTTTTGTTTGTTTTGGTTTGGTTTTTTCCCTGTTTGTGCCAGCAGAGATTTCCCACCTCTATGAAAGTTAAGTGCCTCCAGGAATTTGCAGGTAGGATTTTCTGAGCCATTCTCACTCTTCGCTATGAGCAGACGTTGCTACTACAGCTCCCCACTTAAACTCCCCACAAAACAATTTAAGCCATAGGATGCATAGTGATTTCAGTTGCTATATCTCTGTGACTATGTTTCAGCTTTTTTTGATCAAAGTGTTCTGCATATCAGGTACATTTGATACGCTTTTTGTATGCTTTTTTTGATAAGAATACTAACGACTTTCACACATGAAAATATAAATCCCTTCAAAATTCAAAATACTTAAGAAACGGAATAAACAAGAAAAATTACATCTTTTTTAATCTTTATAAATCATTTTCACCTTCTTCCTTATAGGGATCAGAAGTGACAGTTGTCGGATCTTCTGACTATAGGGGTCCTATGCGTAGTAAATAATATTGTTATACAAAATAGCCCAAATCAATTATGGGTAGCAAACAAGTATGCAAAAATTTAGTTTGGTTTTGAATATCACAAATGTACCTGACCTTATTTTCTCCAGTGGCATTTTTGCCATTCACTTCTTGATTCTTTCTTCACAGTCCAGGAATAAGAAAAAATCCAAATAAACTGAATAACTGGGAATAGACTTTAAATGAGAAGTATGCTAATAACTTAGTGGAGATAGACAAGATCAACATTATGGGGTCTAATGAATAAAAGCTAGAAAGGTTGGAAACCAGGAACAAGGGAAAGTTATCAGCTTTAGGTTTTTTTCATAAAAGAACAATCTAGAGAGAGAAAAATAGATGAGCCATGTAGGAAAATCATGAAAGACTTTTGCAAGAGAGGGATAGCAAGTATTTTCTGGCAACGTTGGTTTTATGAGCCAGTTATGTGTGTCTTCAGGCAACATAACAATGAAATTAATATTAGCAGGGTAGTGTAGGAGTTGTTTACACTTATCCAGAAAGAATGTTGATTGTTTTTACTCTGCTTCTACCGTGCAAGTATCATTTGAAGGAATAAGAAAGAATTGGCAGCAGAGAACATCAATATTAAAAACCACTTAAAAAGAACATTATCTTAATTAAGAAAAGAATAGAAACATTAGAAACAAATTTTGTCTTGTCAGAGAGAAATATCTAACTGAGGAGAAGAGGAGTAAGTTGATCAGAATTCAGAGGATGCCCCATGGGGTGCAGTCTGCAGTATTGCATTGCTTTATATTGTGGCAAGTGCAAAGCCTCTTGATCCTCATCCAAAAAAAGCTATTCACATACACATGTCCACACATTTAAGCACTTAGATCTAATTAGATCGGCTTAGATCTAAATGCTTAGACCTAAATGTTTTCCTTGACTGGAGTTTAGCACTGTGCAAGTAGCAAGCTTTTACTGCCTTTGAAAACATGACATACACCAACCAATATATAGGCTACTGGACTGAAACTTATGAGACCAGAAGTCTCTGCTGTGTTGCACAGACTCGCAAACCTCAACTCAGAGCATCTGTTTTTCTGCTCATTCTACTTGAACTGCAAGTAGTTGAGGCAAGGAGTGTTTCAAAACATGTATTTATTAAACCATTAGCTGGCCTAAGGGGGCTCTGAGCTTCATGTGGTTCTCTGTAAATAGATTAATAAAAGAATAGGTGTACCGTGTGGATGCTAATTATCCCAGAATTAGGATTGTGCAATTTAAGGCAAAACTTAAGTGACTGGGCTTGTTTTCAGATGTTCCAGGCATGCGTAGTTTGGCTAAAGATGATAGAATTCATAAGCACTTGGGCTCTTCTGCAGATTTGTCTCTTTTTTTGCCTCAAAGTCTTCCAAATTTCCTTTCTATTCTGCCCAAAGTCAGTATCAGCTTCATTTATAATAAGGTTTCTAACTTATAAATAAAATATAAAAACCTGTCAAGCTAATACATACCTAGCAGTGAAATGTATTTTTTTTTAACAGATCTACTCTTTAAACAGGTATTAATTTGTGAGGGCCCTAGGGTTTTTATTAAATATATTCATGTGTAATGCATGGAAAGTATATTCATTTATCAGGTCAGTATTCTATTGCTTTTCCTCTTTAAGGCCTTAGACATATCCATTTAACAAGCTTCTTTCTTAATTATTCATTTATGGATACTAGGGACTATTCTTAACCACCTACTGCACAGAACCACAGTCTTTTTAAATGGTTACTTTCTGTAAAACACTAATCTGAGGGGGATCCACACTGGCAAAGTACATTACAAATAATATTTGACGTACTCCCAGAGAGGCAGCCTTAGGCTCCTACTGCGCTGCACAGACAAAGATGAGTAAAACAAATTACATGATTTCAGAAGTGCATGTAGTGCTTGTCAGACTACAGACCTGTGGACAGCAAGGCTGCACCGGTTATCTCGAAACATCACCTATTGTTTTTTAGCTGATCTTTCTGCAGAGTAGCTGAGAAACAACATGTACAGGTCACAGTCACTCTGTCCATTGCACCGTAGCTTGACAAATCACAACCCAGTTGCAGCAAGACAGTAACTTGCCGTGCATTATCACACAGAGATGTGTGCCTCTCGTTAGGTCCTGATGTATTACAACCATCAGAAATAATCCAACAAACTGTTTGTTACAGTATTAGCAGGAACATGATCAACAACGACAACAGACACTTTGAATTTACAGTGCTTATTCAATGAATAAATGTTGTAGAGTTTTAAGGAAACCAGAACTGCTACTTCTCTGCTACAAACTTTTACTACTGAGAATGCAGTGCAAACTGAGGAATCAGCACATTCTGCAACAGACCTAATAAACAAAAAGCCAGACTTTAATACAGGTGAATCAGAATAAGTGAAATATTTCAGAGCTGAGAACATAACTTCATTCATGTTTCAAGGCTGAACTAGATCTTCATTTCTGCAATGTGAACACATTGGTCATAGTGAATATCCTAAGAAAATCAATTACAGAACGAGAAGGAAAGATTATACTATACAACATAAATTAAAAACATTGTGGTTTTTGAGACTTATTTTGTTTTCCTCCAACATTTTTTTTAATATGTTAACACTTATTTCCCTGTTTCACCTCATTTTGTGTCTGACAGACACTTCAATTACCTATTCCTAGCCTTAAAAAACCCCTAAATTATCAAGACAACTCATTATCCCCACTTGCATTAACTGTGTTGATCAAGCGCAAGTTATTTATGTGGAACAGAGATAACAAAAGTAAAAAGACGTCTACTTGCAGTCCAAAGACTGTGGGTTTCTCAACTTGCTCTAAATTTCAAAAGCTAAATAAACTAAAGTTTAACCTAATAAACTAACAGTTTGAAGAACTTTTTTCCTTTCAAGGAATGAAGGGGGAACTCATAAAATAACTTCAATCTGTTCAGAGTGGCCACAAATAATACCAAATAATGCTTTCTTTTATTTGTATCTCTATGACCATTAAGGGGTACAGAATTTCATAACATTGTTGAATGAAAAAAAAAGTAGGCCAGTCCCAGTTAAGTATTCTGAAATAAAAAAAAAATAATTATATTCCCTCCTCTGGGAGGAACACCTCAGTAAAGGATTTGAATTTCTTCCTCATTCATGCCTGTCTAGCAGGCAGGTAGAAGATGCGCTGACAATCACTATTCTCTCTTGGGAATTGGACCATGTAATTTCCTGCACCTGACATATACATTGTCTTTGATTCATGCTCCGCTCGCTTTACCTAATGGTAGTCAGAGTGAATGGGAACTCACCAGCTGAATCAGACAGAAAATAGCTGGCAGGAAACTTGACCTACCGACACCACAGGAAACTGCTGAGGGCAGAAAGAGCTTAAATAGAACAGAATACGTTATCTTTTGACAGCTCCTCACACTTCATTCTCAAAAAAAAGACTGATAAAGACAAAAAATTAAGCTACTCTTTGGTTTTGATAATGAATTTTGAAAAAGAAAAAAAAGGTCTGAAGTATCAAATCAATGTTTGCCAAGGGGCATCTACGTGCCCCGTATGAATGAATCACATTTATGCCCATAAATACCTCAGAGACCTGCCATAATCCAGAGATGTACCAAGTCTTCCACTTTGATTTTCAGTCAGTGTTGTCCTTCACCTTGTTTTCCCTCAAGAGGATGCGCGCTGGCAATACATTCTGAATTCTGGTACTACAGGTGTCAGATGCAGTTGATGGAATGCATGCAATTCAGAGGGGGTCAGTAGTCAAGGAAGCCCTGCTAGAGGGCAAATTTTCCTCTGTTCTACGCCCTGGTTCTTCCCCACCAGTTGGTTGGCTGGCTATGTAATATGAATCAGGGTAAAAACCAGTCTTATTCTGTCATTGGGAGCCCAAGTGGGATGTGTGAGAATGTGTGTGTAGTCTCTGGTGTATCTACTTAAATAACAGCTCTGAAGTGAAGAAAATAATTTTTCAGATTCTGTCCTGGACAATGACTTCAACCATGAGTTTCACTTCAATTTATTTTTCACTTTAGCACCTGCCTGAAAGCTGCATTGAACTGACACCAAAGAAACAAATCTATCCTAAAGGTCAATTGGCTTTTGAAATAAAATCTGCATCTCAGACATAGATCTTAACTATATATAACATATCCAGAACAAAAATATTCTGAATTTCTCCCAGAGAAAGTAGTATTGAGC
>JAOXJK010000012.1:79704675-79721697 GCA_025774025.1 Xenus cinereus
ACTGAAAAAAGACTGGCCCCATCCTCTTGACACCCACCCTTTAAGTATTTATAGGCATTGATCAGATCCCCCCTCAGCCTTCTCTTCTCCAGACTAAAAAGACTCAAGTCCCTCAGTCTGTCCTCATAAGAGAAGTGTTCTAGGCCCCTAATCATCTTTGTAGCCCTTTGCTGTACCCTCTCCAGCAGTTGCCTGTCCTTCTTCAACTGGGGAGCCCAGAGCTGGACACAGTACTCCAGATGTGGCCTCACCAGGGCAGAATGGAGGGGCAGGATGACCTCCGTCCATCTGCTGGTCACGCTCTTCCTGATGCACCCCAGGATGCCATTGGCCTTCTTGACCACAAGAACACATTGCTGGCTCATGGTCATCCTGTTGTCCACCAGGACTCCAAGGTCTTTTTCCTCAGAGCTGCTCTCCAGCAGGTCAGCCCCCAACCCACACCGGTGCTTGGGGTTATTTCTCCCCAGGTGCAGCACCCTACACTTGCCCTTGTTGAATTTCATCAGGTTTGTCTCTGTCCAACTCTCCAGCCTGTCCAGGTCTCACTGAATGGTGGCACAGCCTTCTGGTGTGTCAGCCACCCCTCCCAGTTTGTATCACCAGCAAACTTGCTAAGGGTACACTCCATCTCCTCATCCAGGTTATTGATGAATATATTGAGGAGGACTGGACCCAGTACTGACCCCTGGGGAACTAGTTACAGACCTCCAATTAGATTCTCTGACACTAATCACACCGTTCTGTGTGTGAAGCCCGGCTTCACAAAGCCCTCGAAAAGAGCTCCTTGCCGACCCTTTTTGCTGCCCCAAATCAGTAACTATGGGTGAAAGCACTCCTCGAGACCTACCATTTTCAGCAGGCATTTTGCAGTATGTTCGAAACAAGCTAAGCTTCCTCATGGCTTAAGAACTGAATCTCCTTATGAATTACCTAGAAATCCATCCAAGAACCAGCCCATAAAATAGTTTTCAAACCGATGCAACCTATAACAATTTATCAAGCTTAAATTCATAAAACATTTAAAATAAGTTTCTCCACATCTGAATTCCTTATTAAAAAATATGCAGCTTTCCTCATTCCTAAACTGTCATGATTATAAATACGTGTCCCATAGCATAAAATCAATTTGGATATGTGGGTTTTTGATACTAGTGATAAATAAGAAAAAGATTGGTAGTATTATCCAGTAGTGTTGTGCTATGTCCCAATTTCATTTGATTATTTTGGTTTAAAGGTGCTCTTTTTGTATGATTTCTTGAGATACAAAGTTTTGAGGTTTTTTGTATGAGTATAGTAAGCCAAAATGCAGTGGAATGATGTAAAGAAAAATATAAGCTAAATGTCGGGAAATGTTTCATGACAAGAACACCAGAGAGCTTTGCAACATTCTGTGCTAGAAAGTGACAGAAATCCATTCAAATTTATACAGGACAAACTGCTAGAAAATGTAGAAAATGCATTAGCATTAAAGCAAACAATCCTGAACTGGCAAAGCAACAAACTAGAATGAGACTTAGCTAGTCTTGCTATCTCCAGATAGCTGCAATTCTGTACAAGAGATCATTGTGAAGCTGAAGAACACCCTTAGTATTTTTTTCCTAATTTCCCAGTCTGGTCAGCAAACAAACCTAGTGTGTAGTCTACCCAGTTGAAGGCTCAGAAACTTATAATGATTTTCAGATTTTCATTTTCCTCTCTACTGCATTATCCCTCTTTTGCTACAAATTTCCCCATTTCAGTCATGCTACCAGGATCAATTCTGAGAACCTCGATACATGTTACCTACAAGAAAACACAGAATTTGCCATCCTTGAAAAAATTGCTGAACCATCAAGTTCACATATATTTGGAAGTACTAGATAACCTGATGCTTCCAAACATGGGATGGGGAGGGAGAAGAGGAGGACCTAGGAAATTTTCCATAGTAGGAAAGAGTCCAACATGACAGATAGAGTGACCATCCTAAATTTTCAACTAGGAAATTTAATTACCACTTGCTTACATGCACAAAATTCAATGCTACTACAGATAATAAATTCCTCTCTTCTGCACTCAAGTCTGCAATCCTCTGCTAGCCCATTCCAAAGACTGAGTATATACTCTCTGAAGAAGCAATTCATTTAACTTGATCTAAGTTTACCTGTTTTCAGTTTTTCTCTAGTGATCCATAATTCTTGTTTGTACCTTTTCAAATCCAATTTAGGGACATACTAAAAAGCTGCTCCATGTAGAGATGTTTTCTCTAATAAAATGCTTAACATTGAATTTGGTTCTACCTCTGTTCAACACTAAAAACGATATCTGTTCCTGTTTTCTTTTGATAAGAAAAATCAAAGAAGTGACAAAATTCCAAGTGCAGATATTCAAATAAAACATAGTTTTTGGCAAGGCAAAGCGAATTATTAGAAGTCTGGCATTACAGCCCTTCTCCTACAGAAATAATAAAAAAAAAATAATAATTAAAAAAATATAATCCAGGGAATGAATGAGTTTTAATCTTTTATTTTTTTGTGTTTTCATGGCAGTAGACTGCACTCAGAGACACAAATAAAAAAGTATTACAATTGCAGATCCAACACAGCCCAAGACATGAAAATTCCCTCATTGTTTCTATTGTTAGTAGATCTTTTATGTTTAAAACTTGCCCATAAATTGAGGTGCTTCAATTTTCTGAGTTTTATAACACTGAATTACTTGCATAGCACAGTTTTTCAACATATTTCTAATTTTAAAGTATCCTTCCTTCAGTTTCGTTTTGTTTCTTTTTTAAACCCAGCTACACTTTATGCCAATGAAAAAGCTGTCCTCTTTATGAGAAATCTCCAACCATTGATTCACAGAGGGCTATACACCACTTATTCAGCTGGGAAGAGGTACGGTGATCAATAGTGCAGCAGGCAACTACGATCACTGTCTTTGCACTGATCTGACCTCTAATGCATACATTCATTAAGATTTTCTGAAATCTCATATATTGGTGTCCAGATGAGAGACTACTGTTCTTTATCAAGACTGTCACAGTCAGATCCAATACCCACTCATCATACTTCATCCCACAAAGAGAGTATCAGATGAGGAGTATATCCTCAAAGCTGAACCTTGCTAGAGCTAGTTGCTCATTTTGGAACATGTCTTCTCTATAAACTGCTAAACCATGGTCATAGAACCATAGAATAGTTTGGGTCAGAAGGGACGTTAAAGATCACCAAGTTCCAACCCCCCTGCCATAGGCAGGGACAACTTCCACTAGAGCAGGTTGCTAAAAGCCCCATCCAGCCTGGCCTTGAACACTTCAAGGGACGGGGCATCCACAACTTCTCTGGGCAACCTGTTTCAGTGCCTCACCACCCTCACAGTGAAGAATTTCTTCCTCCTCATCTTACCATGATACTTGATATTTCGCCTCCCTTTATATAGTAATAACTACCATTGTTAAAATGAGAATGGTAGATGGTATGATGAATAGGCTTGGGTAAGATTAGATTCTATAAATGGAGCACAAGCCCCCTAGAAGAAGAAAATTGCAGTGCTTTAGTTTTTAATAAAACATTTCATGAAATATTTCAAAATAAAACTCACTAGACAGAGGAACTGCAGAAAACACTTGGAATGAAGCTGTAATAGTATGGGATTCAAAGAGAGTAGAAAATGAAGGCAAAATTATATTCAGCTTCAAGTAAGGGATCCAAATACTCTTTTGGAAAAAAAATATAATCAAATGCACCTATGGAAAGAGAAACTAGTACTTTTTTTGAGAATGGGGTTTAGCAAAGGATAAACTGAGGTTAGCAGTTTACCTAATTCTAATTTGGACATTATAGATTATATCTACTTATCCCTGCCTAAAATACCATTCATGTTAATCTACTTTCTAAATATACAGAAAATAAAAGGCAGATGGATGAAGAGCTGGTAGTGAGTATTAAATTATACATTTGTTTGATTATGATATGTCAGTAATTATAGTACAATAAAAGTGTGAATACTGAACGCAAAGACAACGTATCATTAAGCTCAGAGACATTGTTCCTATATGATATTCTTCTTACAGCCCTGGAGATATTTTATTGTACTATAAGCATCAGACTATCATAAAGATATAGACATTTTGCAATTTCAAAAGAAAACAACACATTTCAGAGAGCTCAAATTACTAAATTATACAGAAAGAATTAAAGCTTTAAGCAATGAGCCTCATCTGAAATGTGTGCAACACCCATATAGTTCCAGCAATTTCTGTGAAGCCCTGCTACACCTGTTGTTGCTCTGCCAACTATATGTTTCTTAGCTAACGGAAGGATAAGGGAGCAGACAAAACCAGTTACAAACAATGGGATGGCATTCAGAAGACTTCATTTTAAGTCCAAGTGCTTTTACCAATTTCCTGTCTTATTTAGACAAAGTACATAATCCTTCTGTGATCCTGTACTGTGCTTACAATGGTGCTTTCTTTACACTGTAAATTCCATGTAACAGAGAATATCCCTTACTATATTTATATATCTATAGTACTACATTACACATAGTACTACACTCACAGGATAACTGCTATGAAATTAATGCTTAGAGACAGAGGAAGTATTTATGGCTTAGCAATTAGGACAAGCAGGAAAAGTGGACTAAATTAAGATGGCAAAGCATGGACAGAATATAAGAAATAGATTGTTGCTAATGAGAATGATAGCTGTGAATAAAACCTCATTGCGTACTAAGGGCTTAATTGCAGCAATTCTCTAAACACACTGGGGAAACCAGGCTTATGCTGAGGATGGTCTGAATGACCAACAGGTCTTTTCTAAATTTTAGGTACAAGATGCATCAGTATACTAATTACATCCCACTGAAAAAGGAGGAAGGTTTCTCATAATATCCAGTTAGCAAGGTAACCACAGTCATTAAAATATTTTTTTAAGGACATCGAGAGTAAATCAAAATTGGCTGAGAACAGAATTTCAATAGGTCAGTCTTTTCAGTTAAGTCTCTGAATTGCCAGAGGCAGAATTGGAAAGCATACAAGACCAAACCCTGTTCTTACTTTTTACCCCTATTCCTCTTATCTGCTTACAGCCTTTTCACAGCTTCTTCACATCCCAAAGTAGTCTCATCTACTGCTTTGGCTGTACCTCAGTAACTTTCCTCTGTTTCTCCTAAAGGTGATAAGCTGCTTATAATGGGGCTCACAGCAAACTCAATTTGTTGTGCTGTGCTGTGACCAGCTGTTTCATTTAAAATACATGTTCTTTGTGGCTTCCTCAAATTAGACAAGTCCATAACATATCATTTCCTCTTGTAATGACTATTTACAACCTGCAAGATTGGAAGACAACTAATGCTATAACCTAGTGCTCAGTGACCAACTAGATTAAACCTAAGAAGGTAGAAGGCTGAATGAAAGAGAGAATGATGGTCTCCTTCATGCTGAAGTTCCAAGACAAATTTACTAAGGTTTGATTTATGCAACTTCCATGCATCAGAAAACCTGGAGATCTTTTTGGTCTTTGGTATATATTCCCCAATTGTCTGAAATACTTGAAATTGAATTAAAAGCACCTGAGGCAAGAATACTGAAAGCTGGTGACAAGTAGAAGCTGATATAGAGCGATTGTAAATAACACAAGAAGGAGGGTTTTGCAGAAAAGTGCTAAAGTGTTTCCAGCTGATTACTCCAAAAAGAAATTAATAAATATTATACAGCGGTCCATGGCAACAGAAAATCACTGCGCTATAAGATTCTGCAAACCGAAAACAGGTTGAAAAATGATTAAAGCAGAAGCTGACCCTGAGTGGCATTTGTTTGTTGCAATGCAAAACATTGATCTCAAATAATCATTCTTTGCTCTATAAAGTTTCAGAGAAAGTTCAACATAGCATCAAAAATCATGAAGTGCTGAAGTGCTGATGATCTCTTTTTCCCCACTTTTTATCTATTTTCTGTAATTAATCAAATTATATTCTTTTTTTCAGTTTGACATAAACCAAATGAAACCAGAACAGAAAGAAAATGAAGAGTGATAATCACCCATTAAATGTTTTGCCTATTAGTAATAAATTTTGCTTTGTCAACCAGGTCTGATATAAAGTGAGTTCTGTGGTGACATATAGCTGTGCTGCATCAGTTACACAACTGGGAAAAGATCTGTTTACTTGCTGCCAAGGTCTATTTGCCTTTGAAGGTCTTTCCTCACTTGAGCAAGGTGAAAAGACTTTGGCATCTATTTATGATGCATATTCAGCCATCAGGAAGAAAATTCTTTTGGCTGAATTTTTTCCCAAAGCCACCTGAGAGATTTGGATGCCCAGTTCCTATTAAAATTAAGTCTACTAGGCAGCTTTGAAAGTCACAGCTTAGCAACAAAAACAAAGAGCTGTCGATGCACAAAGGCACTTAGAAGTATGAGCCATATGTTGTCTCTGTAGGACACCCTGAAATTCATCAGGCATTTTTGTTTCTATTGTATTATATTACAGAAACAGAAGTTTAGACTTTGTGTTGGTTTCTTAAAAATCAGGCTTCACTGAATTCAGATGATCTCTATCCAGAGACCATTCCAATCACTGAGGTTATTCAAGCTGAAATCGCTTTTATATAGTAGCTTCTTTTGCTCCAGAGCTCCCTCTCTCTAACCCATCAACTACAGAATACTAAAAGACAATGGATTTAAACACATCTCTGCAGAATTCTAGTGCAAAGCAAAGCATATGTCCATGTATATTTTGTTAAGTGATATACTTTACTCTTTGATAGATAGATAGAATCTTGGTCTGTATATTTATTCAACAAGAGTGAAGTGAGGGAAAATTATCTTTAAAAAAAAAAACCCAATCCCAAAATTTAGTCTGGAGTGCTCATTCTCATTCAAGTAAACTATACATGAGATGAACTGAAGCGTTAGGTTTTGTTACATGATCCCACTCTCCTCATGTGGGCAGAAAAGAGCCTTCAGCAAATTTCTGATCTTAAGAGCCAGACCATCCTAAAACCAAAGAAAGAAATAAAAGCACGGTATACAACCATTCTTGTGATTTTAGGGACTACTCTTTAGATGCAGGCAGATATTGGGAAGATGAGACCAGGTATATATTTTGTTTACAATTTAATATGAAAACTGTTATAAAATGCTACTATGCATGTTAAGACTCCGATTTTACTGATCCCTTATTGCAATAAAATCAGTCCTTCCTAGCAATTCCCTGCTTCTCCAGCTATCTATCTCTCTAAGTTTCTCTACATTTTAAGTTTCACATTTAATGATTCACACAGACAGGTAGATAAGATTAGGAAGATGATTTGCCTCTGGGCAGGTTATTCCATAATTGCTTATTATGTGTTTTCTTTCCCTGAAGCAGCTGGTATTGACTGCTGACAGAAATAGCACATTGGATTAGCAGATCAGTGGTTTGACCTGTGATGGCAATTCCAATTGTCCTTTGCTGCCATGAGCACAAACGTTTAATCAAAATGGATGTAAATTAGCTGAGATGGCTGAAAATTGAGGCACATTATACAAATTGCATACAGTAAGAAAATTCTTCTAATGCAATTTTGGCAAATGTGAGCTCGAGAGTAAAGGTAGGAATGTTTGAAAAAACACATTTTCCAAGTCATCTCTTGCAGGGAAAACTCCTGTCCTGCTAACCACCAAACTCCACCAGGATCTTCATCATTTCTTGCCCCAATACTCCCCTCTTCTAGATCTTCCACAATAATTACTTGTAGTGGCCTGGAGAAATCAGCAGGAACTATGTTTCTGCAGAAGGATGGCTGGACTTGAAAGACCACGGAAGTGGTCATGACAGGGTAAAACAAACAGTTCTTCTGAAGATCAGAAGCATATTTGTGCTCTTCTAGAGTGGTCCATCAACACTGAAACATGAGCTTTGGAAGAACAATCAGAGTACAACAGGGATTCTTGTTAAGACTACTGAAATTAAAGTATTAGAATACATCATTATGACTGCGAACACAAGTAACTTTGGCAGATTCAAATCAACCTACATATGCTTGCCTATGATTTTTTGAAGAATAGATATTATTTAAGTGTATGAGATCAAAGTGGATGGTGGCGTCATTCTATCACTTATCACATTTTTTAAACTACTGTTCGTAGGATCTTAGTACAGACGTATTACAGTTAAAACACAATCCTAAAAGATAGACCACCTATGGAAGATGTTAAGATAAAAAGGCTTGCACATTTTATCCAAACTAAGAATGCTGGTTTTATTCTCCTAATTATGTGCACTTCCATAAAAGAATCCAACAGAGCATTTAGACTTCCTTAAGTTCAGCTGTACTGAGACCATGACAAGTCTCAAAGACATGCAATACTTTATAAATAAGAATACACTTTTTTAATAGGTACTTCATCGGGGCTTTGGTAAGGCTGTGGTCATAATTTAACTACATTTGTGATTAACAGTAGGAGTACTACTTAATTACTGAAATTCTTTCAGCTTTCCTGCCCTCCCCCCCACCTTAGTTTCTGTTTCTGAGTTAACCGCCATGAAGTGTAGCTGACACACTGCCTCCTCAGCTTCAGCTCAGGCATCCTTTTTTCCCTGTGGGCTTGATTTCTTTTTTTCCAACAGTAGTATTTCAAGTGCTAAATTTTACATTGCTAAATTTTACATTGGTATGTTCCTGTCTTTATAAAGTTTAACCATGGAGACAAAAGAAGAAACATTGATATTTTATTTGCTGGATCCCTTTATCTTATTATCTATAATTAAATGTTTAATTCTATTGACCTTAGAGCTTAGTTATGTTTTCGCTATTTCCAAGGAGATTGTTTCTGTGATATACAGGAGGTGAAGAATGAGGTCCTTGTCTTTATACCACTACACCCTTCTCATCATATTTCACTCAGAAAACGCAATTGTATACTTAATAATACCCATAAAGTTTGGAGGATTTAGTTGAGGGGGGAAAAACCCAAAATTTAACATCTGAAATTTCAGCATCTGAATCTGGCTAATGGAAAAATAGATAATTTGGTTTTATGCTGTAAACATGTGCAAAGCAGGTGTCTATATTCTAGTATGAAAGCAGACTTTCCTCCAATAACTCCAGAGGCGATAGGAGCCTAAAACCAGGTGTGCTTGCATGGTATCTGAGGATGAAACTAGGAGATAAATTAAAAAGACCACCTGACAGTCTGGAACCAGTTTTGGTTTGGGCATGCTGTTTTATTATGTTTGAGATTTCACTTACAAATGGAGAAAACTACATTTGTAATAGTGTAGAAGTGTAGGCCAAGCACATCTGCATATGCCTAGAGAGAGATTTTTCCATCTCTGTAGTAAAAGAGTTTGATTTAGACTGGAGTAAAACCAACCAACAACAACAAAAGATGCCTCATCACAAAAGGCAGATCAAAGGGAGCTGTTGAAGTACCTCCTGTGCCTTAAAAGGTAGTAGGTTTTTTTGGTGCCACATGCAGTTTTCCAACTGCTGGAGAATAAAAAATGCTAGCAAAGCTTTTGGAGACGGCAGCAACAAGTGGCAAAGTGAAAATATTGGAGCAATTCAGGGCTAGTGGAAGCAATTAGTGTAGGAAAAGGCTGCAAAAGCTACTTAGCAGCCCAGCTGATGAGAGGGAAAATTTGCTTTAAGTTTGGCAAGGGACAACAACTTGTAGATGAGAGGAGTGTAGGAGAGTGAGAAGCAACTGACAGAACAAGGTGACACCAACCTGAGTGTAGCTTAAACCATACCTACTGTTACAATAAGGACTTCACTTTCAGATTGATAATATTAAACCATTAATTAATTTTACTGTGGGACTGAGGGAAAACAGGTTGCTTTACCAAAGAAAAAGCCGATAAAAAAGCCAGTATTATACTCGCACAATTGTTACTCTGTTTCTTTGTCTTCTTACATTTTTGCTCCTTAAATAAAAATAGTTTAAGTTATAAAATCCACATTTTCGAATGGGGAAAAACTAGCTTATTAAGCTCCAGAATGCTTAGGTTAATTTTCCTAGCTTATGAGATGTTGTGAGCTGATGCCTTAATAGCAACCTAATTGACTTTAAATTCAACTTTTGTTGCTGCCCATCCAGGCTTTGCGGAAGGATTAGATCGTAGAGTTCTGTTAATAGTTAACATGGAGTAAAAGTAGCCACATTTAAAAAAACCCAAACCTATGGATATTGTAATTTCTTTAAAAAGGCAGTGTTCCTGGTGAATTCCTGTATCACCAAAGAACAGACCAGAAGTTCTCTTTTGTCCTTTCATCAGCATCATTTGCAAACCCAGGAGTTCTTTTTCTATCGTGCAGTGCAGCACCACCCTGAGACACCTTAGCTGAGACCAAACTAGTTCTCGAGTGTGAGGCACTTTGAAGCTGGATCTGTCTGGCACTGAGAAGTGATACCAATTAACTAGGCAGCTATTCATTTTCCCAGACACGATTTGCTATGCCTGTTTGCATTATTCTAGGAAAGTGCACCTGGTTTTATATGCTAGCTTAGGTAATTTTAACATTGCATTCTGTTGTAATGTTTGCTTGCATTTAAGCAATCATATATTATGCCGACATTAGCAAGTAGTGCGGAACAGCAAGAGCAGAGCTGTAAAGCCAACAGCTGGTGCTGAGGCCAAGGTGTTTGCACCACCTATATTGCAGAGAGTTTTGCTCTGCAGACCCAGCTAGATCCTGTGGCCCTAATGGCCATTATCAGATGGACGCATGATCTGTGGTTCTTGAGTACATCTTCTGCTTCATCTTCGTCTGAAAGGAATTAAGTTCAGCTGCTCCAGGGCTTCTCAATGAGGTGAGCCAAAGCACAGTTGGTGGGAACAATCAAGAGATTTGCTTCAAATCACTTACAGCAAGACTTAAAATGCTGACATAGGTGCACCTTTACATTTTAGAGCACTGTTGGGTTACTCTCCCCAGTTAGCCTTGTGTTTGCAGCTATCTTTCTAGTATCATTATCAATACTACCTGTTTGGAAAATAAAGGAAGTTAGTTTATGTTGTTGAGAAGGCTTGCCTTAAAAAAAGGAGCCTTTTTACAGTTCTGAATTTTAACACCCAAAAAATGTGGTGCCATTTAGTTCCATGAATACAGCAATTAGGTTTCTGTGGTAAGAGATGTTACAGTCTTTTGTAATATTTCTGTAATACCCCTGACCTTGACTTCATTTTGAAAGCCAGTAAAACAAGGCTGATTGAGTCTATTAGAGGATTTCCTGTCACATATAATGAAGTGAATGAGACCCTCAAAACCATACAAATAACAAAATCTCTTGCTGATCTCAACTTTTTCACTTTTCTTCTCATTTTTCCCACACTTCTATTGAAAAACCCCTTGCATCCATGATATTTTTGTCTTTCTCTACATTCTTACTGCCTTCTTTACTGCTAAACAATTTCCTATTTATCTCAAGATGGGACAGTCAAGAAAAGTTTTACCCAATGCATTATCTACCAGGCAATGCATCATATTGTTAGGGTGGATTTAATTATGCACTGTCTCTTTTACCATAATTATTAATCCAGATATGTTCTGATATTGCTGACAGGTTTTATCATAGTAGAAATTACTTAGAAAGAACAAAGTGGTTTTAAGATAAAAGTCTTTTGTTGAAAAAAAAGGGTTTTTTAAGCTTTAATTAAAAATAAATATATCTCCACGAAATATTCGTAAAATGTTAAATTAAAAGACTCAAAAGTTTTAAACTTTCCTTTCAGTTATTTTTACCCCCAAATGGGCTAGAATAGTTTGTTTTCTGAGAAATAATGACATTTCCATAATAAGTTCAGTATTGTTCAGTATCGTTGATTTCACTGCCAGAGGCAGACACATGGTGATTTCACAAAGTTTCTGACTTAAGTTTCCTATGGTACCCTAAAAACCTTGAGAACTGAAGGACAGTGTACTGGGTCTCACTGGGAAGGAGTTAACTTTCTTCTTAGCACCTGTATCATAAAATAGTTTGGGTTGGAAGGGACCTTTAAAGGTCACCCACAGAGCTCTTTCCCTGTGTGGAAGGCATCCTTAAAGATCTGACAGCTCTGTTCTGCTCCCTTGTCCCTGAGGTCAGTTTCCCAGGGGGCCCTATTGACTAACTCCTTGAACAGCTGGAAGTTTGCTTTCCTAAAATTTAGAGTTCTGACTTTACTCTTTGCCTGACCCATATTCCTCAGGACTGCAAACTCCACCAGTGCATGATGGATGAAGGCCAGGTTGCCTCCAATCTTGATGGCACCAATTAGATCACTTGCACTGGTGACCAACAGGTCCAGTATCACATCTCTTCTGGTAGGGCTGTCTATTACCTGGCCTAAGAAGTTATCTTCAGCGCATTCCAGGATTCTCCTGGATTGCCTGTATCTCACTGTGCTTTTTCAAGAGATGTTGGAGTGGTTGAAATCCCCCAGCAGGATGAGAGGTTGTGAGCGTGATGCCTCCTGTAGCTGCAGTAAGAAAGATTCACCAATAGGCTCCCCTTGATCAGGCAGCCTGTAGCAGACACCAACCAGAAGGTTCCCTTTGTTGCCTCCGTCTCTAATAACTCATAAGCTTTCAACCTGCTTGTGGCACAGAGACAGAATGGTGCTGTCCTTTGGATTTGTGACTAAACCAGTGTTGACAACAGACCAGTGTTTTGGCTCTCACTGAACAGTGCATGCACAGACTCAAGCTTTTCTTTTTCCCACTCTTCTCCACAGTAAGTAGGCTGGGGGTAGGCAAGAGTTTGGGACAGTCAGAACAGCTGACTCCAACATACCAAAGGGATATTGCATACAATATGACATCATGATCAGCAATAAAGTTTCATGGAAATGAGGAGGGAGAGAGGATGTTTATGGTTATGGTGTTTGTTCTTCCCAAGGAACCACTACACATGCTGAGGTCCTACTTCCCATAAAGTGGCTGAACATCTATATGCTGATGTGAAGCTATGAATAAATTCCTTATATTGCTTTGCTTGCATACACAGCTTTACTTCGCCTGTTAAACTCTCTTTATCTTGACCCATGAGTTTTCAACTTTTGCTCTTCTGATTCTCTCCCTTGTTCTTCTGCAGGGAGTGAGCAAGCAACTAGGTGGGTACGAGCCTGTTGTCTGGGATCGACTGACAACAAAGTGAGAAAAATGTATTTTGATTAAAAACTTGGGCTTCCATATTGTTTGTCCATAAAATTAATTCCTGTATAAAAATCTTTGTAAAGTTTAATACTATAGAGGAACGGATACTTACAGAGGATTCCAGAAACTTATGGTCTCATACTAGAACCTGGCCTGAGGGAAAATTGCACATACAGCCACAATAACTGTTTAAGAGTCAGGAAGTAAAAGGAGCTTTAAATACAATGTAAGAGACAACAGAAGAGAAGGTGTCACACTGTTTGAGGTGTGTACTTAAAGAGGAAGTTAAACAGAAAGAAAATACAATACATAAAAGAGGAACACCTCCCAAAACACACTACCATACAGTGTATGAAGGAGTCCTCTGGGAGCAATCACACTTGCACTCATAAGTGCAGAGAGCCCCAGTAGTAGGCTTCAAGGAAAGAATCAACACTAGCTTTAGATAAACACCATGATAGTCAAAATAGTCTGAGGGGTACTTTTGCTTTGAACTAAAATACCAAGTATCACTACAAAGAAAATACAGCTATGCATATAAAATGTGAAGGAAAACTTTAGTTCTTGGTACTTTGCCATTATATAAAAAAAAGGTCCCCAAAGTAAACAAACAGGCAAGATTGAAAGCCAAGAATGAAAACATATTAGATAGTTACTTTTAAAACATTGTGAAATTGAGTCAGAGGACAAAATATTTTGAAAATATGATTTGACTATAAAGTTCCTCAAGTCATTCTCTTGGGTATCTTTTAGAGTCAACTCATTGCTACCGATAGAAATTGATTCCTCTCCTGACCCTTCTTGTAGTCTCAGCTGCAGAATCACTTGAAAATGAAAATCAATGAGTTTAGAAGCTGCACGAATAATGCCTACAGAACTTGTTATATAGACGAGGCAGTACAAATAATTACAAAAAAACCTTGATATGTTGCCTGTTCCTTCTACTTTTCCCTGTCTAGAAAAGAGTGCTTCCCCCCATCCCCACAAGCCCACATTTTATTTAAGCAACGAGTTGTATTCCGTGTGAATTAAGTGCTCGGAATATGGGTGAATTTCCCTTTTTAAACTCAAATCTGGAATAAATCAGGATGGCAAGTCTCCTTAACCCCACATAATACTAAATTTACCCAGTCAGTGAAGTCAGTTCAGTATAAGCATATCTGCCTATCTAAATCCAATTGTTGGACTGGGACCACAGTACGTTAAATAGAACTCTTATTTGATGCACAAGAATCCCCTGATCTTCAGGCTGATTCTACAAATTTCTGCACAAACCCTGTTTTTTAGGGTATTGATTTTGATAGGTCTAGTTCTACAGACATAAAAAGCCCTGCCGCATTCATATTTTTAAGCAACTTAACGCATTCCTCTGTCTACATCCCCTAGTTCATAATTCTTTGATTTTGAAATTCAGTGCAATAGTTAGACTTACTTTTGTTATTGCATCCATTTAATTTAATTTAAACTGAAATCAACTTAATCCAGATTGATCCAAGGTTATTATTAACATCATTTATTCTCTAAGCTTTGTCTAGAAAGTCAGTATCATCTGTAATTTTCAGTAGTATTTATCTTTCTAATAAGAATAAAGATAGCTTTATCCCATAGCAGCTACAGTAAAGGTTGCAAAATCCATTTCAATATTAAGTTTTCATAGACAGATATTTCTGATTAACAGTGGGCAAACTCATACTATGACCGATATCCTTGATATGAAGCATGAGTTAAATTAGAATTCTTATGCACTTCTCCACATTCTTTTTTATTGGAAGACCCTGCTCCTTGAAGTTATTGTATTAATGCACAGTCTGCACCAAAGAAAAGACTAAAGCAATTGACCCTAAAAGGCACTTTTAGCAGCATTCATTCTCTATCATTAATTATGAAGGATGAATTAAAGAAAAGGTAATATTTTGTGTAGCCTCAAGCTTTCTTATTTCTGGTAGTTTTGCATGGCAGGCAGTTTAATGTCAAAATCATACATATCCTCATATAAACTACAGTTGGGAAATAAAAGCAAAAACTCATAAAATGAATCTAGACCAGTTTTGGAACCATGTTTGACTCAAGCAGTCCAGATTAAAAGTGGTAGAATAATAAAGATTATTTTCTTTGTAACAAGGCTTTTTTCCCCCCTTACAGTGATGAAATGAGGACAAAAAGAAAATAACATATTTGGTTATGCCCTAAATTGTTCAGTTTTGACTTCTTGCGATTGAGAAGGAATACATATTTTCCCATGGAAGTGGAAACCTTGAAAGACTTTTTCTAAAGACCAAGGGCCTTATTTACTTTTGCAGAAAAAAGTCCCAAAACAACAAGCCTCCACATGACTCCTTTAGATGAATGATTTTGCATCCACTGATATCATTGGCATTTTCTATGGACGATATTCCACGAGGAACAGCTGCAGGCATTTGTCAATGTTTGCCTAACTGTAAAGGAGTCCTACAGAAGCAGTTTCAATGCGAACAGGACAGTGATGCCTACTTACAGTCTATGAAATCCAGTTCCCGCTTTAAAGTTTGTAAGGGATTACTAGATTATTAACAACCTGCAATATCTTATTATGTAGTAATAGATGTTGCACATAATTTGCATGTCTAGAAAACACAATTATTAATCCTTTATAAATATGATAACAGTAATCATGCTACGAAGTGTAACTATTGCATTGTTTCTGAAAAACAACATGTTCAGTGATGTAATGAGGATGTAATCCACGTGGTGAGATAGAGGGAAGAATACCTTCTGTAGAAAACTTTTGGCTGATACCGTGGAAAATTTTTCAGGGTTTGAAAGGAAATGGTTCAAGACCAGCAGCACAAACATCATTTAAATAGATACAAGAATGTGTCCCTTCTCATACCAGCTAAAGCAGAGGTTTTTTTTTTCTCTAGAAAAGGAATATATTTTTCTCCTAATTTCATGAGACAGATCTTGATGCCAGGCATACAGATCTGAAGGACACTGCTCAAGTGTGCTGAAGTCAGTACAAATCTATGTAGGTAGAGCAAAGTACCAAAGTCAGTTAAATTATGCTGTGCTAGACAACAAGAACAAAATCTGCCCTCTAAGCAAAGTTCCCACATATAAATGCATTTTTCAGCAACTGTTATGCATGATTGGGATCCATATGGCTTCCAACTTTCTAAGAGATACATTTGCATTTTTACAGAAATGGAAGCACCTTGTAAGAATAATTCACAAAATCTGGTTTTCTTAGACAGTTTTGTTTTATGCAATCATTTTTGTCCCAATTCAGAACAATGTGATATAAGTCTTGTGAGAATAAGCCACACAATATCTAGTTTTAAAAAATTCATACAACATATTTAAGAAATCTGCATGTGATGGATTCTATCAATGAAAAGATACCAGGTCATCTTTTTAAGATAAATGACGCACCAATATTTCTGAGCAGACTACGCTTACTCATGTAATTTTCCTAATAGCCTCATATTGAAAAAAAACCACCCAGAAACCTCTTTATATCTAAAGGGCGATATATATTACTCATCATGATTCATATTGACATCATAGTAACATGAAAATTATTAGGGACACTAGCTCTGTTAAAAAAATTCTGGGTATAAAATTTATCAAAAGCAGCCAAAAGTTGGTAATCTAGAAGCTTGGTCTTTTTCTAAGAATAGATCACAAGTCAACAATGGTAACACAGTTTCATCTGAAATCTCATGGAGAGTACTCTTAGCAATATCCCACCATTTCCAATAGAGTCCACTGGAAACAATTCTGCTAGACTTGAGTAATACTATGGTTCAACTCACACTTTAATTCCAATTTTTCATGAGCTGTTAAATGTAGTAGGGTAATAGATAAATGGTGATAGGTAATGTGTAAAGTGTAGGTAATAGGTAAAGTTATGCCTAAAAAAAAAAGTTATATATCTCTACATC
>JAOXJK010000012.1:79723480-79752081 GCA_025774025.1 Xenus cinereus
ACAACTAGTCAACCTTAAAATAACTGTGGGACTATTCTGCTCTACATAGAAAGATGCCAGTCCTTCACTTATAATATTTCTTTATTCAGATTCCCAAGTTAGAGGAGGTTTTTCTTACTGAGACCTTTTTTTTTCCCTGTCCTGTGTTAGCTAAACTGGTGTTCAAATAACTCACAGAAATATTTCTTCTTGCAGGATTATGCTAATAGTATTCTCCCCTTCAAAGACATACATCACACACAACAGAATGTTCTTATAAGCATAAGATGCTTCAATGATAGTCTATGATGCGTCTTAGATTCATAAAATTACGTATGCTCTTCAGAGTTTCAATAACTTGAATTCCAAAAGTCAAACTTCCTTTTAGGCAAAAGGAACCCAAGTGTTTCATAAAGGAAACATGCACATAGGTGGGAGAAAAAACTACTAGAAATTACCAGGAAAGTTGCAGGTGGTACCAATACTTGATTCAACTGAAGGAGATTTCTGCATATATTCAACCCCTGTTCCTCTGTTAGATTAGTAACATTGCATCGCTGTACTTTCTTCATAATCCAGCAGTTGCTTTCTCTACCCTTAATATCCAGCATTTCTGCCAGTGGATACTGAAGTTTTCCAACTTGGCTACGCTAGACTGCCATAACAAAAGACCCTAAGGTCAGCAGGATGAAAGGAACTAGAGAGTACTAAGTTGTCCACAAAATTTTGTATAAAAAACCCCCAAACCCCAAAGAAAAGGTAATGCAGCAATTTGGTTCCTTTGTAGGCAGTAGACTACATGGGCATAAGCAGCTTGAAAACTCTTTTAAAAACATTCAACGAGACAACAAATGCTTCTATTGCCTAAGCTATATTTTGCTTATGGTTGCATATTATTTTGGTGATCTGGTTACTATTAAAGTGATGGGGTACGTTAAAGTTAGGGCAGCTCTGAGAGTGCTTCACGTCATGTTGCTAGTAGAACCTGCCTGTGTGCCCAATAAAGCGCTCTGGTAATGGAGAATCACAAATGGAGGATCTCTGCTCGTGGCTCACTTCCTCTCATCGCCCTCTCACTTACAAATCTGAAAATGTAGTAGAGTAATGAAGATCAAGTCAAGCTACTTCCTATTTCTGAGGTCCTTTTGCATCAGTAAAATACAGAAGATTGCTATTGTTGAAAAAAATTCAACTGGTAAATCTTTGAACTGGCAACAATGCATGAAAAATATGTTCTTTAAAGATATTCTTAAGTTTATAGTATTTTCTTTCTATGCTTTCTCATTATTTTCGGGAATTCTTCTCAGTTTTGTGAGCAATATATTTTTTAAATGGTAAAATACATAGTCCTCACATGGCTGAAACTGCAAGAAGTCCAGGATTTTTTTAAATATTTTTAGTGGGGGAGGGGATAGATAAATGTGTATGTACCAATGATGACGATACACACTGTAAGAAGGCCACCCTGATACCTAATTGCTCCTGATAACTAATAGATCAGTACAGAACTAAGTAATTGGGGAAAACAATTATATTATGTTAAATTAACAAACTCCATTGCCTAAGTTTCTTCCCAGTGTCTTTCAGCTATAGATATATATTTACAGCTGAAGCTGGACTGCATGTCCGAAAACTGTTTTCAAAGTAAATTGCAAGCCCTAATTAAGTCTCACAAAACCCGAGCGAGACAGAAGGTGAGTTAGGTTTCAGCTCCATGTCTTGTGAGGCCCAGGCCCAAACTTAATACATTAGACCACCCTGCTGCCCGGACAAATCAATTAACCTACCTGCTTCTGCCTTTTCCCTTGGCAATCCTGTAAACATGCACCATACTGGCCTCTTTTCAAAGCTAACATACCCCAAGGAATCAGTCAGTCATTCACCTATCATTTCATTCAATCTGTGCAACAGATTAGTCATAGTCTGCATAACTGCAGTTGTAGTTTTAAACTCCCATTTCTCTTGGCTGGAAAATTTATTGTAAGTCTGCTGGGAAACAAGGTCACTTCAATACTTCTCCCTCAGATATCAGATAGAAATGGCATTACATTTTATTAAAAAAATGAAATATTCATCAGTACAATTAAGGTTACTTCTTTTTTCTTGGTAGAAGAGACTTCAGTGTTTTGAACATTTAGATAAAACTACTGGTTCTGTCTACAACAGGGATTTATTGTGCATCATAGTTTCTATTTTTAGTGGAATTATACCTTGCATCCATGGTTGGGGTTCTATGCAGCATGTTAATGCAAAACACCTGTGCACATAAAAAAGCTTTTGTCACTGTACCTCTAGCTGAAGCTCAAGTGAAGTACTCACAGAGAAATTTCCATGACTGAATTTTCCTGCATGCGGAGGAACAGAAGGGAAAAAAAAAAAAGATACATTATGACTGGCTTTTTGGAAAGAGCATCTCTCAGTAAAAATATTTTTTCAGCTATATTGTATACCCTAATATGCCTTACTTGAATATTTATGACATAGATTAATCTTCATCTAAGACCCAGCTACTCATACTTACTCTTATATTTCTCTTGTTGTATTTTGATTTTTATGCATTCATTTATTTGTACTACTGTCTGGAAGTACACTGTAACATTTTTGTCAATGTTTAGTGATTTGCCTTATCTGTACGGAGCACAATGAACCTCGTTGAAGAGGTTTTTAGAGTTAAGACAAGTTTTGTCCTCGACAGCACATGTAGAATTCACATCAGCTAAAGGCACCGGTGGATTCTTTAACTGTACACGGCACAAAAATGATTGAAAGGCCATATCACTTTCAAGAAATTAATGTAATCCTGTTGTTTCAAGAAATGCATGTAATCCTGTTGTCACAAATCTCTGTTCTTCCTTATACCATATTTCCACCTTATATCTTGTCACTACAACTTGCCTGATCGTGTATTGAATTAGACTGTGGTGTATTTTGGTAATTAAAGTATATTGAAGAAAAAATGTTTATTATACCCTTTTAAATATAAAATTATTCTCATTGATCAATTTTTTGTTTGAAAAAGTAGCCTATTCTACTTTTTATATTAATTCTTAGATGAAAATAGCATTGAATATGTACATATTATAGATACATTTGTAATATTTATTGGACTACATTTTAGAAGTTATCTTTCCTGAAACCTTAGGTTTCACAATTTGCTTTTCCTAGAAGAAATATTATTTTAACAAAATTTGTTGACAGAAAGATTTAAGAAAAAGTTTTTTATATCATAAAACACCATAAAATTATTCTGCACTGAAACATCAAAACAAAAATAATATCGAAAATATCAGGGGTTTTGAAACTTTCATGCCACTTTAACCGTTTTCTCTGCTCTGGATTTTACCAAAAAAATCCCCAAACTTCTTTTTTATAAATTGCTTATTTAAGTGGTGTATACATTTACAAAATAATGAAAACTGTTTTGAAAATAAAGCTTCCTGCCATCAAGCCTGATATGAAAAAAAATATTTAAAGAACTCAGCAGTTTGAAGAGACCTGTAGATGGCATAAAAACACTGAGAAGGACTGAAGATATCGCTCTAGAAGCTGAGAAGAAGTTATTTACCTATGATGCTTGGAGATGTAAGTGAAGCTAAGAATGAGAGCATGTCATTTAGAGTGTTTCTGCCTTCTGGCACAACTTGAAAATTATGACATGGTTACAGAGAAGAAAGGTAGTTCTGTGCGTATGGCATTGAATCAGCTTGCTGATGATGCAAGCTGAAATCTTTGCTCTCTGGTTGTCTTTTGGTGTAACCTTGATAAGGCGTCACATATTAATAGCCCTTTGAGGGCCTCGCAGCTGTAATTTATATGTGCTATGGTGGGGAAATCTCTTTAGATGTCAAGCCATGGTAAAACAAAAGCACAAGTACAGGACTTGGAAAAGAAAGGACTCTCAAAGAGGATGTTCGATAGGCAAGAAAATATGTGGAAATTTCTGTGCATATTAAAGTGAACAGGAGCACTACGCACAAATTTTTAATTTTTTTCCCTGATTTGGTAATAATTTATATGTAAAGAATAACAACAGAAATAGAGCTCTTATTTTCCTATGAGCTACAGTGAGGAAGGCCCAAATCCTGGCTCATCTGATATCTATCTGGTCCTACATGCTCTGAAAGCCATTAGGCATTTGCATTTCTAACACCACAGTTGTAATTCACTTTGAAGTCTGTTCAAACATGTACTTTATTCCTAAATTGACTGCTGAGTCCATGAAATAGAGCCAGAATGCACAGAATTCTAGGTCATTCACATGTCAGTGTTTCTTACAGTAAGACTACTAAGCCTGAAGCACTGGTAACCTCATTTGAAGGGAATATTCACTAATGGATTAGTCAACATATATCATTAGAAAATATTCTGACCTAATTTCCAGTGAGAAAGCAGGCAAAAAACAGACACAGAAGCTAAAAGCTATCTGGTTCTCTGAAAGAGTTCAGTTGTTTCTAAGAAGCATTTTTTGCTGAAATCTTGCTTTGTCACAAATTTCCCAGCCATGCCTATCTTCTAAAATGTCCAGGTTTTTTGATGTATTGGTGGTTAAATTAATTTCAAAATTATAGTGAATGCAGCACATAAATACAACAAATTCCTCCTCTAATATAACACAGTATTCATTTTTACACAAACCTTTTGTTTTTCTTTCTTTTCACCTTCGGCAGCAGCAGGAAGGTAAAAACAAGCTGAGTAAGACTGGCAATGCTGGAGAACATGTTTCAGGGTTTTTGAAGGTGCACAGATGGTGATCAGGATGATGAAAATCTATATTAAACAGATTCAGCATCTCAGCTCATTGACAATAACTCTACCAGCACAAATGGATCTTTAGATCTCCTAGAAAAGTATGATTCACAAGGTAATATTGAAACAGGCTGTAAATCTTCAGTGACTATTCTATCTGCTTTCCTTTAGATCTGTGAATCGCAAAAACCTAGAAGATTTGAGATGAAAGAAGTTAGCTCAACAAGTCAGTACATTTCTTCTGCTCCAATGCAGAATCAACTATATCTCAAAAGTGCTTGTGCGATATTTGTCTACATCTCTATAATAACCTCTAAAAGAAAGAGATTCCCAGCCCCCTAGCAAATCTGTTACAGTGCTTGTCTATCCTTACTGTTAAAAAGCTATTATTACTGTCAGGTCTGAATTTCTTTTGCTGCAGTTTCAGTCCATCACAACTTTTCCCAGAGGATGTGAAGAACAGTTTATTCCCTTCCTTTTTCTGTAGCATTTTGTTGTTGAAAGCTCTTATTTGGTCCAACCCTTTGCCTCCTTTCCTATAGCCTAAGCACATAGCCATTACAAACTCCTGTAATATTGTACGCTACATGGCTATTACTATTGTGCACATTTAAAAGAGATAGAATCTCCTTAACTACTAGTTTATAAGAGAAGAGCAACCCAAGTTGGTCTTAGCAGGTTTTAAGAGTAAACTAAACTGCTAACATCACTAATTATTTGAGGATCTCGGCCTTCAATACTATAGCTACATAATGATATAGAAGAACACCTCTTTGAGGACACATCTACGTGGACAGCTGCAAACACCTGTGCATCTGCTCCTCTTGTGCTCGGAGGTGGCTGGGAGCTGGTCAAACATACTGCTATGGCTCATGATCTGGGGCTCTGGCTCCGACGGCACACTGCCCTTATTACACCGCCTCAGGCTCCAACCAGCTTGCATCAGCTTGTCTAGGAGCAGGAACAAATGAGCTGCATGACCATCTACACCTGTGCATAAAGATATATAGAGATGTGCTGGGGCAGTATCTGCATCTTTATAAGCTGCAGTCAGTGGAATGAACTTCAGTCTTCCCTGGGGCCACAGGATGCTATTTTAATGCAAATAGCCAAGCATGCACAAGGTATTATAACACAAATAATCATACACATACTCCTAGGTAGCCTCTGCACAAGTACATACTTCTAGATAGGTTCTGCTTACACCTTGAATACAATACAGCTGTGCGTCCAGTAATATACCCATAATGGAGTCAAGGTGGGAGGGAGACAGGTGAGTCATTATATTGAGTCAGAGATAGCACCATTTTACCTTCAAGATATGCAGTTTTAGATAGTGTCACAGGAATGACTCATTAATGTAAATTAATAGGGAATTAGGACTCTGATTCAATGAAAGAAAAAGCCATCTTAAAAAGAAAAGTAACTTTTAAATCCTTGTCCTTTATATTGCTATGTTAGTGAGCATCACTACAGAAGAAAAAAACTCCAACTTTTTACTTGGAAAAAAAGCTTTTGAAATGTCAAATGTACTCTTTATTGCACAATTTATAATAATTTATAGTTATGAATCGCCAATGTTCCACCTCTAATGTTATAGCACGTTACACGAAGGTAGGAACTCTACTAATTTCTGAAGTTATAAAGTATCCTGAAATCCAAAAATTTTGGAAGACCAGTGCAGCATACGTTAAGTATGATTAGATAAAAAGCATGTCAAAATTTGGAAATATTCACGGGTCCCATCAACTCTTAATCTATCTGTAAATACGACACCATTTCATGTGGAGTAGCATCTTCAAAAAACAGCCTTTAATTTTCCTATTTCTCAGTCTTTTGACACCAGATGGCAGTGTGATATACAACCATTATATTCGTGCCAATTAATTCTGATTTAAGTGCAAGAAAATCTTCATTAATCAGTTTGGTTACTATAGCTATGTGATTAAAAGGCTTACTAACCTTCTTGCTCACTTTCAGTCTTTCAAGCAAGCAGCTGTCATCGTACCAGAAACTCCCTTAGTCTTTTCGTTGCCAGTATTCAAAGTACGGTTGAGCATTAGCATCAGTTTTGTTCAGCCCTTTTAGTCTCAGTACCCTTTATCTAAAAACACTCACTCACTGATTAAGAAGGGGAGAGATGGCAGATTTGGGAACTGCAGATCTAGTTGACTTACTGTGGAATGACAATCCACAGCTGTAAATCAGTGAGTACCTTGCAGTGATCAATCATTCTCACTCACTGCCTTCCAGCTTATACGTGTTATTTTGCTCATAGTTTTAAAGCACTGGTCTGAGCTGATCATCAAGTGAAGGAAACAGCACAGGGCTTAACTCTGAGTAAAGGTAATGTTTTCTTTGCCGCTATCTGATCTTTACATCCCTAGCAGTTGCTCAAAAAGATGGAGCCTTCTTCAGCATGTCTTGCTGATTCTTCTCTGCCTCCTTTCCACCCATGCTTCATTAAAAAGTAACCAAGTACTGCGTAAGAATAGTTATTGTTCAGGACAGAAAGAGAACAAAGAAGAATTTCTGAATGTTACAGTAATATTTAAATTACTTTTTTTTATGGCTCCAGTGAATTATATCAGACCAGTGGCTGGAAGATTGTCACTATACATCATGCTTAAAAGCAAAGTTTCTTCCAAAAGACAACGTAATAATCCTGGGAGATTAGAATCATGGTAACTTTGCCTTGAAGTCTGCTGAAATGGAACCCAGATGAATCATAGAATCATTTACGTTGGAAAAGACCCTTAAGATCATTGAGTCCAACTGTTATCCTAACACTACCAAGTCCACAACCAAACTATGTCTACATGTCTTTTAAATACCTCTAGAGATAGTGACTCAACCACTTCCCCAGGGAGCCTGTTAAAAGGTTGAAATTAATTTCAAAGAATGCTGCCAATCTTTAAGGTCAGTAACAGCGTTTTCAACCAGAATTTATGTTTTTAGCTACAAAATAAGCTCAGAAAATCTATATTGCAAGAAGAACTGAAAAGATGCTAAATAGCTGCCAATTTTGTGTTAGGTAGGCTGCAATTTTCTAACTTCTGATGGTGCCATGAGAAGGACTTAAGGGCTTCTACTGCCTAAACAGAGCTTTGTAAAGATCAAATATATACTTTACTTTCTTGTTTATGGCCAAACTTTGAATATGCTTCGAAGAATAAGAAATTCTTTGCTTCTAAGAATAAGAATAAGAAATTATAGAGGAGCTATATGAAAAGCCACCTATTTCTGAGCTATAAAACATTATTTTAATTTTAATTTTTAAAATTCTGACAATTAATCTCTTAATAATTGCAGACTATCGTAGAAGATAAATATAAATTTCCTTTACAAAATGGGTGCCTACAGATGAGATTTATAACCAAATCCTCTGTACGTGCTAAAGGGCTAAGCACTATCGGCTAACCATGTTAAAAGATGGTACATGTAACAAGGATACAGTTTTTACTCTAGTGTCTTTAAGCAGCATGTAGGGCCAACTCCTGAACAAAAAAAAATAGCACAGCTCTGCCAAAATCAATTTATACCAGTTCATGCTCACCAATATTGCAGGCATAGACTCAGAAATCACTTTTTCCCCTTTTTGCAGCTAAATCTAGAGCAATGTGTCTGTTAGTAGTAAGGGAATACGGCAAGAAAGTAAAATAGGAGTACGTGCTACTAGGCACTGCATAGGGTGCGCACTATAAAGTCCAAAATATCTCTCATTTCAACAGTTCCAAAAGAAACCCACTACCTCAGGCCATCACTGTCTTGTCAACAAGCCAGATAACCTCACAGCATTTTAGGGGACGGATGCAAATACTCCACACCCAAAAGTCTTTCATTTCTCTTTTAACAGTTTAAATTAGTATAGGGTTGTATTCTTAACTGCTTTCTAAAGGGATTCTCTTCAGAAGGGATAAGTTTTCTTGTGATTCTACTAAGTTTTAATGAAATTATAGGACGGCATTAGGAGAAAGATTTCACAGAGTAAGAAATGGATACCTTGTTGTCTCTTTGAGTTTTACAATCAGCCAAAAATTTTGGAGGTTATCTTAAGTATGAGAGAGTGACATAAAACAGAGTGAAAAATGGTCTGTGTCTTCTTTTCTAGGCTTTCTAACACTTTAAGACTTTATTCTTTTTTAAAAAAAAAGACAGATTTAGTGTAGTACTGGATTCCGGGCATCAGTGAGATTCCACTGAAATACATTTAAATAAATCCACTTGGAAGAATAAAAATACATTATTTAGGCTTTCTTTTTTGTTTGTCTTTGAGGTTTTTTGATTTGTTTTGCTATTGGGGTGTTTTTTTGAGTTTTGCTCCAATGGAGCTTATAGGTTTTCACCGAAACAAGGTTCTCTCATTACCAGGTGTTTGTAAATCTAAAGTAGGTGTGCATGTATGTTAACATGACTTATGCCTCTGTGAAATATTGGGGCAGCAGAGGGGAAAGGAAGATGCAACAGAAAAACTTCTTCTCCTCCCACTGCCCCCACATAGAAACAGATCCTAGTTTTTTTCTTTCTAGTTACTCAAAAAAGGATTAAATGACGTCTCTTTCTCTAACACATACGAGAAGTGTTACTGTGCTTCCACTGACTTTTTGCACCCATTTCTTATGCTGAACTTTTCCTCCTCATGACAATTTACTGTTCTACATCAGCTTCTAACTGTGTATACAGCTGATAAAGAAATAAAAAAAATCTTTCATGTTTACTCAGGAGCTGTCCTGCCTGAAATCCACTCCCTCATAGTACTTCTATATTAAGAGCCACAAATTCATTTTAATTTCAACCTGCTTTTAGCATTTCACATGACAAAACCAGAGCAGTAATGTTTGAATGTCAGAGGAACTGGAGTTTTCAGTGGCCAATTCAAAGTAGTTCTTCAAGACCTTTATTTTCTTAAATTGTTACTACAGAGTTTAACAAAAGTTCCTAAGACCATATTATTACCAGCATTTTTCTAAATGAGGGAAGAAGATATTTAAGCAAATAAAGAAACAAACAAACAAAAAAGGCATAGAAAATTAATTTCTAAATCTTTAATGATTATGTAACAATATATTCTGTTTATTTCTGTATTTTTCATATAAGAAATGCTTTAGTATTATATTTAAAATAACGTCCATTTCATCCTATTGATGGGTATCTATTACAGCAGAAGAGCTGCTATATTTTTAACAGCAGAAGAGCTGCTATATTTAAGATCAAATTTGATTTTAGGTGGGTTGAAGTTATACTATGGAAACTGGCAGACGCTCAAAGTTCTGTTAGTGTGACTGTCCATTACTTAGGGCTATGCCAATGTTAAGTATGGTAGTCCTATCAGAAATCAGAGCCTTCGCTCGCAGGAGACTTAGGTATTAGGAAGAAATTCTTTGCTGTGACCCTGGAAGAGGTTGCCCAGGGAATCTGTGAGTGCCCCATCCCTGGAAGTGTTCAAGAAAAGACTGGATGGGCCTTCTAGCAACCTGCTCTAGCAGAAGGTGTGCCTGCCCATGGCAGGTGAGTTGGAACAAGATGATCTTTAAGGGCCCTTTCAACTCAAAGCATTCTATGATTCTATGGTGTGGGGGTGTAGGGGAGGCTTGTTTTGGGGGAAACACAGGCTTGTTCTTTTGCCTTTTTTTTTTTCCCCTGCTTTATTATTTTTTTTATTCAGCTGTATCTTGTGGATTTATGTCCTGTTGTACTAACAAGGGCCACCTGCTTCTCACATTTGCAATACAAAGCAAATGAAGAATGAAAAAAAAATTACATAAAATTAGAACCCAAAAAAGCAGGAAAAGAGACAAGAAAAAAACCTTCAGACTACGTAACAAAAGGAGAAATAAGTAGCAGAACACATGTCAAACTATTTTGCAAGAGCATAGTGGAAGAAGATCATAGAGTTGCAGTCATCCACTAGTCTTTGATAAAAGAAGAGACAAGAAAAAATGGAGAGGTCGAGATATGACTGATGGTAAGGAACAACCACTTCAGTCAACTTGAGTCTAATAATGCTGTCCCGCTGTGCTGTTTGAAAATGGCTGACAACAACAGCAGTGCCTGTCAATCTCTTCCTTGGCTCAGGGTTTTGGGTCTTTTTTCTTTTCTCAAAATGTGGAGATAAAGAGCCACAGAAGAGACATAAAATAAAATGAGCAGGCAACAGGCCCGGGTACCATCAAGTGATAAAAAGACAAACTTGCTAGCAAGAAAACAACGTTGAAAATCCACTGTAGCATTCAGAACAAATTGCAGGAAAAAGAAATATACACTAAAAAGTAATGAAGATGAACACTACCCTCAGTACACACACCCATCTCAACTCCCGGATTAACATCAAGCCTTATCTCAAATTTTCTCGGAGGGAATTTAACACCAGGGAACATGTATACATAGTAATATAAAATTGCCTTACAGTCCCCCCAGTTCTAGACTCTTAAGATGAAAAGGTGCTTCCCAACGGCTCTATCATTAAAACATCAACTTGTAGAACTGGATATAGAATCAGTGCTGTTCTGGGAGATGACTGCTATATACCCTCTCTTCTATTCATCCCTCTTATCAACTAGACGGATGTGGTATCTCTGCTAGATCTTTAAAGAAATATGTGACTACATGGTAGAACAATCCTGGCAACAATGAATGATCAGCTCAGGAAAATGCATTAATCTTGACAAGAATATGGGTGTTCTGATGAATTGGCAATGTGAATCTGTGTCCACTTTAGCCAGATGTATTGACAGTACAGTTCAAAACTGAGGTATTCTCTCTGAGAATATGGTTCATTATGTGCCCTGAAAAAAGGGGGAAACTACCCAAATCTTTGCCATAATGACTCTTGCACATGACTTTCCAAATAGAGCAAAAACAGAGTAGTCAATCTATGAGAAAACGAAAGGAGGCAAGACTGCTTAAAAAAAATATATCTAAATGATACATCCTACTTCTCATTCTGGATGAAAACAGGGATGTAATCTTAATAACTAAATCCTCCACTTTAGGAAAGACATTCTAATCAGGATCACTTGCTTTTAGCTCTTAATAACTTACCTCCTTTTACTTTTTCCCTATAATCCTCCTTTATAAAATCCTCCTGCTGTACACTTACTCAAGAGGAACAATTTCCCTTTGTGTTTATAATGACCTGCCTTAATAGCAAAGTTGTTTCAAACATAAAACTCCAATACCTCTAGTTGATGAAAATATTAACATCACATTGAGGATATGAAACCCAGTAAGTGTAACCAATTAACAAGGTGATTTATTTTAAACCTTTTTGTTATACTTTATAATAACATATTTGAAAAGAAACAGATAATCTTTTAAAATAAGAGCTTAAGAGTTTGTGGAGATTTCTTAGCAAGTACTGTTTAGGAAAAGGCCTTTTTTGCATGAAATAGGAGTGTCAAATGATAAGAATTAATGAAAGCTTCAACTACTTTGCATGCTATCACAATGGTTGTTCTTGCAGTATTGCACTGTGTAATACATTAGGCAGAACTTGGTTTAAGCCAAGCAGTTTCTTTGAAATTCTTTGAAATTTCATCCAAAGGAAAGAAAAAAAAAAGCTCTAACAGCTAACAGTATTAAAAGTCTAACTAAGAACAGTTATCCCTTTATTGTTGCTTTTCATCCTATCTGCCATTTTTTTTTATTTTATCACTTTGTCCTTCCCACGACAAGACTTTGTCATTTCTTTTACATTTGGTCCAAATGATTGCCCTAAAGTGGTGTAAAATGGGAAAAGTATCACTAATATCCACTGAACTGCAAAGTCTCACACCTGCTGAAGAGTTAGAAACTCATTTTGTGAGGAGTCTAGGCACAGAAGAAATTACTCAACTAAATTTCAAAATCACTCAATTAAAAGCATTGGGCTGTTGCATTTTTCCACTCCTACGCTTCAGTATTTCTAATGAAACCAGTGTTATTACTTAGACATCTCAGCAGTGACTCAAACCTTACGTGGTGCAGAGTACTATATCTACAGTTGACTGCAAGGTACTGTTTCTATTCATTTTACCTTAGTAGAGTATCTTCTGTAAAAGGGAATGAAATTGGAGTAGGTAGTATCTCTCTAGTAAAATACACCTATTGCTGTTAATTCCAGTCGGTGATCTTCTGGAGTGCATCTAGAACAGAACAGTTGATTTTCAAAGAGAAGATAAACAGACATTGTGATTATGAACACTGTTTATTATCAAGTATTTGCAAGTAAACTACGCTAATAAGAAATCCTTTGAATCATTAAAAGCAACTGCCAGTAAAACCCTGGTTGGTTTTGATTTACCTCCTTTCTTCACAACATCTTTCTTTTATTTAAGTTTAGAAACATTCCACTTACACAATTTTGATATTCAATTCAAATCAAATTAATCTTTAACATCAAAAACTAAATGCACATAAAACTAAAAGATCTTAGAAGGAAAAATGAGATCAAGTATTTATAGGTTATCAAAGGTAAAAAATGTAATAATCCCCCCAAATATCTTGCATCTGTTGGACGTTGAACATGCCTTCAAATTTGGTTTCTATTCAGCTATGATTTGGAAAAAACTCTGGAATCTCAAAAACGCTCAAGGGACAGAAAACTTATTACCTCTGTAATGGAAACACACAAATACTGCTCTTAATTCACTACATAAATAATGGAGGACAAACTGGCAGATCACATACTTTTCTGATATATGTGACAGACACTCTGCATGCTCTAAAGGTGTAATGCCATATTGGGAGCCCACACTAGTTAGATATTCCTTTTAGGTATACTATTCTAGATGGATTATGTGATTGTCACTAATATCTTTGCAAGCTTCTGCTTTTAAAATGTATTTTCTGTTATCATCAAATTTGGCCCAAATTTTGCATACTTCACTGAGAGGTGAATTCACAGGCACTTTGGACTGAGACTGATGAAGTGCTATGATATGGACTCCAGGTATTTTTTTCACGGCTGTATTATACCATAAAGGAGCGAAGCTTGTAATCACACAGCCCTATAATATCATATTGCCATTGAAAGTAACAGGCTACAAGCTTTGCACCTAATTTTTAAGGCCTCAGGACTGATGTTTGTCAGACTTGCTCTGTGTGAACTATTCTTGACCTGCCTGCAACTTGATTTCACTTGGCTTAGCTGTGACAACAATTTTTCTAGTTGATCAGGTGTCTACCGCTATTTTTTTTTGCTGTTGTTTATCTTTTTATGGTATGACCGCATTTTTACAGTGAGAGCAGGAAAAAGCAGTTGTTCTATGTATAAGGAGATACTTGCAACTCTAACATAATGATGTAGTGTAGAGAAATACAGGCCTGGAATAATAGCAGCTCTCCACTGAAAAGCAGAGACACAGGATGTGGCACAGAGGTGCACAGGCATGGGGTGAGAAGAGATAAGGCACAGGCTTGCAGTGGAGACCCCATGGCTATAAACAACTTGCCAGTGGTCAGTTAAAGAAACGCATAGTTGGAGCTAGGCAAACCTGATTGTTTGGGTAACAGAACAAAGAAGTAGAATCTAACATACATAGAAGTCATAGATCATATATGGTAAATTTGGATGTAACACAGAGCTGGCAGAGCAATGAGGTGTAAAAGCACGTTAGCAAATGTGTAGATGACCTCAAGTGGATCTCAGGGGTGATAGAAGGTACCAGCAGCATCAATATCATGTTTCTCCCAATGAAGAACTCCAGATGCTGGTGACTGATGTCATTAATCTCTCCAACTGTGTGCTCCCAGAGAAAGAATGGGAGGGTGAGTTCATCCCCAAGAAAGGCCATAGAAACTATCAAAGTGTGTGCGCTACGGTTTTAATTGTATTATTACTATTATTGACATTTTTCTGTGTAGAAGTATTGTAATCTTGCCTATAAACAAGATTTTTTTAATCTAAGAAGCTCTTGGCCAAAGCCAGAGAACACCTAAGAGCTCTGGGACTCAAGCTCCAGTGTTGTCACCACACAATGTAAGAGAGATTTCTATCATCAGAGTAAGTTTCACAGGCAGACTGTCCAAAATTGTTAAATGAATCTGCCCTTGAGTATTAAAAATTGCCACAAAGCTGTGGTGATCACTACAAAGCTCTCTCATGTTCCAAATCCATTTAACCTGCCTTCTTCAAACCAAAGAAATGTGTTTTACCCCTACGAGTAGAAGCAGATAATTCAAAACCTACCAAAGGAAAGCACCGCCTTTATTCATAATTCTTTCTTTGAGAAGAAGATGAGAGAAGGAATAAACTACATGGTAATGACGTCAGACACAGAGCACTATAAGGGATATCCTGCGATCCTGCAGTCACAGGAGGGGTAAAGGAGCAATAGAGCCACAGTATTTCAGCCACTTCTGTTGGTGGCAAGACAAGCTAAACAGGATTAATGCTTAAAAGCTCCAAATTTGAGCTGGAATTATATTATCTTTTGGCACCTATGCCAGAAAACAGTAAGCATATTTGCCATTACTTAGCTCTTCGTGTTAGAAACTTAAATTTAGGAGTGCAGGTGACAGAAATCTATTAAGGTAGTACAGAATTAGAGATGGACAATTCTTTATGGCTTTAGCTCAGATGTAGATGTGTTTATATATGGCATGAATTTCGTTTGTTTCATCTTGTTATAATCCCTGATGTTGTATACCACTCAGATGAAATTATTCATGTCTTTAAATTTAAACAGGCAATTAAGTGCTCCATGGGATGGGAGCCCAAGTTTGGAACCAGTCCTGGACTTCAGAAACCAAGGACATACAGATGACTGATTTTCATTCAGTGAGAATCCAAGAAATGACATACAGAAAGTTGCTTTGTAACTATAGGGAAAGAACTTGGATAGTTACTACGGAAGATTAGATATTATTTCAACCAAACAACTATTATTACTTTTTATTTTCTACCTTTAAGTAAAACTGGTTACAAAAGGAACTGGTAACTTTACAATTTGTCAAATACTTGTTTTAATAGTATTCCATCATTACAAGAGAATGAGGCACATATGACTATTACTTTAAAAAAGTAAAATTCCCAGGGAAATCGAGTGTGGCAGAAAGAAAGAAAGATCCTAAGATGAGCTGAGTAGGACTATCTATCAGCCTGAGTCTTTTCTTACAATAGCTCCACATTTGGGTAACGTAATCCTCCAGTTTCCTGGCTTTTTGTTGATTTTCATATACATCATAAACTGTTTGATTTGCTGTCATCATCAAGGCCAAGTTAGGCAAATGTTTTTTGAGCCCATTATAACCTGTGCCAGATATTGAAGTAGGAATCTTTTCTGTGAGTGCTTAATGGAGAAAAAAAACTCCAATTAGCCAAAGTATATTTAAAATCGTAGAGCACACCTTTGTTCAGTTCTAAATAGCAGTTGGCTCTCTATGCACTGCAGGTGCCATCTCGGCTCGAGGCTGGCTCTCACATGCTGTCAGGAACATGCTCACAGGCCAAGCAAAGTCAGTTGCCAACTTGGCACTCAGAAGACAAGTGTGACTGTTCCCTGTGTTTCGCACAGCGACAGTTGCACACTGTTGCAATCACAGGGGTCTGGCACAAGTGGAAAACAACATTTTGGCTGCTAGAGGCCAAAATGCTTTATGCAAACTAATACTGATGTTTGTTGTCAAAAGAAAAGAGCTTTCCCTCAGTCCAGGTAGAAGCTAACTGTGTATGCAAATGCATTTTTTTATCAGTCTTGTCCTAATCCATGAAATACAGGCCCTTAGACAATACTACTATAATTTTTATTCTGGATTATGCCAGGCATTTCTTCAATAAGTATTAAAAACTGATACAAAATATGAATAATAATGGTAATAATAGTAATAAGAAGACTGAAAAGGGTAATGTTTGTCACCTTTAACCAGCACCTTGATAAGCTAGTAATGACTCGTTAGTGGGACATACACCAATCACGGGGCAATGCTGAGCAACAGTACAGATGAAGTGTTGTCTGTCTGCAAGGATGCACTCCATTTGTATCCACCCTTTAACGTAACTCAGTGAACTTTTATTATTAGTTTCAATAAGATTAAAATGGGATCCAAACCAGCCGCCACTGAGGTTAGCAGCAAATTTTGCACATTCTCATGGTAGGAAAAGTGTTTTTTTCCTGTTTTGAGGACCAAGGAATGAGACCATCAAAAAAAATCCTCAGTCTTGAAGCCTAGCCTTTAGCTAGACCCTTTAGTCTAGCACAAGGTATTTAGGAACACCCATTTTTATATTCACAACTACAACTTCCCTACTGTCTAACTCTGAGGACAACCACAAGCTGTGTGTGCTTAAACATTGACCTTAATTCAAACTTCAGCTCCAAGGAGTCAACTTCCCCATTCAACCCCAGCTCCAAATACTCTGAAGTATACTAGACTCCAGAATTTAGGCTGTCATGGATTAACAGCTCTCCACACAATAGATTTGTGCTATGCCAAAAAAGGAACTCAAAATGCATTACAACAAAAACTGTTTTCAGACCAAAAATGTGATAGGAGGAGGAGACTTGAATCTACTTGACTTTGGAGAGAACAATTAATGATTTGATGAACGGAGAGGGTGAGAAAGACATAAGTGATCTTGATTATCTAGTCTTGTGATAGGACATTCACCAGGGAGCTGAGTTGCAGTTTTCAGTCCCATAAATTTTCAGTTATTATACATTAAACAGCTCTTTGCTAATATGCTAGGTAGTTAGTCAAGCAAGATGTGAACACTTTCTCTGGAGTGCTGTGATCACTAGGCTTCAAAGTCATGATCCTTTTCACATTTTATTATCCAGGCCAATGACCTTAAATAATTTTAAATATGCTGTACCTGGACAGTGATGTGCAACAGCTTCTGAAGGTAAAGTTTTTGTCTCCCTTCATATTATCTTTCTGTTAGCCAACAAGACTCTTACTAATGGCAAAAGCTTCCTCATATTTGGGAAGCATGCCATGCTTATTTATGACCACGATTCAGCAGCTTGTTCTACAGGCTTTCTGGAAGTCCACAACTCTGTAGGTGGTAGACACTCAGCTGCCTAATACAGTCTGCCATAATGGATTTAGCTGTCTACAGGGTTTGTTATATTACTAAGAATTAGCTTTACCATGAGGCAAGATGAAATGATTAAAGAAAATGTGTGTTTGTAAAACAGTTATAATAACACAATAACAATTAAAAACATATCAGTAAGATTTAAATTCAAAATGTGCGCCAATGAGAGTGCTTGCATTCATGCATCCCACTCTGATACAAAATATTACACAGTAGTACAAAATATTACGCAGTATCTCACAACTATGGTAAAAGTAATCTACAACTTAGAAGCTATTGCAAAATTTTGTAACACTTACCTTCTTTGGTGAATTTATCCCCAAGTAGTTGGTGTTATGAGACAGTAAACCAGATGTCATGAGCTGTTCCTTGAATTTCTGAGATGTAGCCTCCAGGAGCCCTTTTCTCTTTGACTAATTAAAAAAAACACAAACAAACCAAGGGGCAAATATTAAATATAAATAAATATAAACCAGCAGAGGAACAAATTTACTCTATCCCAAGACACCACACCATTTCTTTCATTATTACTTCATTTCTCAATGCCATCAAAAGTTTATTTTCATGCCAAAGTAAGAAAAACTCAACCCATTCAAGAGTGACTGAACAGGAAGACAGAGATCTATCATAACCAAAATCTGATAAGTTTTCATGCATTCAAGTCTCAAGCTTTGGAGTGATTTAGACAGAATGGTGACTGATTCTGACACCAGCTCATTCATCCAAATTCTAGTCAGTTACCCGAATTGGTGATTCTCAACTATGCTGAGCTGAAGAGCTCTAATGAATAAATTGCCAAAATATGGCACTGATTTCACTCATGATACATCTTTCTTTTCACGTGCACTGCTGCTAGAATCTGAGATGTTTAAGTTGAAAGTTACAGTCATACAATGTTGGTAGGCCTAGGTTACAAATTTGTACTGTAAAAACGCAAATGTAGTTGTATTATTGTAATTTTCTTTAACATAAGCAGGATAGAGTGGTTACTGAGCAGTAACATATGCAAAAGTTTTTGAGAGTTCATTGCTTTCTGCAGGCAATGGTCTGTATCACCAAGGTATTGTAGGGAATACAGAGGAGGTTGGTTTTCTAGGTTTTTAATCTTCTTCAGTGATCAGGAAAAGTTATTTTTATTTCATATCTGAAACTCAAAAGATCTCATTTGTATGCTTCATGCTGTTACATTTATGATCTGATCATGAAACGCAACACAGATTTTGAATGGCTTGTATAGTTAATAGGCTTAAAACATTTCACTGAATGTGGCTACAAAAGTAGTGATGAGGTTCCAGGTAAGTCATGGGGATCAGCTGAGCTCCCTCTTCCTTACAGTATAGAAAAAAATAGCACATATTTTAAATCTATGTTTTATTAGAGCACTGAAGTCACGTATAGTGCAGTTTTACAAAGGAAACACACCATTACTGAGTGGAGAAACCAGAAAAAAACCTTGAAAACAAGGTCTCTTGTTCTTTCAGGAGTAGTGCTTTCTGCCAGTCCTTCTTCACAAGTTCTGTATTTGTAGTCATTCCACAGTGCCTCCTGTAAGGCAGGGAAAGCTGTTTTCACTCACACTTCAGACTTGGCTTGGAATCAGCCCTGTATAGCAAGCAAGAAACACAACAAAGCAAAGAAAGCAATATTCTCTACCATTTTGTAAAGTAAAAAATGGTATACCCATATATCTAAACACGTGGCCTTAATGCCTTTGTCATTTCTGAAAATAACATCACCCACAACATGAAAAAGACATTTACATAACAATTTTACAGGAAAGGATGTAGCTGAAAATGTTATAATGTCTGGGGCTTGCTAATATTAGTTCTGCAGGGCTAAAAATATTATTGCATTGCAATGGATTCAAAACTTATTAAATTATTTCAAATGATTTTTGTTTAAAAAATATAAAGAATGAGGGGCTAAAATCTTTTGGCATTTTAGCTTGGAAACTTAATAGTCCCATTCTTTTCCCACAAATCATCCAAAGTCACCTTTAGGTTTTTAAATATGTGCAGGGATTCACGTGATTCCCAGAACTGAGGCTGTAGAAAAAAAATTCTGCCCCTTTATCCAAGGCTTATTCTCTTTCTGCTTTAGCATTATTGGCAATTTTGAAATTGTAAACAGCAGCAAAGTGCTTTTCTCAGAAGCTTTGGAGATATTTACCAGAGTTACTAGTGCTTTCTACAGACTGACTGATGTATTTCATGGTAAGAAGTACAGCAAAGCAATAAAAGGTGAATTCTTAATGTTACTGCTTTCAATATACAGTTTTGAGTAATTATACGTGTATCATATCTTCTGCGCATTTACCCTGATTTAAGAAAAAGAAAATCAGAATTTACTGGATTAGGTTCCTTGACTTAATTTATGACAAGAGATGCCAAAGCTGGGGTTTTTTTCACCCTGAATTTAATTAAAGTTTTGTATTTAAAAAGAAAGAAATTACTTTTTGCCACCATTTTTTATATCGCTACTTGAGAGGAAATTATATGTGTAAAGGATATTGACCTGTTGAAGACAGACCAATTTAAATCAGTGCCACAGAACCTTAGTATAAGCATTGCTTGTTTTCCTCAAGAATATGAAGCTGAAACTTTGCCAAACCACGGAATTAGGTCTTACCGCTAAGCTTAAGTATAAAACTTTGATTGAGTAACTGAAATAGTTTAATAAGACTTGACAAGAATCAAAGAAAAGCTAAAGGAGAAGAGCTAGGAGAAGCCATTGGATTTTATGACTAGAGATTTAAAGTATTTAGAAAAGATATCAGTTCAAGAAAATTTTAAACACGTATCTTTTTGGTTAGCAAGTTTCAAATAAATGTTATCAAATAGCTTATATTAACCTATAGGGAATTTGTGAGTTCGGAGTAAAATTCATTACTACTGATGAGCTTACAAATATAAAAATTATTTAACAAGCTCCAGCAGGTTTGGTGTTTCAAAAATGCACCCAGAAAAAGGAAAAAAAAATCCTAAACTACTTATGTTTTATCTAAAATTCCCTTCAAGTCAACGAAGTAATTAAGGGCTCAAAATCATTAAAAAAAGGAGATGGAATTTAACTGAAGGCTGGGCTTTTCAAATACTCTTAAAGAATAGAGTCCTTACCAAACTTCGTATGATAAAGATTATTCCAGAAGGTGTTATTCCACTCTTTCTTCCTCTGCAATTCTTTGCAGACTTCTCATTCTGTCAAAATATCTCTCTCCCAAAATGGCCATATTGCTTTAATACTGAGATGTGGAACATCTCTATATATTGTTCTACTGAACTACAAAAACCTCTCCAAGAAATAATCCAGACAACTCTGATCTTATTAATTCCTTGCAAACTGGTAATTTCAAATTCATTTCTCTGCAGGCTTTCTGTGTCTTCAACACAGAACAATACACTTGGGCCTGTATTGACTGTAGAAGAATATATGGGTGAGTAGGTCTCAACACGTTAAGAGCATGCAGTACTCATTACTGGATATGTATTATGGGCAAAGTCATATTGTTTTCTTTTCTGGCCTGGTCATCCTAAACGTTATCAGAAGAATAGTCAACAATAAAAAATGAACCTTTTTTGTATGCATTCTTAAATGCATACAAAGGGGTATATGCATTCTTAAAAAGTGCAGCCATTCTTACAAATGCTCATAAACAGCAGACACAAAGTGTAAGTAAGGCAAAAGCCTCTGTATTTAAAAAAAAAAAAAGCCAGACAAACCCCACAGCAACAAAACCAGCCATTTGAAATTTGAGCAAACACTCATGAAGAATTTTTACATCAGCGTTCAGCCAGCTATCTTCAGCATGTTTAAGAAACTAGATTTAGCCTTATAGCTTTGTATTCCAATTTGAATAACACCGGGAGACAAAACAAATCTATCATCATTGTACTCAAGGACATCGTCTTCTAACACAGTTCTCTGTCAGACAATCTCTGTCCAGATCTACTGTCCTAAATGTTATTTAATTTGAATTCTGCTACACTATCACAATCTAAAAGAGGAAAAGGAAAAGAAAGGAGGGGCAAATCATCAGGAACATGAACTGATAAAAGTGATTGCTGAGCAGCACCATCCTCTCTTCCAAATATATACATATGCATAGCAAACTTCCACATTTAGTAAAGCTGGAAAGAAGAAAGAAGATGATGATAATGACATGGCCTGCAGCTTTTTGTTAATGAGAACATCTATCAACTGATCTACATTAGAAACGTTTCAGTTACCCATGCAGTGAGTTATTGATAAATATGTTTAAACAGCAGACAGAGCACAGTAAGGAACTGCTGCACAGCATCTGCTACTCCCCTGTAGTACACTGTGATGATGTCAAAAGCAGAAAAACCTTCAGCCTGACCACAGGATATCCTTTCAAGCTTATTATTATTATTATAATGAACATCTATGAGTTAATTTACTGAATGAATGCAAGTTAGCTTTTTTTGACAAGGGCTTTTCAGCACAGAACTACATTTGGGCTAAACTTTTCTTCTAGTTTTCTGACTTTAGCAAAGTATTAATGCATCATATAAAAAGATAACCAGAGCACTCATGTTTAAAATTAAACATATACTTAGTATCACAAAAGACTGCCTTAGATATAAGCTATTTAGCTCTTCCTCAGTAATCAGTGCTTTCTAAAGCATAGATCTTTTTGTACGTATCCACAGTGACTGAGCTACTTAGGAACTTCCCAGCTTACAAGAATACCTTGCATGGATAGATGGTGCTTATGTCTGGGATTTCCAAATTTATGGTAAATGTTGATGAAAGCACCAGAGCTGCTGCATGCCCCCACAAGCTGAGCCATAAATGGGAATCAGCATGTTGCATGTCACAGTATTCCTGGAAAGCAGAGCCGTTTTGCAAGTTCTGTGTAGAGAAGATTTTCAGGACCTAAAAGGAGAAACCTGAGAAGAAAAAGAAGAAAAAAAAAATTACACTATTTCTAATAAAAGCAGAGCCAACATTAAGAACTTACAGCTTTGGGGGAGGAAAATAAGATACCTATTGCACAGGTCTGAACCTTTATATCCAAGTCTCTCAAAAGTTTAAGTCTAGTTCTACATGAGAGTAGAGGTGTCAAAACTGAAATTTGACAGACAGTTCCTAGAAAGCCAGGAATTTTCTGAAGGCAAAACAATACTCACAGGAAATCAGCAGACAACTTCACAGAACATTCAGTCTCCAAATTCAAATACGAGATACTGAAGTGACACCAAATTGACTGTGTAGAAATAGAACATTTAATTTCTTAGAAGTGGTTAAGAAAGAGCATTAAATAAATATGAGTGGAGATATAAATAAATTAAATAAATATAAGTAGAGACAAGATAAAACCAAAAAAGTTAGAAGCAATTTCAAAAGTATTTTGAGAAGTAACGAACTCTGAAGGGTCATAAAATCATAGAATGGTTAGAGTTAAAAGGGACCTTAAACATCATCTAGGTCCAAGCCCCCTGCCGTGGGCAAGGACATCTTCCACTAGACTAGGTTGCTCAAAGCCCCATCCAAACTGACCTTGAACATCTCCAAGAATGGGGAATCCACAGTTTCTCTGGGCAAGTTATTCCAGGGTCTCACCATTCTCAGGGTAAAGAATTTCTTACTAATATCTAAACTAAATCTACCCTCTATCAGTTTAAAACAGTCACCCTCGTCCCATAACTACATTAACTGATAAAGAGTCCTGCCCATCTTGCCTGTAGGCCTCCTTTAGGTACTGGAAGGCTCCTAAAAAGTCTTACTGGAGCTCTCTTTTCTCCAGGCTGAACAACCCCAGTTCTCTCAGCCTGTCTTCATAGGATGTCAGTTGCTCTCCGCTTATCCACCGATGCTGTAACTCCAAGATAGAAGGCCACCAAATTTGTCAGACACAATTTACCTTTACTGAAGCCATGTTGACTGTCACCAATCACCACCTCTTTTTCCATGTGCCTTAGCATAATTTCCAGGAGGATCTCTCAATCATCTTGCCAGGCTCAGAGGCGAGACTGACTGGATTGTAGTCCCCCGGGTCTTCCTTTTTTCCCTTTTTAAAAATGGAGGTTATGTTTCCCCTTTTTCAGTTGGGTTCATTTCCTCATAATGGACTGCAAAAAAAGGGGAAAGGAAGTTTTTATTTTAAATATTTCCACGATGGACCATTAGCACGATAGGATAACTACTCAAGTCAGTTCAAGGATTTTTGGAAGTATATTGATTGAAGATTGCCAAGTATATTGATTGCTGATTTGCAAATACAAGAGTTTTCAAGCTATATAATCAGTATTTACTCTCTTGTATACAAACGTGGTAAACACCTGCATGCAGTTTTTTTAGAAGCTTGTTACTGCACTGACTTTACACTCACTACATAAACCTGCCACTAGTAATGTTAATTTCTTGGACACGAGATCTCCTTCTTCTGCCAGGATTGGCACAGATGTTCGAAATACACTGAAGTTAAATGACTTCATGGACTCCTGACATCTCAGTTTTATATATGAAAACAGCAAAGATAACAAACACTTCTCAAAGTCATGATTAGTCTACAGCGGACTGTAGAAGCAGCAACCAGCTGGGTCCACATGGTGCATAGTACCCTCAGCAGCACACAGAAATTCTGCCAGCCAACCATAAGAAAAAAGAGGGGCAAAACAGTCTGCAGCAGTATGGAAGGGAATACTAAAACCTCACTTTGAAGTTGAAGGTTTCCATGTTTAACACTACAGAAAAATACAAAGCATGAAACATATTTTAGTTTAAAATTTTTAAAGACGAAGACCTCTCTTGACATTTGCTTCGATAACTATTGTTTCTTTCTGTGATATCTTGAAACCAACAGACACCTCTTTCAAAACCCAATAATTCCATCAGGCCCAAAGTTCAGGCCAGTTCACAAAAAATGAAAAATTCTAATGACAGCTATGCAAAGCTGGAAATTTCATCTTGACCCTTTAACTATATTTGTAGAGTAGTCATGGTATAATGTGAAGGATTTAACAGTTTGCTCAGAACCCACTTTGTGCTCTTTAAAAGCTTCTTCCTACACGATACAGAAATTGACAAGAAACCACAAAAATCCCAACAAAACACCAAACCAAATAATATGATTTTGCCATTAAAAGGAAATAAATATAAAACATTTAGTCAACTCTAATAGAATTATTTTTTTTAGTCTTACATTTTGCCATATAAAAATATTCAAATTTTTTTTGCTTTGAGATAATTTTTTTTTGAGAATACTTCTTGAGAATTAGAGCTATAGTCTTCACAGCTCTTCTTCTAATGCTGCATGATTTTAGCATGTTTACAACTTAAAACTGTTATATATGACAGCCAGATACAGAAACTACACTATGTACTTACACAGGAACACTATGTGTTCATGTTTTACCCAGGTCTTTTAAGATCAATTCTCTCTGCAATCCTACTGTACATAGAAAGGGAGAAGGGGAGGGCATAAGCAATTAGTTCAAGTCCTTTCTTCCCGAAGGAATAACATTTCATATGCCAACATAACCACCTCTTATATATTTTCTTCCAAAAATAGCACAGTACTGAAGCTCAGAAATATCCTACTGAAACCTCCTTTCTGAATTTAGCTTTTATTTATCTTTGCAAGCCTCAGGATTTTTAAACTCATATACCACTAAGCTCTTCCTCTAATGTTCTCAATTTTGTAATTTTCAAAAAAAAAATTTCATTCTGCAGACTTATTTTAATACCTTTATCTTCAATGATAGCTGAAGATCGTTTCTTTTCTTTCCTCCCCACTCACAGCTGTGGCACAACCTTTTTCCCTACAACATCATACAGAACTTCTGGCTTTACTCCACATTTCCTTCTGAACTGTTATTACTCCTGTGCATCAGCATGAAATGCAGGATGGAAGTACCATGACCACTTCGCAACCACCTCTGGCTGTCTAGGGGAGGGAAATGTGATCTTGAAATCTCTCCTGAGCTACCAGCAAATAAAACTGCAGATTAAGAGACAAAAAAAATATTGTAGATTTTGAAGCATGGGACCATACCCAGCACGAGTGTTTTCTAAACATATCATCATCACATTGGTTCTTTAACACAGCAGAATCCCCCACATAGGGTATAAGCAGTTCATTTTATTCCACATCCATTTCAAGAAGATCCTGTACACAAACTGAAATTGCCTCATAAAGACATTGTAAACACCATCATTCATTTGCACTTACTATACAATGGATGTTGGAGACAACTGAGAATTTAATTCCACCGCCTTATATTTTGCTCTTACCAACCATTTTCTAAATCTTAGAAATGCTTGTCTAGGTTGAGTCAGACCTTCCTGGTTTAGGCAATACACATATACAGAGGAGAATTTAATTTAGTCCTGTCATATTATGTAAATATGCAGACTACAAACAATTGTTCATAGAGTAATAATATTACTATTTATATGTACACACTCCAATTTTAGGGATGTCATTTAAATATGAAACTCTAAGCCTACTGCTCTCCTGGCTCCTCCTCCTTGTTCTTCTGCTGGCAGGTGTTAAGTTTGAACCCTTCTTTTCTTAGAGTTCTCTAAGTTTTCCAGGACTTATTAGGGTTTATTGATACTTTGTGTGTCAGTCTGTTGACTATTGTAACCGAATTTAGCGGGATCCTCATTTAGACTTACAGTTGTTGTAGTTTAACCCCAGCCCAAATCTAGGACCACTCAACCACTCGCTCACTTATCCCCCTCCCTCAAAGAAGGTAGGGAGAAGAGGAGGAAAGGAGGGAAAAGAAAGAAAAAAAAACCTTGTGGATTGAGATGAAGACAGTTTAATAGAACGGTAGCAGGAAAGGAAAATAATAATAATAAAAAATATACAAAATAAAGTAATGCATCACAAGTTGCTCTCATCATCCACTGACTGGTTGGCCAGCTCATCCCAAGCAGTGATTGCGGATTCTTGCCCCCCAGACAACACCCATTTCTGTACTGAGCATGGTGTGTATGGTATGGAATACTCCTTTGGCCAGCTTGTTCTGTTTATGCTCCCTCTCAGCTTCTATGGGAAGCTGAAAAAAGTCCTTGACTAATATAAAAATCACCTGGCAACGACTAAAATGCATTATCGACATTCCTTTCATACTAAATCTGAAACACAGCAGCCACTAGAAAGAAAATTAACTCTATCCCAGCTGAAACCAGAACAGTGTTCATCATTAGAACTCTCGTTCTTCCTGTTGTCCATGCTTTTCCAATGCGCTTGAATACAGAAATAGCTAATAAAAAGGTCTGCGTGACATTTAAATGAAACAATAGTATCATGCAAAAGGTAGACAGCTACACCAAAACACTCAGCACCTGACATACTATCTAATTTCCACTCTTGAGTTTTCAGTAGTTACTAAACTCCATGAAACAAAGCAGCATAAGGACCCTAACAAAATATCTTTCGAAGTGATCCAGAGATTAAAGGTTGTTGTTTCTTAAACATTCAAGAAAGTAAATAAAAACCACAATTCTTTAATTATTTTCAAGTCTGTAGAGAGAAAGAAAGAAAGTGAGATGAAGACAGTCTCAGTTTGAATACTCTGTCTAGTTATGTTCAACCTTTGATATGGATTACATGTATTGCAGAGTTACCAAATATTCTCAAACTGGGCAAGTGGGATATTGCTCCAACTGGGTCCGGATTACAGGTATCTGCTCTATATTAGATACCACATCAAGATGATTTCTTAGTGACTTTGACAAAACTGAATGGAAGGTAAGGTTTTCAGGATTTTTTATCCACAAAGATCACGATTAGTTAATAATGAACCAAAACAGTAATTTTTAAAGCCAACTTAAGGATGCTCCCAAGAGTCTCCAAACACTGAAATTAGCTTGTTTAAATTTGCACTTTAAATCAGGTGTGCAGCAAACTCTATAATTGAGCCTTCTAGTATTTCTGAGATAATTCTGAGATAATTTATGTGTTAAAGAATATGCATCAGTTGTATGAAAATATAAAAATTAATTCTGTAGTATTTTAACATCCATGGTTGTCTTCTGTCATCTTAAACATCCAAAATCCAAATTCTGTCGGGTCAATTTCACTTCAAAATCTAAAACACCAATTTAATATTCCTCTAACTGATACAAAGGTCATGGAAAAAATCTGTCAAAAGCATATTGATAATAAAATGGAGTCAGCTCACACAGGGTTCAGATTCCAGTCTGCCTTTTTGCAGTTCTTAAGGCATCTCAGGGATGTGATACACCTGCAGACAGCAGAATATTTTTCTATAGCCTGTCAGTGGATACAAATCTGATATGTTACCTTTTGATCTTTTAATTGCAATAGTTTATGAGGAGGAAAATACAGAGACAAACTCACAGAACTGTGTCATATACAACAGCATTTTCTTCTTATGCTTCTGCTGCTCCCTTTAGTCTGTATGACATCACTTTCGTGGATTGAAGAGGATTGAATTGTCTGAAACAAAATGAAGAATTACAAAGTACCGTCTTTACTCAGAGGGAAATGCAAAATATTTAGAAGCAGCTGTAAATGAGAATCAGTTCAAAATCTAATTAGATCCTCACTGTAAATGTAATTCTTCTTGCTATTTACAAAAGACATTCATATATGCTGATTATCAATTTTGAACAGTTAAAAGTCCCTATATCTGCATTTCTGGAGTGGTAGTCAGATAGCAGAGAGAACAGAAACAAACTAGTTTAATGTTGCTAATGTTGTTCTCCCCACCCCTTACACTGCAAAGTAATAATCTTCCTAATTATTCCCATTATTTCAACAAATCACTTTGATTTTTCAAATTATTGTGCATCATCTCAGAAACAAAAAGTTACCAGGACAGTATCAGATATATTCTAAACTTTGTTATTACTCATAGAA
>JAOXJK010000012.1:79755492-79780844 GCA_025774025.1 Xenus cinereus
ATGACTTTACAAAAAAACCCAAACAATCCACACCACCAAAACCAACCCACAAATTTCATAATTAAAAAACAAATCTGATGTCTTCTCTGGGATTATTTCTGCATGTTGCTTATGCCTCAATTGTTTCATAACACCATAGAATGGATTGGATTGGAATGGTTCGGATTGGAAGGGACCTTAAAGTTCCAACCCCCCTGCCATGGGCAGGAACACCTCCCACTAGACCAAGTTGCTAAAAGTCCCATCCAACCTGGCCTTGAACACTTTGAGGGATAGGGCAGCTACAGCTTCTCTGGGCAACCTGTTCCAGTGTCTCACCACCCTCAGAGTAAATAATTTCTTCCTAATACAAATCTATCCTCATTCATTTTAAAACCATTACCACTCATCCTATCGCTACATGACCCTGTAAAGTCTCTCTTCACCTTTTCTTTAGGCCCCCTTTAAATACTGGAAGGCAGTAATAAAGTCTCCCCGTAGCCTTCTTTTCTCCAGGATGAACAGCCCCAACTTTCTCAGCCTGTCCTCATAGGAGAAGTACTCCAGTCCTCTGATCATCTTTGTAGTTCTCCCCTGCACTTACTCCAACAGGTCCATGTCCTTCTTGTGTTGGGGGTCTCATAGTTGGATGCAGTACTCCAGGTGGTCTCAAGAGTGTGGAGTAGAGAAGGAGAATCACCTCCCACAACTTGCTGGCTATGCTTCTTTTGATGCAGCCCAGGATGTGGTTGGCTTTCTGGGCTGCAAGCGTACATTGCCGGCTCATGTTGAGCTTCTCATCAACCAGCATCCCCAAGTCCTTCACCTCAGGGCTGATCTCAATCCATTCTCTGAGGAGAGAGTTTATGGCATTTTGACAAAATTGTGTATTAAACTGACATAGAACATATGGGATAATGGATTGCTTGGCATCTGCAATAAAGGTATATGTGGAAGAAAATAATCAGATCCATGGCTTCAATTAATTTTCATTTGCTCATTCAACTGAAGGAAAAGTTGATACAATCTTCTTGGCTCCCCAAAGTAAAAGTTAGGCTAAGCACAACTTGAAAGAGAGCAGAAGCTCCCATTTCTTTACTATGGCCTACAAAATGAATGAAGACATTATCTGTCTCAATCAATGCCTACAAGTATTTTACTTTATGACTACTTACACTTTTTGTGGTTATGACAAATGATTTTTAGTTTTCTGATGGCAATATGGGACTTCTTTAAAATTTTGAAAGCTAAGACTGCCTAGCAGCCTTTTAAAGTTCTCTGTCATTTGTATTCATGAGCAGATCTTTTAATCTGGAGTTCAATAACAATTTAATTCCATTCCATTTATTCTATTAAGTTTATATTATACAAAGATTATGAAATAATCTGGGAAACCAGATTCTAAAAAATTAATGATTTTATTTAAAATATCCGATTTTTTATCAGATTAAAAAAAAAAAAAGTGATCTGAACAAAAAAGAATTGTGATGTGTGCTTTGAAAAAGAAGCCAAGACAGATGTATGCAAGCTCTTGGGCCCAGAAGACCTTATTTGCATAAAGAACATACTGTGAAAACAGCTGCATCTCCTATTGGTCAGATTTGTTACATAAACAAGAATTTAGAAAAAATATGGTAGGAATGTGACTGTTTACTCAACTCCTGCCCAGATTTCGTCCAACAGACAGCTCATGCTAAGGGTCGATATCCGCTGGGAGCAGTGCCATTAGGTGAAAGCAAGGTCAAGACTTAGGCAGGACACAGTGGCCAGAAAGGGCTAAATGTCATTATGCAGCCAGTATCACCTGCAGCTTGCTGTCTCCTGCAGCTATAATCCTTGCATATTGGTTGGTTGGCAGTTTCTTCAGAATAAACTAACTCATGAAAATGGTACAGACCAAACTTCCAAGCTGGAAGGTATAAATGTATCAGCTTACCCAAAGTTTTTGAAGCAAATTCAACAGCTGCTGGAATGTCAAGGCATTTGTGCTTCCCAGTGTGAGAGAGGGGACACCCACACCATGATGGGGGAGGATGAGCACTCTCACCATCACCTAGGTAACTATTTTGCTTATAGGTGCATGAGTTGCAAGTTGCAGGTTAGAGAATTTGTGTATTAGAAACTTCATGATTTAAGGGATGAATTCATGGATCCACTTATTACCCTACTGTGTACAAAGGGAATTGAGCCCTTGGATGTTGTGTTTGTTTTCTTTCTTAATGATCTCACAAAATAAAGTTTAATTTACAAAGTACATTGTCCTATAAATTTGAGATATCCCAATATCTCAAATTTACCAATGATCAGCTACAACACATGACTGGAGCTGATTCTCTCAAAAACCAATACAATTACACTAAACACATAAAGAGTAAAACTTTGCTTGCAACACATTTTCAAGGGTGTTGCAGTCTGATTGGAAACCGTGTTCCTCCAGCATAGCTTTTCTAAAAATTAAGTAGAAATTATCCTCAGACAGAAGATATCTACACCCAATGGATCAACAAAAGCTGTATAAAAAGGAATTTTCAGTTGAAAAACCGCCTGTGAATCTGTTATTAAACAATGTGAAAAGTAATACAAGAATAAGAAGTGAAGTAGTGAGGAATAAGCTTCTTAATGTAACAGTTACATTATACACTCAAAGTATAGAATAAGTTTCTTAATGTAACAGTTATGTTATACACTCAAAGTATTTAACTTACAAATATAACACCCTCAGTGTTTTAATCTTGTATAGCATGTAGAATTTGCTCATCAAGAATAAATATTATTCTGAAATAAAACATAATGCTTTTAATAAAGTACTCATGAAGGACTTAAATTAAATAATCCCTTAACAGTAATATTGCTTCGTATTAAAACATCTCAAAAGATGCATTAATCTTACGTAAATCAAAACAACATATGCATGCTCTCCTTTATGTAATTACATTACTATACTGATTAATTTGTTTTCCTTGTTGATTATTAATGAATGATCACTCATAGGAAGCAATGGATTATGCACAGGGCTATAAATTGAGTGCAATTTGAGATTTATCTCTTAGTCATTATTAATACATGTATTTGTCCAAAAGCATGCTGACTTCTGCTCCTGTGTGTAATGGGACAAACAATACACCTGAAGTGTGCAAATTCGGTGATTTTTGGCATTCTGAGTTTCCAGTATTAGTTTACTTAAGAAAAAGCAATTAAAATTGCCTTAGACTCTTACTGATTTCTTGTTAAACACTTCCCCATTAACTTTAGCATTTAGGTTTATAGGACAGTAATTACCAGGAGTGCACTTTTTCCCTTTGGCTAATATTGACCTAATATTGGATGTTAATAAAGTGTTCTATAAAATAATATTATTTGGAGAGGTATTGCACAGTCTTAATCTCTCCACCTGCTCAACTTGAACATGGGGGATTTTTCTTCTTTCTAGTAGGTAGCTATTATTACTTTCTAGTAGCTTTGGCTGGCCATATGTCAACCCACACTAACAGATGTCATGCTCCTTCACCTCTAGCAGCCCATCCTATCCAATGCCCCTGACAACTTTCCACGTTACAATGTTTCTACATGCCTAGAACATGCATGCCACCATGGTACCCTTTGGCCATCACACACCTCACTGCCACGGCACAAGACTCCACCAGCCTCTGTATTCTGGCTCTTCCCACCTCTTCCTGTTGCTGCTGTGCATTAGATACACAGCTCTCTATTATAGTCATCATCTCTTGCTCTCTCAACTGAGTGTCTTACAGGAAAAAAAAACAGCACAGGGTGGTAAACTGAGCAGAAAGGATAAGTGGACCAAAGCAGGGGATTAATAGAGTAACCAGAAGCTAGAAGAGTAAGGGCAGAAGGTAGGGAAATCCAGAGAAGACAAAAGAGAAACAAAGACAGAAATGTGTTTTTATTATGGAATGAAGGAGAAGGTGAACTTGTCTCCATGCAGTTTCTTATCTATGTCCACACAGAATCATATGTAGTGCATCCTCTTGTTTCTCTGGGTTTTTGGATTGATGCACAGATTGTCTTGATGCTAACTCTCAGATGCACAATATCTTCCTAGATCTATACAATAAAATTAGAGTAGAGTAGACTTTGAAAGATGACTGGAAAAATATTTGACTTTTCGAAAAGCTCACTAGATTCGTTGTGAAAATTGTTGATGCAAAGGTTTCCCCCCCCCCAATAGTACTAAAGAGCTCTACATGGTTCCTAGTCCAGTGAGTACCAATTGAATTATTTGGAACTATCAGCTTACTCATGATCAGACACTAATACATATTAGCGTATTTCTTGATGGGAAACTATTTCCAGTGAAGGATGGATATTATGGAAAACAATTGTATCAGGTACTGCTCAATTGACATAGAAACGTGCTAAAGTTTTTAAATGTTTTACATTTCCAGAGCTATTCCTCAAATTGAATGGGGAGGTTCTTAATCCTGCAAGGGAGACACAAAATATAGGATGAGAGCTGATTCTCAAACCAGCTGAGTGTTACATTTTATTGCACCTGCACATAAAAATAGCCTATACTCTTTTTAGCCTGTTTTGCATTAGCTGTTTGAGTTGAGCTGTTTCCCACAATGAAATCCAACTGCTTCTATTACTAAGACTGATAGCAGGTTGGCCTCCGAGCACTGTCTCAGAGTCAAAGCTCCATCCCGGGCACAGACAGGTAGTTAGCTTGGGCTGAAAAGTTGTGTATGTGACACAGTTGATTTCTACGGGTTGAACTCAACAAAGGCTTACAGCTTTAGTTCGTTTGATCTTGCAGCCAATATGGGATATCAAGCACACAGATGGCCTCTGCACATCACATTGCCAGTACTGAATTGTGTCTAATTTGCAGAAATTTAAAAAGAATATGGATAGAAGTCAGAAATTGATGTGACTACATTAACTTCTACCACAGAAGTTGTTAGCTAAGAGTAGCTGAAGCAGTGCAAGTATGCTAATCAACCTTGGAAATTCACATCTTGATAATCTCTCAGTTAATCTTTTCTCACAATTAAGGAAAAAGAAAAACCCTAAATAAACCCATATGCTTCTCCACTGAATATAACAGCAACTCAGAAACGGTAGAATTTAGTTGCAAACCAGTTAATTGACCCAGCCATTGGATCCCAGCAGAGATCACTGAGCACAGATGTCCTGTTGCTGGATGAGATACTTAATAATTATGTAATGTTTCAACTCTCAGAATGATTATTCATTTCATATGCACATCAGTAGTAGTATTACTGGAAAGTTAACCACTCAGATTGAACAAAGGCTGAAAAGTGTAAAGAGATGCTGCATTGGGACACATCATTTGAAGACAGTTGGGACTATTTAGTGATAATGATGCTCAGTTGAATTAATTATTTCTACATTATGGTGAACATTAGTACTTCCCTCTTAAGTTTCCTCCCTACACTTATTATAAAGCATATGACAACATAATTTCCAACTGTATCTCTGTCTGGAACGAATAAGCTCCAGTAACCATGCATTTATCTATTACTGAAATTCAGAAGTATACTGTGGACTCATGTTCAATTTTTCTCCCAAATGCAATTAATCTTGTCAAACATAACCCAGGACAGGTTTATGTTATAGTGTGGAAGTATCTCTTGGATACTTTATCATTATAAGTTAAACCAACATTAAAGAACAATAATTAAGAGCAGCAAGAGCAAGAATGGAAGGAAGGCAAAAGATATATTTTCAGATTAAATTCAAGTAATGATGTGGAATCACCAAGACTGTTGCACAAAGGAAAGTTCACCGTGATGTCAAAGATTCATATAACCTTTGCAATGAGTAATAATTTTTAGTACTTCAAAGACCTGAGTCTTCGTTGCCTCTCCAACAGTTGGAATAATTGACCAATATGAAGGACAGCACTTGAAGCATAGAAGGCACACACTTTAACCTCATTTAAGAAAAAAAACAACAAACAAAAAAAGATAAAACTAACTAGACTATCTCTAGAGCTTTGAACAGACACATTAACCGTTAATCACCTGTTGGGCACTTTATAAATACTAAGTATTTTCCGCATAACATTAAGGGCTTTAGTTATGGAACTTATTGTAATTTATTTTAGGACTGATACTCTGAGAACTTCCTAGAGGATTACATTAGACAAGATCTATGTTTACATTAAGAGTGAAATTGAATTTGTAGGAAAATGATCAATGATATTCTGCCATCCAGGAGTCTAGAAATTCTTAAGTGAATGGATAATAGAAAAATGGATGCAGCAATAAAACAAGCTGAAAGGCTAGGTGAAGATGAGAACAGAGATGTAGAGGAGATGGTGGTTTACATGTGTTTGGTGGAGGATTGACAGCAGCTTCTGCTTTGCAGTTTTACACAAGGTATTCAGGAGCTGGAATAAACTCCTTCCTATGAGTTTCATTCATGACACAAATTGTTACATAGATGTTACCAGGAAGAGTGACAGAGTACAAAGTATGAAAGAAGAGTTCATTGTGCTTCACAGAAGAATCAGCCTTTGTGAAAAAATTGGAAGTCCATGCTTTTTGGTATGCCTTTATTCCTAAGAAGGAGGACTTAAAAAAAAAAAAGCAAAAACAAAAAAGAAAAGCTCTACATGAGAAATTCAACGTCTTTCTGGTCCCACTCATCCCTGTGCAAAAATCAAAGAGTTGGGGAGTTTTGCTCGCAGTTAAGGTATATCACTTTTTTCCCCAAAAGCGGTTACGTTACTTAAGATAAAGAATCTTCAACCAAACAAACACCACAAGCTTTTTCCTTAAAGGAAGATTAATTTCATTAAACGGTAAATACAGAGTGTAAAATGACATTTTTGCCAATTGAACTGTTTTTCTGTGGAACAGGCATCAAAGCTTTTTCTAAGCTGTTTTGCTAGTGTACTACAACTGTGAAACCACCTAACTAGGTCTGAGAGACAGAAAATTCAGCAAGCAGCCCGTTTTGTATCCGGACTTTTTACTGAGGCACAGACTGCAGTGCCACATTTCCTACTGACAGCTTTGTGTAACTTGGCTTACTCATTATTGAATTCAATATTCTGTAGAAAGAATAGATAGAAGAGTGGCATTTCTAAATTGTTATAAAAAAGGTGGTAGGCAGTGCAAGAAAGGAAACAACTGTCAGCACAAGTACAGACATGGTATAAAGCCAATAATTGGCTTATGCAATTCAATGTGGACAAATACAAAGGGAGGCAATTTTTTTTGGCACCAAGGTTGTCAGAGTTCAAGGAGCATCTGGATGCTGCTCTTAGTCATATTATTTATCTTTAGGTAGTCCTGCAAGATCAGGATACTTATGGGTCTCTTCCAACTTGAGATATTCTATGATTCTATGATTACCTAGGTGCAACAAAAAAATAGCAAAGTCCCTCAATAGCCACTGTCATGCAAACAAACAAATTAATTTGTTAGACTATAGTAAGCAAAAATTTTAAAACGTTCCACCTTAAATCACTAAAAATAGCTGGGACAAAGTTGGTGCTTTGAAATTGAGGGAAAGCATAGTTGATAACTAAATCTTTTTTAATATACAGGAATCGGTTCACTCATTTTGTGTTAAAAAGCAACATTTCAGAAACATCAATTATAAAACGATAATATATAACTGCATCAATCATATGTTGGAGCATAGGTAGAAATGCTAATCTTCAGCAGAGTATGAAGTTTTTTCTGTTTCACCCTTGTGTTGCTGTACAGTTGTGGACTTTCCCTACCACTCAATCACATATTAAGCAGAGGGATAGAGGAGTGCAAACTGAGTTTTATCTAATGCTCTTAAGATGATAAAAGACAAATATTCATCTGATCTCCCACACAAGAGTCCTACAGTCAAATATCCCTTCACCAAAGAGTCCTATCTTCCTCCGTGGTCATCTTGCCTTCTCAAACAGCAAAATACTGCTGGAAATCTCTTGGCTAAACATTGAACACACTTGAGGAAGTGAATCATGGGGAATTTGGAAGGAAAGCCCTCTGGGAATTAAAACTTCAGCTCTCATTTCTGAAACAGGTTTCTGGTAAGCCTCAGAAAAATGGTATTTGTTCAAGTACTTGTAATTTTTTTTATAAAATTTGAAAATGTACCAGAAAATCTCTAGCAAACTTCTCACACATTTTTACAATCTTTTCCAAAAAAATGAAACATTATTTTCTTCCTTCAGAAACAAACAAAGCAATCCAACACAGTATTAAGAAATATTCTAGATAATCCTTTGCTTTCCACTAGGGGCAGTACTTTGGAATCAAGAGCTAATTTTTCTTCCAGGTATCTGGCCCATTCTACGACTTTCTGTACTTTCAGACAACAGACATTTAGCCCCATCCTTTAGTTTTGCTTTCTGGGCTGAACAAGGCAAGTGACTCAAGTTTTTTCTTATTAAATAAACTCTGCATTTCTTTACTCTAATAACTTTTATTTGTACTCAGTTTATACAGTTTTTTTTTTCTTGAATATGATTAAAAAGATTTACAGGGGACACTTTATTGTTATTTTTTTTTTTTTTTAAAGAAAGAGCTGTGATAATCTTTTGTAGAGCTAATACATATTCATGGCCATTACATACTGGCTACTATATTCTAGCCACTAAAACTACAAACCCTTAACCCATTTGTCAACATTTCATAGCTTTATTAAAAAGGAATCTTTTTTTTTTTTTTTTTTCTTTTTGCAACCTATCATTCCATCAGGTCAGCAATGAAAGTGAGCCACAATTAAATAATTAATATTGACTTTTAACAGTATTATTATTGGTCTTTATATTCTCTGGTTAGGTTCATGGAGAAAGAGGAGGAACACATCTCTGAACAACTTGATGCACCTATCCACAAACTCAAGCAGACATTGCTTCAGAATTTAGAGGGAAACAGAGGTAGAGTAACACAAGCCAACTATGTTTCTTAAAGGAGGGTGCAGCAGCACATAAACACTCAGATCTCCCAGATTCCTCTGTAAAAAAAAAACAGCTTTTAAACTATTTCTGAAGATAGTATCCAAGATAATGCATGACTAAAAGACTTTCTCAGAGGCAACATGTTACACTTCTTGCCTGGTTGCACTGCAGACATCCTCCTGAAGTGTGTGATAAGGCAAGATCCTTACATTAACAGAGACGATGGTAACTATCAAGAATTACGGATAGAAAGCAGAGGTTAATATCACTTCCCACCAAGTATTTCAGCCCTTGATAAAGGATAATTGTTTACAACGGTGGAGCAGCACTTTTACTTAATAAAACCATAAGATTTTAAATGGAAAATTCTAAAGTTTATGCATTTCAGTCTGCATTGTGAGGCCTCGATCAAAAGATTAAAAATCAGGTATTGCCTGTGCATTGTAAGCACTCTTAGAAGCTTGCGCTGTTTGTATGATGACTGAAATGATGACTTAAAAAGCAGTTGTTGGCTTACTGTACCATAGCAACCATGAAAAGAAACATTTCTCTAACAAATTCTATCTATTTTGACTCAGGCTGTTCTGGAAAGATGGAGAACAATAGTCTGAAGTCGAAACTGTGGCTGGACCTGTACAGGGGTGACAAAATCGTTCTTCCTAGTCATCCATTTTAATAAAAGCATTGGAACACATTTTATTTTAGTCCCGTTATGGACTAAATCCACTATTTTGAAACCTCAAAGCACCGTGAAATGAATCTGTCACATTCTCAAGGCCTCTCTAGTATATAGTGCTTTTGGAAAGCTGGTCCTTAAGTCTTGTCTTGAAGAGACAGCTCGTTAAAATAGAAAGCTGTGACACATGATAACCAATAACACTCTAGAGAGACTTTTGCATGCATTTACATAACTTTACTCCCTTTAAAGGCAATAATGCAAACATGAACCAGACCCCTTGTTATTTACACACTTTAAAACAATCAGTATACATTCGGTTTTAACTTTTGCTCAATTAGCCTCATCTCCCACAAAACCTTTTGTAATAATCAGTATTTACTATCATGACACATATGGGCATGAGCAGAACTAATCATCTGCAGGCTGTCCCTGCTGCTGAGCTGAACAAACAAGCTGTTCAAGACTTCTTCCTGCAAACATTTCCACTTCATAAATCAATAAGAACCTAATGGAACATTTTCCCTTGTCTTTTATAGAGACACAACTGAAATCTGTAAACTCATTTCTGGACATCACAAAAAAAAACCCCCAAAAAGAACAAAAAACCCCAACAAACCCAAAATTGGCTCAACTGGATATAGTTTGTTCAGAGACATGGGCATAGGCGTACAGTAATAAACCAACATGCCAGTCCAACTGATGTTTTAATCTATAGAATTAATAATACGTGTTCTGGTTCCTGCACCTGTGACAGATGGTCAACAGAGAAGAAAGCTATCCCTATCAGCACTGCCGAGTTTTGAAATCCCAATGCACAAACCACAGATGGCATTGGCAGAACTGTTAAAAAAATCTGAGATCCAGAAATAGAATTTTCCTTTTCTCCATTGCACTCCTAAAATGTGTTTGCATTATTTGCAACCTACCTAAAAGCAAACACATCCTTAGGTTAAAACAACTTGTCAATTTTCATTAATATAAATGTCGGATGGTAGGTCAGGGACATGTTAATCCAATATATTGATGAATTTTTTTTGAAACATAAAAGTTTCAGTGCTCAGAATTTCCATTGCCCATGGGGAATGATTGCAGCTCACAGAGCCTGAACAGTTTTGTGTGGCTCACAAGTAACCAAGGTACTGCTTTCAACTCCAGGCAGATGATCAGGTTTGGAAATATATTAGTTACTGGAAAGTGTCACCGTATGTGAGCTGATACGGGTTTCTTAACCAAATTTGGAAGCTATGAATGCTACAGAAACATTTGGAGAGTTTCAACTGATTCTTCTTTATCATATCTACGTGTCTGAGCCTCTAGATCCCTACACAGACCTGCCAAATCAAGTCCAGGATCTACATTAGTACAGGTAAGCAAAAATAGTACAGGCCTGTTCTCAAACCCCAAAGGCAAGCATCAGACAAGCCTGTGTAAAGATAATTAAACTCTCCCCTCCTCAAAGTGGTCTGTTCATGCTGCTTCCTTAGAACAGGCCAAAGCTAATGTTATCCACAAAATGTGACCATTAACATGTCAGAAGATAAACAATGTGAATACTTACATGCCAGAGCTTAAACCTTAATTATATCCATAGATGTGAAACATAGGTGTAGAAGCCAGTTTCTTTAGACCACAAAGCAGCACTAACCTCCTTGCCAGTAAATATCACTCTTCCGGCTAGGCGGAGTACTAGCCCCAACAAACAAAGGTTTTTCCCTGGAAGCTTGGGAAAAAAGAGAAAGGAAACCAAACCCTGCTTCCAGACTGCAAATCCAGAATTTCAGAGCCATCCTTCTCTGACTCCTCTTCGAAGCCTGGCTATATGCCAAGGCTGGATGAGCTCCTACTAGTACGTGACTTCTTATAACCTGCCATTGTCTGCAAGGTCTATCTCCTCTGACACCAAACAAACAACCAGGCACCCAAATGACTGCAAACTACATTACCCTTTGATAGTACCACAGAGGTGACCGCTGTCCTTCTGAAGTCAATAGGCTTTAAGGTACATCATGCATCACCTGGGCCCAGCTCAACTCCCATTTCACTCACATCTTCACCTGGACCAACTTATCAGCTAGTTGAACAGTAGATGGAAGCAATCATATGCTACTATCACGACACATCTCTTTACAAAAACAGAAGAGAAACATTTAACTGGCAACAACTCTTCATATTTACTCATGTTTAGACCAGGCCGATGTTAAGAGTTTACAACCTGTATTTTTAGCAATTGTTGGCCTGTTGTGCCCCATTCTCACTGTGATTTTAAATAAGTAAGGAATAAATGTTATTGTTATCCCTATCACTTTTGCTTGTTGTTTTGTAAGAAATGGAAGCCAAGAGATAAAAGGACAGAAAAAGTGAAATATACACTAGGGATGATTATTCAAGTGTAAGGTTAATATCACTGGCAACATAACTAGCAGAGTATTGTTATGCTCAGTTCAATATTTAGTTGCCAGGTTTCCCATCACAGAGAGCATAAACAATTGAAGAGCTATTTGGGACCTTTATTATTTTTACAGTTGCTACAATAAAGTGCTTATTATTATAATATCTGTTTCTCAATATCTCAGAGAGGTTATATCAAAAAACATGTGTAGAGTGGAGAGCTTCTATGTTTTTTTTCCTAGTCGGTATTTGTTGGGCTCGAAGATCATGTCAGAGAAACCCAAGCAGGTTTACAGCTCTGCTGCTGTTACTAGTTTCTTTTCATAGCACTCTTGATGAAATTGAACAGGGGTAAGACCTTCCCATAATTTCAATTCCAGTCTATATCATAAATTTTACTTCTTAACATGGGGGGAAGGGAATCACAAGATGTTCCTGGAGTTACTTTTAGAACTGATGGGACAATGAGAACAACAAGATACCTGTAGAACTTAACCTAATGATTTTCTTCAGCTGTAGGTGCATCAACAAATGATGATAGTGCTAACTGGGTCTGGAAGGCCAGCTCATTCTCCCTCACAGTCAACACAAGAATCATCTCAGATTTTCTAAGACATATTTTGTCTGGCTTTAAGTCCCAGCTCCTGAGTCATAATGTTAGGAGGAAAAAGCCAGTTCAATCAATAGTAAGCATAAAGAATTTAAATTCCATGGGACAAATTAAAAAGCTCAGTATTTACTGATATTTAAAAAAAAAAATACCCATGCCTCCTAAATCAACCATATATGTAGCTGAGTTTGTTTTCGTGAGCGACAAATTTGATATTGGTGATTTTTTATTTTTCATTCTCATCTGGACAAAACAGCCAGTTAAATGAATATTTCCTCTAAAATGATTTCTCTGGGCTTACATTTGCAAAGGCTTTCCCATCGCCTCTGTTTAATGTCTTTCTTATCACTGGTAATAACATTGTTTGGTTTCCTTCAGTAGCCTTTGGTCCAAGCTCTAGCCAGACTAAGGATGGCATAGCTGCTAAAATAAGGAACATGAAGCCCAGTATGCCCACAGAGCAGGTTTCATAACACTTTGACATAAAACCTTGGGGAAAAAATCCCCAAATTTTCATGTCTTAAGAAAATTTTAGTGACAAGTCTGTAATGTAAATTGCAATAAAATTTTAGTATCTAATTAGAAAATTATTTATTTAAAACAACCAACACATTCCTAGCTCCATAAATTTGGTGTGTTCCCTTTGACCCATTACAAGAGTTTGAGTGTAAGAAGAGAAATTACTGCAAACACAAATCTAAATAAAAGATGCTGCTGGCAGGAGTACCCCATCAAAAGTGCTGAGGTTAGAAGATTGAACACAGCCAAGTTCCTCTGAGTTTCAGGAAAGCAGCCAGAGATGTAAGCATCTGTCAGCAGGGAAACGGGTACTTAATGGTAGCTTCACTGTAGAAACAGCATTTCTCCCAAGTGATTAAAAATAGATTTAACAAGTGTTTTTTCTGTCCTTCAGACATGAAAGAAAGAAGGGGAGAAACTGCATGCAGATGTAAAAAAGACTGTTTAAAAAAAAAAAAGGCAAAAAATGAGTTTAGCTTTTAGGCTCTAAGTGGAGTGGTCTAAACCTATTGTCTCTGTGACATCTGCTTTTGCTCCTCTACAGAAAGCAAAGAGAAGAGGGATGAAGTGAAAAGGTGTCCCTCAGCTCAAGGAACCTCTTCAGCTCTTTCAACAGTCAGTGAGGTGGCTGTAAATGCAGCTTGGAGCAGGGAACTAATTTAGTTTTTTTCCTGGCAGTGAGAGAAGGAATGGGGACGGGGAGAAGGAGCCCGTGGGTTTGGGAGTGTCAGGGGGCGTGTGTCTGTGTCTATTTCCTCCATCACTCATAAAGGAAGCCTCCAGAGATTAAGATGAGGTCAGTCACTGCTAATACTTTTTCCTACCTTTACAATCCCAGTCTTCATTCAGCTCATACAAATTCATTATTCCGTACATCCAAATCTTCCACTTTGGACAGCAGTTTACTGTCCCTGTGACACATAATCAATATGGCAAGGTCACTGAGAGAAATAAGTTATTGGGAAAAGCAAGGGCCAATTACTTGCGATGCTTTGAATAATAGAAAAAACAATATTAGATAAAATAGCATGTGATCGTGATGGATTATAAAAGAAATAGTGAAGCAGAAAAGGTCAACCTCAAAACTCTAATTTTAAACCCATTTATGCACATTTAAAGAAATAAAATGCCTTTTAATATGTGAGCTAATAGATATTTCCTTTAAGAGAAGAGCAAAGCTGCAAAGGCTATTGCCTACCTGTATAGTCTCCATCGCATACAAATAAGAAGATAAAATGCACTCTATTAACTGGCAGCCTGTGACTGTAACCAACAAATGCTTGATCATCAAAACATTAAAAAGCCATCAGCTACTAAGGACAATCTCAGCTGAAATGGACACCTCTGAAATTACAACACTGCTCACAAAACAAATCAATGTGCTTGAAGTTTTGCAGCTGGGCTAATGCAACTAGAAGAGACTAGACAAAAAAAAAAAATCATTACCTACTGCTTTATTTCACAACGTCTAGATATGCACTCTCCAACAGGATGCTAAGAAACATGCACAGCATCATCTTGACAAACAAGCATCCCCATATTAGATGACGGGCTTACTGTAGACAATGGCAGTGAATCATTTACCTATTCTGAGGCATCTAATGAATGAGAGGAGAGGGGAGAAAGGGAAGGGGAACTTTCATAGAGCTAGCATCACAAATAAGCATTAAGCAATAATTCAGAAAACAGAAAGAATAAAAGACAGCTGAACACCCACTCACTTCTAAAACCCAGATTAAAGCCAGCAAGAAACAGCCGCTTAAGAGAATAGGAGTGTTTCTAGATGACAATTAATTTACAGTGCTTCTGCTTGCCTAAGAGTTGGGTTTCCATACTGAAATTCACTGGACCTCCCTTAGTATAACTTGATACAGAATCATGACTTAACAATAAACCTCGCTTAAATTTTATCTTCATCATTATGTTAAAGAAAGCATTTTTCATCTTTAGTTCACGTTGTTATGCTTGCAAATTTACCTGTGTCATTTGGTTATTCATAGAGTGAATGGAAACCTTTCACAGAGGGAGGCAGTGGACTTGCAAAAATCTGTGTTTGTTATAATTAAGTTACGTTATGGAAACACTTAATGAAAAAATCTGACTTTTTAATCAGCTTTTTAAAAGCAGTAATTCGAGGATGTTTTTGTAAGGTTTTCTCTGCCAGCTAAGTAATTTACTTTGTTTCTGTTTTTTTTTTTAAACCTGTCTGATGTCTTGAAATCACAAGACTTTGACAATTAAACATTTTTTTAATCTACTCACTGACTGAAAACACATCAACCATCAGAAAATGATGGTTTTGTTCAAAAAAAATATAAAAAATGAAACTGCAAAATAAATACTCATCCTCACATGAAACTTCCTGATAAATTCATGTAACGAAGATGTGAAAAAAAATAGATTTCAAAGTAACCTTCAGGCAATGAAGGCAGCCTTTCTGTCTCAGACAAGACCAAAACATTTGACTACAAAGTATCATTTACATGTGAGAACACATTTGAAGAGTGTTTTTGAAAAAAATTCTATACTTCCTTCAATTTAAATATTTCATTAAGTACTGTTGTATTTATTCACCAATATCATTATTTGCTGCTGCTTTTACATACTATTACTTTTTTAGATTATTTTACCACCTGTAATAATAAAAGCAATCTTCTGTATGGACTATAAATTATGTCACCTGTATGTCATTTTCTCATTAATCGTGGCTGAACAACTGTTTACCCCACCCAGAAGATTAAACAAACTAATATGAAGGTTATGGGAGAAAAATACAAATGCATTAACAATTGTATGTATTCTTAAAACAGTCTATCCCAGATTCAGAAGAAATATTAATGGATATTATCAATATTGCCTCTAATCATCAAACAACCTGTTGAACTGATAGTACCACAGCTGAAATTATATATTAATGTAAATCAAAGATGGTTTTATATTAAATTTATAAATTTAATTATTAAACAGATTGAATGGTTTTATTCAAACTGGCATCCTCTTAAAATTAAAAATTCCCCAGCATGTCATTTTTAATGTCCAAATAAACATATATATTTACAGCACAGCTTGTGTTTTCCTGAAAATACAGAGGATTAATAAGTAACATAAGTGTAATTTTAACGAACAGATCTTTATCAGTGGTTCACAGATAGTGTGTGTATTTCAAGAGGAAGTCAAGATGGAAAAAAATCTATGGTTTTCTAATAAAACAATGCATTTCGTAGTTGGTAAAGTCAATTCAATTTGCTGGAAAAGCTTCAGGGAAAAAAGCCTGCAAAATGTGGTCAGATAATTACTATAATTTGTTGTTCTCAGATTATTTGAAATTAATCCCTCTCTCTCCTCCCAAGAGGCCTAACTAAACAAAAATATGGTCATATAGAGAGTATTACAGCATTTTTTGAAAGACTGCAACACTTCAGTTGCTTAAACTAGTTTGTCAGAAAAGTAGAAACAATCTTGTAGTGGGAGGGATGAGATATGTACTTGAGTTATTAGAAGAACACAGCCTTCCAAAAGGCTGCAATGTATTTCTAACAGACAGATCACAGAATCACAGAATGATATGGGGTTGGAAGGGACCTCTGGAGATCATCTAGTCCAACCCCTTGCCAAAGCAGATCCACTCAGAGCAGGTTGCACAGGAACTTGTCCAGGCAGGTTTTGAATGTCTCCAGAGAAAGAGACTCCACCACCTCTCTGGGCAGCCTGTTCCGCTCTTCTGCCACCCTCGAAGGAAAGAAGTTCCTCCTCATGTTTAGATGGAACTTCCTATGTTAAAGTTTGTGCCTGTTACCTCTTATCCTGTCACTGGGCACCACTGAAAAAAGACTGGCCCCATCCTCTTGACATCCACCCTTTAAGTATTTAAGTATTTATAGGCATTGATCAGATCCCCCCTCAGCCTTCTCTTCTCCAGACTGAAAAGACTCAAGTCCCTCAGTCTGTCCTTATAAGAGAAGTGTTCTAGGCCCCTAATCATCTTTGTAGCCCTTTGCTGTACCCTCTCCAGCAGTTCCCTGTCCTTCTTCAACTGGGGAGCCCAGAACTGGACACAGTACTCCAGATGTGGCCTCACCAGGGCAGAATGGAGGGGGAGGATGACCTCCCTCCACCAGTTGGCTTAACCTAATTTAGTAATTTACATAAAACCCTCAAGATATTATTTCATTATAGAATTGTTTTCTTTCAGTTTTCAAGGTGTGTATATACCTGTAATATCTACCTCTCCTACTAGCTTTTCAGAGCAGGAATAGAATTTTTGTTTTGATTTGTTCAATGCTTAGGACTAGGAGGTCAATGTGTGGCAGGATTTCTAGCTAATACTAGCTAATCTTATATAATTTGAGGTCCAGCCACTTGCTAGGATCTCTAAATGTCAGTCATCATTTAAGCAAAATCCCCTGTAACATAATGCCAGAAATATTGCTTGCATTAGTAAAGCTGAAGGTCCTGCTTTATTTAATAAGGAAATGGAAAGTTCAGGGCTTGAGAAAGTTAGCTTTTTCCCATGCACAATGGTGAGATGTAAGACAAGAATAATAAATGATTTAACCATCCAATGTTTGTCTTAATGCTTTACAAAAAATTGGCATGGCAAGTGAAAAATACTTACAGCATGTTGATGTGCTTTAAATAAAGTAAAACTGGTTTGTGATATTAATTCTCTTATCTCAGTGTCCTATTTCCAAGGAAAGCAAACATATTCATACGAATAAACAAGAATTCTATTAAAATTATGCCAAGAATTCTGGCACTTTTTTTTTTTTTTTTCAGTAGTTTTACTCTCTATCCTGTGGAAGGGCTGCAGATGAAGTACTGAACTCAGCACCTTCATTTCCTATGCTGCTGCAGGCTGGGTTTGCCTTAGATTTCATTGTGGAACAGATCAAAGGAAGGATTCAGAACTTACAAGTTTGGATAGCCAAAAGAAAGAAAAATAAAGCTCTTTAGGTGCTCTGTGATGCCTTGCATGGAGTCTCATGCATGTAGATCAGGGTTCCTCAAGAGTTCTCTAATCAGTCCTCTTCCCCTATTTATATGTACCCTGGGAGACCTTGTAGGTGAAGGCTGAGGCAAAGAGGGCACTAACTACTTCAGCCTTATCTTCACCCACCGTCACTAAGTCACTCACAACGCTATGTAGTAGGTCCACATTTTCCTTTTTTATTCTTTTACTGCTAATGTAGCAGTGCAAGCTCTACGTATTAGATCCCGTGCAAATACCATCTCCAGCTGAGCTTGGCTTTCCTGACAGCATTCCTGCATGCCTAGGTAATATGTTGTTACAGTGCTACCTGTATCATGTCCTCACTTCCACCTCTTCTCTACAGCCTTTTTGCATTACAGCTGAGCCATGATTTCCCTGCTTAGCCAAGTTTTGTAAGCCTACTCATTTTCCTCAGTATTGGCATGGAAAATTCTTGCACTAGGATGACATTGTCCTTAAAGACCTGCCACCTGTCCTAAGCTCCTTTGCTTCCATCAGGTTCCACCTACCAGTTCCCTGAAAAGCTGAAATCCACTCTCCAGAATCCTAGAGTCTGTACTGTGTTACCTGTTTTCTTCACTCCCCTTAAAGTCTTGTGCTTCTTTCTGCCCTGGCTGCTGCAGCCACGGCTCTCCCTGTTCATCTCATCCCTAATCAGTTCTTTCTTTTTTGTGAGTAGTGAGTACAGGAAAGCTCCACTCCTGGTTTGCCCATCTAGCACTTGGGACAAGAAGTGGCCCACAACACCCTCTAGAAACCTTCCGGATAACAGGAGTCCAACTGTGTTGCCCTCCCAGGATGTGTCAGGGATAATCCCATAAGAACAAGGGTCTGTGATATGGAGATTTTGTCAAACTGCTTAAAGATGACTTTGTTCACTTGCTCACCTTCATCTGTAACAACTTCTGACTACAGTGTTGCCCTTGTTGTTCTGTTCTCTAATTCTGACTCACAGACTCGCAGCAAGTTTGTCACCTGTCTGAAGAGCTCCATGTATCTGAGCTGCTCCTTAGCATACTGGCAAGCCCATCCCTTTTTCCCTACTGACTGTCTTTCCGAAGGAGCCTGTATCCATCCATCAATCCACCACAGCACTCCAGACATATGAGCTGTCCCCATCTCAATTATTGCAATCATGTCTCAGTTCTGCATTCACACACACTGCACTTATTCCTCCTGCTTGTTTCCCAGGCTGCGTGCATTTGCGCACAGGAACTTCTCAGATGCCCTTTGCCACCTGCCTCCCACCATCATTTCCAAAGGCTCTTTTACTCCCATCACCCTGCCCCATGTACCTATCACCTTTGACCTCCATTTTTCACTTATCTGAAAACTGTCATCATCATTCTCAGTGTACCTGGTTTAACATCCTCCTCAACAAACAAACAAGACTGCAGACAAAGATGCATTTTATGCCACCATTGTCAAATGGACCCATCTCTTGCTAGAAGTCCTCATTCACAGAATCACAGATTCTCATTCCTCAGAGAGGGACCTCTGATCATGAAAGCCACGGAACCACCCATGACGCCAGGCAGTTGCTAACTCACAGGTTGTATCTACTTCTACCTGAAACCTGTCTCTTCAGTTGTAGGATTGAGGGGAACACCGCTGAGCCTCCCATGTTCTGCATTTTTATCTCCAGACCTCTGTAGTCCCTCCTGATTTGTTCCAGGTCTCCCTCAGCAGTGATGCACACGGACAAAAGGAAAGGGAGCCCGAGAGTTTGAAAACCACTGGCAGTCTCTCGGCAACCATCCTACCTGCTCCAGTCCAGGACCTCTGCAAACAGCAAACCTCATGGCAAGCAAAGAGCAACCTAGCACGCCTGGTCATATCTGGGGTGCTTCCATTCCTGCAAAAAGGGACCTCCAACTACCATCACCCATCACTTCCTCTTGGTGCTAGTGCTCTGTGCAGGCCCAGCTCATTCTGAGGCCTCCCTTAATGGAGCTTTTTCCCTTACGCAGCATATTACTATCAGTTCTGTGAATTCAGATCTGAGGATAAATAAGGAACCTTTCTTTTGCTGACAGACTTTACTCGGCATATTTGCCAATGACACCAAGCTAAATGGTGTGGTCAACACCCTGGAGGGAAGCGATACCATCCAGAGGGACCTGGACAGGCTTGAGAGATGGGCCTGTGCAAACCTGATGGAGTTCAGCCAGGCCAAGTGCAAGGTCTTGCACATGGGCGGGGCAATCCCAAGCACAAATGCAGACTAGGAAGAAAATGGATTGAGAGCAGCCCTGAGGAGAAGGACTTTGTGGTGTTGGCTGTTGAGAAGCTCAACATGAGCTGGCAATATAGGCTTGCAGTCCAGAAAGCCAACAGCATCCAGACTGCAGAGGAGGCTCCTGAAGATGATCAGAGGGCTGGAGGGGTAATGGTTTTAAAATGAAAGAGGGGAGATTTAGAGTAGATATTAGGAAGAAATTCTTTACTATGAGGGTGGTGAGACACTGGAACAGGTTGCCCAGAGAAGTTGTGGCTGCCCCATCCCTGGAAGTCTTCAAGGCCAGTGTGGATGGGGCTTTGAGTAACCTGGTCTAGTGGAAGGTGTCCCTGCCCATGGCAGGGAGGTTGGAACTCAATGATCTTCAAGGTCCCTTCCAACCCTATGACTCTGTAATTCTATGATTCTAAGCTTCAAGCCTCTCCTATTGTGTGAGTGTCTACTCATCACTCATTTAAGCATGGCCTTTACCTGTCCCTCCTTCCTCGCATCACAGGGCTCAAGTCTTCCCTCTGCAAGTTTTCTTGTGAAGCCCCTGTCAATCTCACATTCATCCTCCCTGATAGCACACAGTATCCTCAACTTCTCCTGCAGTTCCTTACCCTGGTGACTCAGGCTCTTGACTAACACACACCTCATGCTGTTGATACTGCTGCTGCTGCCCTGGAGAGGCCTATCACTCCCTGCTGCCCCAGACCCGGCTGGCTGTATCCCCCCACAAGACTTGTGTCTGGGTCAAGACATCCTACTTCTTAATCCACTTCAATTTTTTGACTCTGCAGAAGCTGTAAACCTTCTCTTGTATTTCCTTTGCCAAGCTAAAAATGTTGCAGTATTCCACACTTTCAGCACAAATTATTTTTTTCTTGCGTGTTTCACCTCACACCTTAAAAAGTTCGACTTCTCTCATGATAAACCTCTGCCAGTGATACCATTTTTCTCTGCAGGTATTTAATACATAGAGGTCTATTCTTCCTGGCACATGAGTAATCTTGATGCACCGGAAGGTGTGTAATGGTCTCCCAGACTTGACAGGTCCCAAGAAAGAGTCCAAGAAGGTGTAACACATAGTTTATCAAAGGTGGAATAAGAAATTAACATATTATTTTTCAGAAGGCATACAGCAAGAAAGTAGGTAACTCTTAGTTGATGATAAGGGAAAACTGACATGTAGCATTGCTAAGGTATGTACCAAAATGTCTCTCAAACTACATATTTACTGTCCTCATCCATGCAACTCCAAAAGAGCTGAGGTAAAGAAATACCATAAAAAGCCATTCACAGCTCTCTGTTATTTTTGTTCATTCTAAAAGCACACAAATAAAATAGCATATAGCTAAGTGCCACTTACTGTCATTTTGCCTGTCAGATATTTACCTGCAGATAGATACAGAGCACTGCTAAAAATAGTATGCATTTTGCAGGGAAGTAACACTTTAATCTGAAGATTTAGTAATGCGAATTGAATCTGCATGTATTATGTATGAATCTGTTTTACCTTGCAAATAGAGGAATTACATCGTCAAAGGATATGAAGGCAGTTTCATGTTTGTTAAACCTCAGTCTCTTCACTGGAGTTAGATCTATTCCTTCCAGGTAAGGCAATCCACTTATTACCAGTTTTATTGAAATTAAAACACACTATTTCCAGAGTGCTAGAAATTTGTGCTATTACATAGTGCTATTAATTTGTTTGTTATTGCTCCTTCTCAATTGTACAGGCCTTTCATATGTTCGTTCACAAATATATATTATAATCTGGTAAAATAAACTTGGAAGCATTGCCATCTTCAATTCAATTTCTTCTGCCTTTTATAAAGTAACTGCATCCACTGGTCAAGTGTGTGGTAGTGTTCAAATACTTTGTTTGCTGTACCAAGTACAATTTAAGACTTGTTTGGGGTGACAGCTCCCTCCCCCCTCCCCAGTCAGCAGCTGTAGCACCGATCAGCCCCTCCTAATGCTGTTTGCAAAAAGCTGTGAAAAATGAGACAGAGCAAAATGCAAGCCAGTGAACTGTCAGTGAGAAATAAGCATCCACATGCTTTATCCAGGTGCATGGATCAGTGATCCATGGAGCCGTTCCTAAAAGGAACAGCAATGTGTAACTTGAATTCCCTTTTCCATCCATTAATAACCCCCTAGGAAACAGTGTACATAAAATAGGGATAACTGAATCAATTGCAGTTAAAAATCCGTCTTTCATTCAAATAACTTTTTTAGTTTTATAGTTGTGAAACCAGTTAAAGACTCAGGTCTGAACTGATTACAGTGATGAGTGGGAGTAAGAGGTGATTTTTAAGTTTCACAAACTGGTTTCATAGTAAATTGCCTAGATCCCATTTTTTTAAAACAGACTATTTTAAAAATTTTGAAAGATGAGTCTCCACCTCTTATTTCAAACATTCAGTTCTCCAGTTTAGGGTGAAATAAATGTCCTGGCCTCAATACCTTGAAAGGACAACACCTTTAAAACAGTCTAGTTCTTCATGGTAGTTCAGGGACACACATTTGGACTCTCTTTCACCTACATTTAGCTTAAGGTTATCCTTCCACTAGAAAGCTTTCTGATAAAAGCACTAATTACAGATCCTTTCTTGCTTACAAGTTTATTAATTCTGGGAAATCTTAAACCACTGGGGTATCATAGTCCTCCTCAAGCATAAATATGCTGCAAACTGAGTAATGGCACATCTATTATGACATAGGCACCCACATGTGTTTGAAAAGAGAACGTAAACATTCAAATAAAATGAATCAGAGTTACCTTCCTGAGAGAAAAAGGTATCAATCATCATTCACAAAACTTTAACAATAGTTCTTAATCAAACCCATTAATCCAAGCATATAATTAGTTGATGTAATGTAAATGAAAAATGTTTAACAATATGAAGAATAAAGATTGTAACAGTGAAAAATTATACCCAATGCTTTCAAAATAAACTAGCTTCTTAACAAATATTTGGCTTTTTTTCTTCTTTTTAAAAAAGTTTGCATTTAAGAAGGGAAGAGAGAGCAAGAACCAACTAGAGTAGCAGTTTCTGGTTATCAAAGAGTTCCAAGTAAACAGAGCAACAACAACAAATACTGGGAGCAAATAGGTTGGAGAAGAGTAGTACACCTCAGCGGACATTTGCATTACATCAGCTGCCTGTACAGTTGGGAGATTCTTGTGAAATCCTGCCCTGCACTAGCTACCTACATTAAAACCAAAGACTACTGAGAAACGAATGGGCATTGTGTGATGCTCATCTCAGTCCTTTTCTTCCAGGCATCCTCACTAGGAGACTGCCTGAAGCACATTGCAACAGCCTGGATGTCTTGGTTTCTCTGGAAAAGAAAGCTGATCATTTTATCTAGTGGTGAACAGTCCAGATTCCTTCCCACATGGAAATGACCTGGAATCACTCAGGGACTGAACTCCCATCACGTAGCCTTGTCCCAGGGCACGCCAGTTCTCAATATATCTCTTAGACTATTTGAATTTAAAAAAACCTGTAATTCTTCTGGTTAGTTAGTAATTTCATTTGTTGGGTATTTACAGTGTGTAAAGCTTGGTGATGCTGAAACTTATATTTGATAAAAATTTTCCATAGAATAGCTCTGTAAAAAAGTAGGGAGTAAAATAAGTACAATTTCTCTATGAAGAAAGTGAGTGGTCAATCCTCCTAGCAGCTGGAACTGGAAAAGTTTTGTTTGTTTCCTTTTCTGCCAAAAAGGAGAAAGTGCAACACTGATCATGTACCTTCAGGCATTGTTTTGTCTCCTTGGGAATACTTTCAAGTTCAAGAAAGCACTTGAATCTGATGTTCCATCCTAATGAAAGAAAATATAATTTCCAAGCTTTCACGGAATAGATTTCACTTGTAAAGAAATTTTAGGGAAATAATAATAATTATAAAAATTTTAACAAATTTAAATCTTTCCAAGACCCAAGTTTTATTCATACCCCTATAACATCTATGTAACTCATTTGACTTCAGTAAAGCATGCAATTTCTGATCTAGACAGCTAAATGGGAGAGGAAAATGAGGCCTTCTAAGCTCTCCCTCATTTTTTTTTTTCTGATTTAGAGAGCTCTGTACAGGCTTCATTGGCTCTGAAAATATTCAGTTCCTCATAAAAACGGATTTTACGCATAAGTCTTACAGTTTTTAAAACCTGAAACAACATTATGCCCTTCCCTGGGAAAAAATGAACATTTCCTACTGGGTTATTTAAAACTTTCTATTGGTAAAGAGAAATGCAACTGATAATGAAGTAAATTAATATAAAATGAAATAAATTAATATAACGATATAGTAATAATTATAATAAAATAATAAAATAATAAAATAATTGATGCTTAATAATTTTTAGACATTGGTGCTAAATAATTATGCACGGAAGAAAATGTTTTGTGTTTTTATGCTAACATGCCATAATTGGAGAGATTAATGGTATTAAGTGTGTTACACAGGCATTGAACCAGTTCTGAAAACACTTGTAGCATGAAATACAATACAGCCTAAAGACTGAAGTATGCTTGTAAGACAATTACTTTAGGTTATAAACAATCCAATATGATTTTGCTTAACCATTAGTGTCTGAAAATGAGCATATTAAATTTGTTTTTGTGCTTTAAGCACAAGTGTTTCTGTCACTTTTATTTTACATCAATAGGAAAAATGCTAAGTTTGGTTAAACTATCTGCTCTTTTAGTGTAAATGATGGATATAATACGATTACCTCACTCAAAGCTTGAATCATGAAAGGACCTTTGTCTGATACAGCTTCACATAAGTGAGTCAAGGTGCATATTATATGCATGATCAAAAAGCTGCAAGTCTGACATTTGAAGGTCAGATCAGAGAGGGCAATAACAGAAAGGGAATTACTATGCATCATTTTACCATAGAAAAAAGGGAGTAATAAAGGTTATATGAGAACAAAACTTTTAACAAGATTCAAGAATTGTTATAGTACAAAAAAATAAAAAAAAAAGGCACCCCAATCTGATGCCATTCCTCTACTGCCTTATATTTAAAACTAATTTTGTGCAATGTTCACAGA
>JAOXJK010000012.1:79780944-79791045 GCA_025774025.1 Xenus cinereus
CTCCTAGCCCATGTTGTGCACTGTTCCCCAATCTGATGCCATTCCTATACTGCCTTATATTTAAAATTAATTTCATGCAATGATCACAGAAGATGTGTATTATATATATTAATAGAATGTAAAGCATTGGGGAATGTGATAATCTGCATGGGCCACATTTCTGTGCTTAGATTGCACTTTGGGATTTTTTTATGCCTGAGTAGAATAGTGCATGTAGATTTTGCTGCTATCTCTGACAAAAATATCATAAGAAAGCAATCTGATAAAAGTAGTTTTTAAAGGAATCTCAGAAAGGGGACTCATAAAATATGTAGCTTTACCCTGGGAATACTGTGTGAATTACTTAACGGTGCAATGAACTGGATAAGCCATAAGTCAAGAGAGGGCACTGCAATTAATTTACTCTCTTTTCCTGATTTTGTGATGACAAATGGCAGACTGGAAAGGGAATGTATTGAGAACCCAATTAGATAATAGTTGCTGATGTGAAAACCATGGGAAAAAAGGAGTCTGAACTTGACCTTGGCAGAGGCAGGGCTGTTGGAAAGAAAAGGTAAGTAGCTCTGTGAGAGATTACCCTATAGTTGCCACACTGAAGTACATGAACCACCTTGTTCAGGTTTACATACCTGTTTTAGGCCACACTGATACAGAAATACTGATACAGAGAGCTGTATCAGAAGCTACACAGGTGAACAGAAAACCAAAATGGTTCTGATACACAAAACCTGACAGATAATTTTAAATAGCAAGCAGCATCCTAAAATTTCAAGCAGGACGATGTCAGGCATAAAAAAGTTATACATCAAGCCATAGAAGAGGTCAGTATGCTGCAAATAGGACTGGTCAAAATATTTATACTGAAATGTCGATAAAAACATGGTTTTTAGAAATTAAATTTGGAGTTGATTTAAAAAATGGAGCATTAGTGAAAAATCCCAAATTTATTCTGGGAGGAAGGGAGGTAAGGAGGGTTTTGTCAGAATGCTTAATATCCTTCTTCTTCCTCTTTATTTTGTTGTTGAGTTCTAGTTTCAGTCCCTGCTGGGGTGGTCCTAACTATAGTATCATCAAGAGCCTTCCAAAATCTGATCTCAACAACTTTGTGCCACAAGTATACACTTGTATAAGAAGACTGAATGGTGATATTAAACCATATTAGGGTGCACATGGGAGCAAGAGATGTTATAGGGACTTCATCTCACCATCGTCTTGAGTGTCACTTTATCAAAGCTCTGAACAGTGATATGAAAACTTTTTTTCTTAAAATAAAGGGTTTGACTCTCCATTGATAATTTTCACTTCTTCTCTATTTTACTCCATGCAGCAACACAGAAAAAAAATAAGTTAATGCTTATATGTTAAGGAACCATAGAGACTTATCTAAATAAATAATTGCTCGTGAAGTGCCGAACAATGAAGTAAGTTTCCTTCATCCTTGTCCATGGTTTTTATGGTCTGTGTTTGAGGATGTATAAGCTTTCTTAAGTCAGTAAACAACACCTCACCGTTCTTAAACACTCAACAAACCTTTTATATGATTTATGATTGCAATATATTCAGCACTTTCTTTTCTGACAAATGTGACAATGGAAACAAGCTTTTAAAGACTTTCTTACACTGTGCTATGTTTCTTAGTGAAAGTCAACTAGACTTTCAGAGGGTGAAATAAAATTTCTTTAAAAAATGAAATTTAAGATGAAGTTTTCCTTACTAGTGAGAATAAACTTTTTACAATTATTTCACCAAAGCTAATTCCTTATGCATGCATCTTGCATGCTGTGGCAACATAATATTACTACCAGAAATAACAGACAACACTGAAGACATTGGGTATGTTTGATAGCATTAAAATGCTTCTACTCAGATTTAGGATTTAAAAGTGTTACTTCAACCTGCAAGTGTGCTACTAAAACGTATCTTGCAGTCTTGAATTTTCCTATCAATAAAGTGTTAAATCCAGAGGACAGTTGTGAAAATGGATAGGCTATTTAAATCAACTACGCGGAAACTTCCCACTAGTGGACATACTAAGACAAATAGAAAGTTATTTTAAGAAAAAAAAATCTGCAGATTTAGAGCAACGACTGAAGAGGTGAAAATCTAGACACTAAAAAATATATTGTGAATGTTGCTTCCAGAGCAGTTCAGGGAAATCTATGTTTTTAGTTCAGCTGACATATCAGGCCCATAAATCATCACGCTGGCTTTTCTTTTACTGCTTACAGAAGAATACTCTCTTGTCCATTTCTAGCATCACTCCTGCTCCTGCCACTAGGAGTTACACACAGATCATATAATACCGAGCTTTGGATTTTTACTAGCTTCAGCGAAGTTTGGTAGGCAATTCCCTTGAGCCTGTTAGCAGGCTTCTCTGACCATATGGTGGATTTGATTCTTCAGGTGGTGATGTGATAATTGTGTGGCTTTTTGTTGGGTCTGGGTCTGCAGAAAAGGATTCTGATTCCAAAGTAAGTAGCCAGAAGAGAGAGACATCCTGATTCCCCTGTGGTCTCAAATTACACTATAAAACTGTAATTTCTGGTGAGGCAGTTTTTGTGCTTGTTCATGCAAAAGTGGATTATGACCCGTAAATATCACAGTAGCATTTTAGCATGAAGATAATGGGGAAGATAAGCTGTTACATCCTGATCATAATTAAGTACAGCTTCAGTCCTTTTGTCCAGAACAGTTTCACTCAAAATGCAACTTTTGGATGATATTCTGAAAACCTACCTATTCAACACCAATACTAAAATATCTGAGTACAAACAAAGCCGTCACACAGCAAATTAAATGCAGGCATTGAGTGCTAAAATTAACTTGCTGTGGGAAGTGCACGGGTGAAAAGAAAAAGCTTCATTGATTCACAGTGGTTACCCAAAACATAATAAAAAAACTACAGCCATTTCTGTGTTTTGGAATATAATTTTTTTAAATGTTCAACTCCCACTAATATTCATATACAACTGGAAGCTTGATTTTCCTAGGGATTTGGATAGACCTGACCATACTGTCTTCAAATCAAGGCCCAAAGCTTGATTATATTTTTTGAAATAAAAACTGTAAAAGTTTTCTTTCAGCATTCATCAAATACACACAGAGCAGGTGTAGAAAGTCAATGAAGTTACTTAGATGTCTATGTTTTTTAGACCAGATATTACCTGCTGCTCATACTTAGAAAAAACGTAAGTTTTTTATTCCAGGAAATAGGGTTTATTTATTTTTTTTCAAGACTAAAACTGCAGTCCGTGAAAAATTCTAGCAAATAGTAACCCAAAGAGACTGGGCACTATGTTGGTGCATTATGTACATGAACTGGTGGATTTATTCAGTTGCAAAGAAACTTTCAATGAACAAACAGTAGGAGAGTAGGATACACACTGTCTTTGTGTTCTTGATCATTCCCAAAGGCATTTTTAATCCAGTGAGGTGTAAACTTGATGATCCTTTGTCAGGTACTACATAGTTTGCTTTGAGGCAATCAAAGGCTAATAATATCCTAAGTTCAGTTAGCTTTATAAATATATGTAGAAAGCACAAGGCTAGATGTTAAACAGAGGCATCCATCACTGCCGACTTTCTGAAACAATATTCTTAAACCACAGTCAGAACGGAGAATGTTTTCCCCAGTTTCCCAGACTATTTCTAGCTTATATTTCTGTATTATCACACTTTCTCACCATTATTTTCCCCTAGGTGATATCTCACTTGGCAAACAGACCTAAGAGTTAAGTAAAGGTGCAAGACTTCAACCCTTGGGAGATGGCCCTAAAACATTCGCTTTCCTACCCATGAATCAGTATAAAAATGTTGAATAATTCCCTTCTCTTTTGACACTATAAATCAAGTCAACAGAGAGAAAATGAGCCAGACAGCTGCAAGGGGAAAAACTTAGGAAAGGAAAAGGTTACTGAGCAGCATTGCAGAAAGCTAATGTCTTCAATGTAAGCAAGCTAAAATGGAAGGAGTTAAATCTTGAAGTCAGTCTTCAGACTAAATTCTTATTGACTTGGGGGTTTATCCTGAACAAGGCGTTATGAATTTTGACCAAAATTATTTTAAAGAGGGTTAAAAGATCATCCTTGAAAGAACAGCATAATGTGAAGTGAAATATATTCAGAAGTCTATGGAAAACAGATGGCATTTCAGGGCCAGGCATACACCAAGGTGGTTTATAACCTTAGGACCTCATGAAAGTTGACTTTGTATTGAATATAGAAATGCTTTTGCTGTTTTTTGTTTTAGCAGCAATGCAAGTACTTTAATATCACATGCTAACTCATGACATAAATCATCTTTCTGCACTGCATATAATCAATTCAAGAAGCTATATTTGAAACATCCTCAATAACTGTTTGCTTCAAGACAGCATGCTATATAAAAATCAGACATCTATTTTACCCACCTGCTGCAGTGTTGCCATCCTACCATATAGTCTCTTAGCCCTCATGATTGAACTACTCAGTTTGTAATGGCAATGATTTGAAGCATGACATTTTTAACACTTCGAAGGAAATAAATTTTTCTTCATATATATTGCTGAGTTTCAAGAGTGGCTGTGAAATATTCCATAAACTTTGTCTGCTTTACACTGAACATTACCTATGGATGGCAACATAATTAGCAAATACATGGGAATATTCTCAACTATTCTTTGCTCTGTTTCTGACTTACATGACTTAGTAAGTTAAATGAAGTGTTTCCTCTCTACCTAGTTTTGCTTTGTAACCAGAGAACTCCTAATTTAAAGAGCTTTGACTGGTACTAACAACATGCACTGAAAAGAGCTGTGGCTTTACGCTTCACCCATGAAGAAAACATATATACTTTTTCCTCCCTTGTAATTTTATTTTTCACTCTTACCAAAGATATATTATAACCAATATGTAAACACATTTATATTTTCATTTCTTTGCAGTAAAAGTCTTCTTTGGTTATACCACATTTAATTACACAGAACTCACTGATTAAAAGAAACCCTACTGTCTTATTTTTGTCACTTTGATATATTACTCCAATTTCACCAGAAGATTTCTCCTGGCTTACACTTTTGGTTACTGTTTTCATAAGTACCTTCCTTAGGCAATTCATTCTGTTAGGAACGTGTATGACATTGGAAAATCTTTTTCCCTTCAGTTCAGTGTTGCTATGATTTATGGACCTGATCCTGCCCTATAAAGTAGATAAAAAAGTCCTCTTTGAACTAGATTCACTGTAATGTTACTCCAATTTTCTGCAGAAGTAACTCCGTTACATGGCAGCTCCTTGTGAAAAACCCCCTATAGTGAAGTAGGTGGAGTAAACAGAGGTCAAACCTTTCCACAGAATTATTGCCACTTTCTACGGCCCTTTTCTTTGCTTTTTGATGGATGTTCTTAATTTTTATTTTTCATCTTGAACGAATGACATTGTGTGCAGTGTGGACATGTACTTTTAAAAGGACTAAACCAATTCTTCCACTCTGGTGATATGAGAGAAGTCTTGCATACAATATTCTACTTAATAGTAAATTTTGGCTATAACAGAGAATCCACAGAGACGTTTGTTCCCATTTAAAAAAAAAAAAAGAAGAAACAAAAAGAAATTGTAGATATTTTTCCATATCTTCAGATGGCTATGTCCTTGCTTCAGTTGCTTATTTTCTCCAGTTCTCTCAGAATCACGGAATCATAGAATAAACCAGGTTAGAAGGGACTTCAAGAGGTCCTCACATCCAACCTTTTACCCAGAGCAGAGTCAACACTAAATTAGAGCAGGTTGCTCTGTCCAACGACAGAGATTCTAGTCTCTCTGGGCACAACATTCCAATGCTTAATTATGCTCAGGGTGGGTGATTTTTTTTCCCCCTTATGTCAAATCAGAATCTCACAGCCAGTTTCAATTAATGATGACTGATAATGTTTCCTTTTTGGGGGAGAGTATTTCTTCCAGTAGCTCTGTATGTGGGGCACTCTATAATTTTTTTTATTTTAATTTTTCTATGTGCCTTGCTCCAACACTGCAGGCTAGTTTAGAGTTCAGGATTTAAAACAGAATTATAATAGATGCAAGATGTAAACCAGCTCTTCAAAATAGCACAGGAATATATGGTAAACAAGCTGATGAACACTCTCAGGAGGCCCAGTGAATACTCAGAGCTACATTCAGAGTCACCTCCAGACTTTCCAAGGGTGTAGAAAAAACTGAATTCTTTCACATGAGGAATGAGGACAAAATATCTTCTTGGGGAGGGATGTTACTTTAGCATCCTTTATGGTACTCAACCCCATATGGCAACAGCTGCAAAGTTCATGCTGAAACTGTGATAGAAGAATTCTGTTGTCCTACAGCTATAACTTGGTGTGGCTGGGTGTCAGGGCTGTGCCTGTGTGCACACATAGTGCATTTAGTCATAAGTTCCGTGGGTGGTGCAGGAACTCCACAGCTACTTTGTGCACAGATGAACCGATGGACTGACTTGAGAGACAGAACTAACTGAATTCCTCCCCACCTTCACATGAAAACATTTGACTAACTGTTGCAGTGTTGGAGATTCTCCCAAGTAGGTTCTGCTGTGCCTAGACAAATGGGTAAGCATCATGCTTCAATTATTAATTAGCATCCTGAATGGAGAATCTGGTTATTCCAAAGACTCCTCAGGTGGTTGCCACCCCAAAACCAGACCAGACTGTAGATATATAGGACACCTATATTCAGTCAAAACTGCTCTTGCAAATGCAGAAATGTTCACATAGGTCAGTCTTTTGTACATGGTTAAGACAGGAAATGTTTTGTACATTTTTTAAGATAGTCCAAAGTAATAGATCATGCATGTGCTGGAGCAGCCACATAGGACAGCCAAACAGCTGGATGTAAAAGTCAGTATACGTTAGTTCACCACCTGGCTCATGGACCCACCCAATGAGCCAGGAATTTCACAAACTATTACCTCTTCGATATCTCTCTGGCTTTAGCTATGCGAGAAAGGGGTACAATAAGGAATGCTTTTGGACCAGTGTGCTGACAGCAAATTGCTGCAGTCCTATCTCTTGCTCAAGCACCTGAGGTAAGTGGGTACCCGAGATGACAGTGGACTCAGAGCAAAAACAAGCAGTTCATATTAACAAAATCAAGAAGAGGAATATTTGGCTGCCACTAGACTACTCTCTACTGCCCTAGGCGACTACTTATTTTGCCTATGTCTATGATTAGAGCCTGTTGTCATAGTACAATAATAAAATGTGAAGGGGAACTTTGATATTGTCATAAATTTCCCCTCCACTTAGGTCATTGTTTCAGTGAATTCTCAAAAATCACATTGATCTGCAGAGCTATAGCAGCTCATTATTGATAACAGAAACATTAATTGCAGTTTGATTTTGTTCAGGTTCCTTGAAATATCTGCTTCACCAGAGATATGCGTAAGAGCTGGTAAGTACGAAACATAAATAAACGCATTGTCAGTGACATATCACTAGCTAACCGAGCAGATGGCATCCCAATTAAGAGGGGTTTATTTACATACACAAATCGCTTCCAGGAGAATTGAAAGGCAGGAGACATAATAGTGGAAGAAACCATCATTCTATACAGTTGATCAGAAGACAGTCTTCTTATAGCTTCTGAATCATAACTTTGAAGAGCAAAGATGATTTATAGCATACATTTTGACATGTAGAAAGTAATTAGTATTGAGGGAATCTATAATACATTTGATAAGATTACTAAACTGCACAGATTTTTAGAATCATTTACAATAAAGTGAATTAGGTTACACTGGTATGTTGTATTCCATTATTAAGCAAAAAGCTCTTGAAAATATTAAAAGAAATAATGCTACAAACAACATAATGTATGTGAGGAAAGAACTTTAAACATTAGTTACAAAGGTTTCTGAAGCATGCAGAAAATGCGGAATAGTACTACAGAAATCTTGCCAGAGACAAAATAGGAATATTAAAAGAAAGTTTATTTTCTATAACCAGGTATGTATCGTATAATTTTTTTTTCAGTACTGCATAATAAAACAAAGCATCCATGCATTTTTGGGAAGACTGAGTTGGGGAGTAAATTTATTGTCTTTTTGAATGTCTGTGATGGAGGAAAATCCTTTTAATCAGCATTTTTTTTCCTAAAGCAGAGCTATTGGAATTTAGAAAAGGTGTGCTCCTCATATCTGTAGCACATTTTTTGTTTGAATGGACTCAACTAAAAGTAAAGAGTTTCAGAATTGAATCAACAGCAAAACCTTAACTGATGGTAGCAAGAAAAGAAATTTCATTGGCAAAATTTTGGCTATTTGACTGAACACAGTTTGTCTAAGATAGCAAAGAAAAGTCATGTGTTATTCAATCTAAACTGAGACTGCACTGATGGAGATTTAAAATTTATGTTCTAAGACAAGGAATTTAGCTATATCACGAGACTGTCAAGAGAATCCTGAATGATGGTATTTCCTAATTTTCAGTAAACTCTACAATCTCTATTTGTAAATACTACTACACAGAGGTGGGTTTTTTTCATATCCCTGTACAATTTCTTATGTTGCTATAGGAAAATACATTTCTTTTTCCACTCATAAGCATCATCTAGACACCCACATGATTCACCAGCATGACTGAACTCATACATTAGTTCTGTGGACCTGCTAAAGGAATCTGATAGCAACAGCTGGTTGTTACCTTCTGTGTGGACAAGCAATAGAGGAAATGACTACAAGAGTTTCTTGACAAGGAAATAAAGGGGATCGAGTTCTGATTATTAGTGACTCTTAGTAAGGCAACTACGAGGCCAGATCAATCTGATGTCGTCTGGAAGCATCAGTCTACTAGTTAGGACTACAAAGGACCATAACCACTACTAGCATAGAGTACACAACACCTTTGGAGTTAGACAATAATTACACAGAGGGAAGAGCACCACAGAATTTAGCATTTCTACTTGAAATCTGTTATTGTCCAAAACATGTATTTTAACAACTGTCAATTTTTTAGTAACTTTAAAAATAAAACATAAAATAAGTCATACACTTTTCTTTCCAGTGACACAGAAAGAAATCCCTTGCTGAGCATAATCAAAATTTGTTTGTAGAACCAAACCTTATATTAAGTTTAAAATAAATGGTCCTTCTGGCATAAGATATGAAGATTGACTAGACTGTTACCCAAGTGCTTATACATCCAGCAGGCCATTTTCATGAACTAATAAAAGAAATTTTCATAATCATCAAAATTAAATTAGCTGCCTAAAAACCTCATGCTGATTACTATCAAACAGTCTAATATATGCAGCTTTAGCTAACCCAAGTATATTAGGACCACTCCAGTACAGGAGAAAAATGTAATCCAGCAGTCACTGATTTACAGTCATTCTCCTCAAGCTTGAATTTGCCTTCCTGTTCCCTCCAAACAGCTGGTATCTAAGTCCATCTGTTTCTTGCCCTGGCTCCACACGACAGCCTTCTGTTCAACCCCGTGCAAATGACTTCATTTAATGCACGCTATTCTTATTTTTGTCATAAACCAACAATAATGTATAGACCATAAAATCTTACTACTTTTGGTCATCAATATCAATAAGAACGGTTTTAACCTTTTGATTTTCAGCTCGTTCTCACCCAAAGGCTGTTGGCTCACCCTCACAATTCCTTCTGTTTTGGAATGCAGTTCTGTTTAGCTCCTTTCCTAAGCAAACTCAAAAGTTTTTTCAGAAGCCAGCACCAGAGATTTTCCTGGCCTTTACTAACACCAGCTATTCTTCTTTTAGTGTTCTAGCCTTGGATGACAAGTAGCAGCTAATTAGTCACATCCCTCAGAGTTCACACTATCCTTCCTATGCAGTTGATGGCAAGACTACGGCTAAATTATTTGAGCAAATTTTTGTTTTTTCCATGGATTTCTCTGGCACACACATAGAATCATAGAATAACAGAATCTTCATGGTTGGAAAGGACCTTTGAGACCATCGAGTCCAACCATACACACACAAAAAACCCCCAACAATCTCGGGCACTAGAGCGTGTCCTGAAGTGCCACGTCTACGTGTTTCTTAAATACCTCCAGGGATGGTGACTCCACCACTCCCTGGGCAGGCTGTTCCAGTGCCTGACCACCCTCTCAG
>JAOXJK010000012.1:79791145-79813009 GCA_025774025.1 Xenus cinereus
TGACTCCACCACCTCCCTGGGCAGGCTGTTCCAGTGCCTGACCACCCTCTCAGTAAAGTAATTCTTCCTAATATATAATCTAAACCTCCCCTGCTGCAACTTCGTACCATTTCCTCTGGAAATGATTAATACTTCACTGTAACAGCATTAAAAATGAGGACATCTGGTATGTCAGTGTGTGACATAGCTCTAAAAGTCCTTACATTTGCACTATGACAAAGTTCTTGACTTGAGACCAGATGCTTCATAATAGGGTAATGAAATGTCATTTATTGCAGATACTAACAAGATAATGGTATTATAGTTTATTGTATAATGGGGCATTAACTTTTGCAATAGTCTAAAATCAAACTTGTTCTCCGACGGGTCAAATTTTCACAGTGTTTTGGAACACGCAAATGATAAACTGTCATTCAACATGGTCAAATAAATAAGTCTGTTAGAGAACAACAGGAATTTTATGTTAAAAGGACCAAAGCCCTGACAGCATAGTCTGAAATTATGTTCCCCAGCACTCACCCTTGGCTGGTATTGTCCAGCCTACCAGCATTCTGCTACACTGTTCTCTGTGGGAATTAGTCTGGAGATGAGAGAAAAAGAGATATTACTGTTTTTTCCTTTCTGGTGCTCTCTCAGTTGTTATTAAGAAACAGCATGAAATCCTGCTTCCTTGAAAAGGTTGAACAAACATGAAATGTTTTCCAGGGCTACTTTTCAAGACAGTCCTATGACTTAGGGAATTTTGTCTTTTACCCCCTCTCAGCAAAAATGACTGTCTCTGCTTTCTTTTTCCTTTTTGTCTCATATACACACACAGAAAAACACAGCAGCAAACTAAAACTACTCTTTTTTTTATCACTCCCCATGAGAAGTTTTTTGCTCTAGTTTATTTTTTCAGCTATTTTACTGCACATGGAGTTTCATTGCTTTTTCATTTAACCTAATTGTAAGATATTTAGCATACCTATTACCATTAACAAGATCTGTGCTTACTTTCAGGTTAAAAAGAGGTCGTCTGTTCAGCCAGCTGGCTGTTGTGAGTCTAGGTCAGAGTTGCAAAATCTCCCCACATTGCTTCCATAGGACTAGTACCTCCAACTGCAAATTCTGTTAAGAATCTAAAGCGAATGTTGCAATGACTAAGTCCATCCAGCTATGCTTATACTACAGGACCAGGAATGTCTCTCTAACTCCCACAGTAAGGTATGAGATCCACTGGCATCATGGCTCAATGTCTGCAAAGATGCAGACACACACTACCACATACCTCGCCACCCAACCTGATTTCCATCAGAAGAAAGCCAGGGAAGATGAAAAGGGGCTGCATTCTTGTAAGGCATGATTGAGGGCACAAGACAACTGAGTGTGCCCCTGTAATACACTTGCCGCAATGGCCTCCATAGCTCTGTTCTTTATTTCTTAAAAAAATTCCATTTAAAATCACATAATCAAATTGTCCTGTTTTTCTGCTTTAGGCCTCATTTAGTAATACATTTGACAAGAAACAGACCACTGCATAGTGAATTTGCCCTGCAGTCTTTGTCCTGAGGAGCTCATTTCTCCTACTCCTGCTATCTTTTTTCCAACAGCATGCTTCTTGCAGTTCACTGCTACTATCATAACACATATTGTGATATATTTTGTTTAAATGCATATAAGTGGCTGCAGTTACAAAAAACTGCCAGGGCATCTTTCAGTTTTCATGCAACAATGAACTGTGCATAGTATTCCTTTAAAAAGCAAAAAAGAGAGAAAGACTACAACAGCACTTTGAAATGTGAAGTATCTTACCTATAACTTACAAAAGTAACTCTGGCTTTAAAACATGAAACTGAGTACTCCTGAAACTGGAATCTTAAATTTAAATATATATTATAGGTTTAAATATATATTTAAAAAGGGAAAAAAGGAAGACATGGGGAACAACAGGCCCATCAGTCTCACCTCTGTGTATAGCAATATCATCAACCAGATCCTCCTGGAAACTATGCTAAGGCTAATAAGGAAATATAAGGAAAATATAGGAAAAATATATAGGAAAATATAAGGAAAATGAGGAAATAAGGAAAATAAGGAGGTGATTGGTGACAGCCAACATGGCTTCACCAAGGACAAATCATGTCTGACATTTAGTGGCCTTCTACGATGGGGTTACAGCATTGGTGGATAAAGGAAGAACAACTGAAACCATCTACCTAGACTTGTGCAAAGCATTTGACACTGTCCCACATGACATCCTTGTCCCTAAAATAGAGAGACATGGATTTCATGGATAGACCACTCAGTAGATAAGGAATTGGCTGGATGGTCACACTCAAAGAGTTGTGGTCAATGGCTTAATATTGAAGTGGTGAGCACTGTGATGAGTGGCGTTCCTCAGGGGTCAGTACTGGAACCGGTGCTATTTAACACAAACCGGTGCTATTTAACACCTTTGTCAGTGACATGGACAGTAGGATAGTTGGACTAGATCATCTCTAGAGGTCCCTTCCAACTCTGACAATTCCATGATTCCGTGACTCCGTAATTGAGTGCACCCTCAGCAATTTTGCAACAACATCAAGTTCTGTGGAGCAGTCAACACACTGGAGGGAAGGCATGCCACCAGAAGAACCTGGACAGGCTTGAATGGTGGGCCCATGCAAACCTCACTAAGTTCAACAAGGCCAAGTGCGAGGTTCTGCATGTAGGTTGGGACAATCCCAAGAACAAATACAGGCTGGGCGAAGACTAGATAAAAATCAGCCCTGAGGAGAAGGACTTGGGGGTGTTGGCTACTGAGAAGCTCAACATGAGCTGGCAATGTGCACTTGCAGCCCAGAAAGCCAACCACATCCTGGGCTGCATCAAAAGAAGTATGGCCAGCAGGTTGAAGGAGGTGATTCTCCTGCTACACTTTACTGTCACGAGACTCCACCTGGAGTACTGTGTTCAGCTTTGGGGCCCCCAACATAAGAAGGATGTGGACCTGTTGGAGCAAGTCCAGAGGAGGGCCACAAAGATGATCAGAGGGCTGGAGCATCTCTGCTATGAGAGATAGCCACAGAGACATTTGGGGCTGTTCACACTGGAGAAAAGAAGGCTCTGGGGAGACCTCATTGCAGCCTTCCAGTACTTAAAGGGGGCCTATAGGAAAGATGGGGAGGGACTTTATAAGGGAGTGTAGTGATAGGACAAGGGGTAACAGTTTCAAACTGAAAGAGGGTAGATTTGGACTAGATATTAGGAAGAAATTCTTTACTGTGCAGGTGGTGAGACAATGGAACAGGTTTCCCAGAGAGGTGACAGATGGCCCGTCCCTGGAAATGTTTGAGGCCAGGTTGGATGGGGCTTTGAGCAACCTAGTCTGGTGGAAGGAGTCCCTGACCGTAGTAGGGCAATTGGACCTAGATGATTTTCAAGGTCCCTTCCAAGCCCAACCATTCTGTGATTCTATGATATTTCATATTTTCTGATGTAGAAAAGTTATACAGAGTACAATACTACATACTATTGTATACTGCCTACAGTAGTATAAGTGTACTGTATGTGTAGTATGAGAAAATCTGTATAAAACATACTCTTTAAAACATCCTATATCTTTACCTCTGCAAGAACACAGGAGAACAGTAAAACCTACCTGGCATTTCACCTTTCAGTAAAAAAAGCCACCTCAAAGGTGAAGAACAGGTATTTCCTTTCACTTGAATGCTTCTAAACTGAATGAAATATAAGGGGTTTCATGTTTACATGAAAGCCTTCTTAGACTGTTTATCAGAAAATATGTCTTTCATTAAATACACGCTAATTGTGATATTTCAGGCAAGAAACACAATCTTTTCCTTATGAAACCTATTGTACATTGAACAGAAGGAAGATAAAGAAGCACCAGAAGGCAGAGGAGAGAAAGAGAAAGGGATTTACAATCGCAGCTATAAGCCATTGTGACTTCTGAGGCCAGACATCAATTTGTTTCACCCTGTTTGAGTCCGTAATATTTCCTAGCCAAAGCAGCTGACTCTAAAAGAGGAATGGTGGTAGTCTGTGAAAGGTCGGGGCTTCTCACTCCTACTATAATATCAACTCAGAAAGATTCAGTAGCCAAAAATCTATGCTTTCTTATTAATTTGTCTCCTATTGGAACTCTACAACAGATGCCCATCGTTTCCCATCTCACATTCAAAGCTCCATTACACTATAAGGCATGCCTATTCTGAACCTAGTAACAACAGGAACACCAGGATTTTCCTTTCTGCATATTTACAGAATTAGATTGTTATTCAGAAAAAAAAAAAACAAACCCAAAAACCAAACCACACCACAGCTTAAACATAAACCACATGTTTAAGTGTATTCTTATTCAGAATACATTAAGCACATCTCTAAATGCTATCTAGAGATGGGGAGCCTTGAACTAGAACTGTGCCATATTCTGAATTCTCATTCAAATTGCTTTGTTTTCAAACCAGACAAAATCTTAGTGTGATAATTTCCTCCCCAGTATCCACCATGTGTCTCAGATTCTGGTCTGTCCCATCTCTTCATTTTCCTTCACAACAAATTTCCCCAACCAGCAATGCTCTCCTGGTTCTAATATGTTCCACGAAGAGCGCCTTTACGGCTACCGTAGGATTAGCTGTCTCTTAAAAACCTCTATCCCCTATCAACAACTGGCAGCTGCCAGAATGAATAGTGCAGATGACACTGCTTAACTCTATATTCAGGTAGCTTACTTCTGAGCTCTTATTAAGAACACAAAACTAACAAGTTCCTATCTTTAATGACAGAATTATAAAAATATTTTTCTGAGTACCCATGTGTGTTACTGTTCCTAACAATGTAACACTGCACATCAAAATAGCAGAGTGTCAGAATAACTGCTTTGCCTTTTTCAGTATTTTGCACACAGATGGAGAAGCTACCCTAGGGTTAGGAAGCCTCCATATCAGAAGTGAAGTAATTTCTCTTTCTGTTCCTTCACAAAAACCATGCATAAAGCTACATGACTTTTCCTACGCTGGCTCAATTATGATTCCTTTCCAGATTCACTACCTATTTTTATGAACTGTCAGAAAATTAATCATTCCCCACCCATGTGTGGTTTTCTTTATTTCTCACCAGCCCACCCCGTGCCTTCACTTTTGTATTCTCTGCTTGCTTCTATTGTTGTTCTCCCTTTTGTTTTCTCTTTCTTTTTATACCTTTTCAAAGGCCTCCCTTCCATTGTCCCTTACTCATACCCTGCTCTGCTGAAAAATATCTGCAGCAGTAAACCTTTTTTGAAGCGAATGACAAGAGATGCTGCTGATTCAGTGCAGCAAGGACATGTGATACAATGAGAGCAGTGGGTGGTTTTACAGCCCATGTCAAAATATGGGCTGGCCTTAGTTTTCTTGTAAATTTGCTTAAATGACTGGGTTTTGTTCTTTCTATGAGGAGAAGCCAACTTCAGCATAAAGTTTTTGCTGGTTTTGGAGAATTTGTACCTATCCACAGTTCTGCATTTTTTTGCATACAATTCTTATCACACAAACTATTCCCTGTCATAAAGTCGAAGGTAGCTATATAATATGAGGACTGTCTCAAACAAACACATTTGAACAAACATCCTGAGCATACATAAATTTGTTTTTGTTTTCCAGAAGAATCCAATAATAAAATAGCTCCAATCTTGCTGAAATGGGAATGTCCACTTTGGAGGGAAAAAAACCCCAGTGCCTTAAAAGAAAAAAACCCACTCCAAATCATAGAGTTGTTTTTTTTTTTCTTGGGTTTGAATATGCTATTTGAAATGATGCTGCAGCAGAAACTGTATGTGAACACACCAGTGTTCCTCCACACAGTAGATTCACGTACAATGTAATTTTTATGGTAAATGTACTCTATCACAGCCAGGCATGTTGTAACATCCCATTAGCTGTCATTGCAAACTATATTTGGACTCTCACGGCCCTCAGCAGCCATTTTGCTTTTTTTTTCCAAAATGGTTCAAAGGAAGAGCAGTGAAGGACAATAAGAAGATATTTCTCTTACGCTCCAACCCCTGTATGCTGAGAAATTTGAGATTATTAGAGGAAACAAAACCATCACATTTCTAGCCTCAGAATTCAACTTTACTAGTTACTTACACAGAAAGAGTACCTATGGACAATATTTATATCAGAGGTAGAGATTTCTTGAGGTGTTTTGAACAGTCCTACGAGAGATATTTACTGTGAGAAAATTCTCTAGGCCCTGAATACATACAAAATATCTTCAGGCATAAAAGTCTTATGTTAACATAAATACCAAGTTCTGACCTAATCCATTCTTCAACTATGCTAAAACTAAGAAAAGCCACAAAGAAATATATCACAGAGTAACAAGTCACCACAGATGAGTCACTGGGCATGACTGTGATTGTGCCTCTTCCTACTCCATGGCAAATGCAAAACCGTTCACATAAGACAAGTATCTAATAAAAGAGCATTGCCTTAGATAGTTCTGTTTCCCAGTGGATAAAGCAGGTGCATTTTGACTATCCTCAAGATTCAGGTGCTATACATTAGCTTGTGTAAAACACCTTACTGATATGAGCAATATTTCTTTTCACCTTGGATAACTTCAGTTAGGATGCAGTTAAAGTGAACATTGTATAAGGTCACATTTTTAATAAAAGTATCCAAACATTGTTTTATTAGTCTGACTAGGAAGGTTCTCCTATGCAAACAAAACTCACTCGTTGCCTTTCTGTCACCTTCTTAGCCAACAGCATTTTGAAAACAAAGCAGAAATAAACAGAAGTCACGTGAACTTCATTCTTCATATTCTGTGATTATATTTCATGGTCTGAGTGCAAAAGTTCATGTCTTCCTGTCTGACACTATATCAATTTTTCAAAAACATTGTTTTTCACCACATTATAACCTTTTTTTCATACCAGGGGATGAACTGTCTGTTCTGTGACCAATGATTGGTTTTGCCTACATTTTTTAATGCCTGCTATCCAACATCGGTGTTATTAAAATCCTACTTTGATCTTGCTGCACTGAAGTAAGCTGAAAATAAGGGGGTGAAATCTGGCCCTAAGGAAGCATGTTTTTCATTATGAACAGGATCAGCAATCAAACTCTGCTTTACCAGTCATTTTTCTCTTGGTCAGAAATATGACCAAGTAAAACATAGTATTTATAATATTTTTTTTCCCTTACCAGTGATAACCTATGTGAAATTCCCAGTATCTAAATATTAATATACATTTATTATCATGGTTTCAAATAAACTCATTAATTTGGCAGCTTAATGAAAAGTAACAGTCCTAATCCTGATAGGATCAATCTAACTTGTGACTTCACAGAAGGCAAATGACCATACCTCTTCAAAACATCTTCTTTTCCATAATAAGAGGTATGAAAAAAGTATTTCATTATTTTAATTCAGAATTTTACCCCATTGCTTGCAATGTGTTTATTGCACAGTATAAGAGCATGAGCTTCTTTTCTTGATGTCTGTTGCATTATCTAGCTTAGAAACTCTTAGATCTACTTTTTGTTCTGTGTAAAAGCTAACGAGTAGGGAGTTTAAACAAGCAAGATGTTTTTAATGATCAGGAATTCCAGGCTGTGGGTGAAAGAGCTACAGTTGAAAAGTATCAGTACAGAGAAGATGAAGTGATTATCTCTTATTTTGAGATTTAGCTATCTTAATAAGAAAAAAGTAAATAGCAAAAAAAAAAGAGATCCAGTTTATTGAAGCAAAGCTTGCGAAAGAGAAGAGGTGGAAGAAAAGAAGGAGGAGAAAAGAAGAACCAGCTAATAACAAAAGACAGTAGAAAATGAAATATTACAAAACGTTCATCTTCATAACATAGGAAGATAGGGAATAAAAGATAAGACAGAAGATGAAGCGCACAACATCAGCTAAAGAATGCGAAACTGATTTTATTATGCTGGTTTTAATATAGCATATTAAACTGTACTTCAGTGGAACTACTCCTGATACGCACAAATGCAAGATGAAGGAGGTGGCAGTGTGAATCGCCTTGTGTGTGTAGAGGAGCACACAGAAAGGCTGTACAGAAACTCATGGTGATGCTTCCTCCAAAGAGGACAAGCTGACTTTTTAGAGCTACATAATAACAAATATCCAAGAACATTTGGACAGATTTCAGAGTTTCCACTTGATAGTTCCACAGCCTTCTCACAAATGTTTCAGAGATCTGCGAGCCAACATCCTTTGGTCTATTACACACATGCTCTGCAAAAATACACAATGATCACTGTAACTATCTGTGCCTACAGGAGCAAAACCAGAAAAAACAAATTATTATTATTCCTTTTTACATATGTAGGACAAAAGCAAAGAGAGATTAATTCACACAGGAAGCATGGAGTGGAGCTGACAACTAAAAGCACCCCCGCTCAGGTACATACAAGCCAACAGCACCTCTCCCACAACAGTGCTGTTCTTTGCAATCCATCTATCTACTGAATAAAAACAGCAGATGATCCCAGACTGACAAGTTTTAAAAATCGAACATCCTCAATGAACAGCCTCTAAAATGTCTGATTTCACTGACAACGGGCTCACTGGAAGGCGCTTATATTCAAAAGCAGTCAGATTATCTGCTAATTTCTGGTACTTCAGTTAAAATTTCAGGACTCTGATGTCTAAAGAAGAAAAGACAGTCGACAGTTGATGCATTGTTTTCTTTAAAAAATAAGGAATTTATTAAGAAAAGAACTACTAATTATATCAGGTTCCTACTAAAACAGAAAATCTGTATAAACTACAAGAATTTGTGCCATCAAAGCACCTTGTCCTGCCAAAACACTTGCCACTCAAAATATAGCCTAACCTAGCGTTCGTTTAACTTCTCATGTACAGGTGCTGGACTCTTTGTAGCTATGATAATGCTGCCATAAAGGGCTTAGTGTTTATTATTACTGAGTTTAAATGGAAAACAAGGTCTTGCACTTAGTCTCATAACAACACCGATGGAGAAATCTCACAGTCATGTCACAGATGTTTCATGTATCTATTCTCACTTAAGTGTGTTTGAGAGACTTCCATTTCAAAGAACCAGTCCCAGGGCCTTGCACAGAAATACTACCACTTTATTTAAGCTATAAGATACAAATGTGCCTTCATCATCAATCAGTCTCTGTTGAAACCCGAGTCTTACTAGATATCCTACTGCAACTTAGTTTTTTTAAAGATTTTTTTTTTTTTTGCAGAGGTGCAAAATCTTAATAAATACCTTACTTGCGAAAATAAATAATCTAACATGGGAACTGCTACCTATCATAATACAGGTAACAGAAGGAAAACATTTCTCTACAATTTTTCGTATTTTTGTGACAATGCTGCTTGGGCCCCCACATCCCCAGTTTTACCAATGTCTACGGCATGACTGATGCTCTCCCCTAGTTTTTCAAAGTAACAATATACCAGCTACTCTGAATGAAGTTCTGGGGATTCAGAGTATTTAATTCCTATCCCTCTTTTCAAATACATCTTGTTATGACAGTGTACTACACGAAGTGTGAGAACATCTATTTCACTCCTGAAGGGTCACAAGCGGTTAAGAAATCAACCTTTCCTACTGTTATTTCTGCCTCTACCTGGCACTCAGAACACCGAAACACAGTAAATTAAGCACATCAGAACAAGTATAAATATTTGGAAATACTCCCCTTTGATTACTTTTTTTCTTACTTTCCTGCACTGATGGTCTTTCCCATTGTTTATGCTATACTCTGTATTACTCATTGAACAATTATTTTGCAAGTGTATCTTCCATCAGTCATGAAGGAATGAAGGAAATTAATGATGATATAACGCTTATTCTTACATTCCCTTATAAATTGTCTTAACTCCTTAATCACATTTTTTCTAATGTTCTCTTACTAAAATATCTTAATTTAATGCACAGTTTTAAGAAAAATAAAGATGAAATTTAATAAAATCTTGTGTCACAATCTTGTGTATTCCCTTCTTCTCTAGAGGCTGGATTTTAAATAATGTGAGAACACTTTCTGTTCCAATCTTCATCGATGCCAGAAAACACAGAAGCCTCATAAAAATCCAAAAGAAAAAATGTTTGCTAATCTTGACAGCAACCACAGAACCTGATTGCAAAAAGTGATGATGATTATTATACTTGTGCTGAAATTACTATCGTATAAACTTAAGACTTAATAACTGACTTTATCAGATGCTTTATACCCCATTAATAAATTGCTTCATTAGAATGCATCACTTTTCTAGGATCATATTTTAAAAACTAATGGTAATGTTATGCTTAATTTAGAAAGAATCATATTTGCTGGGAATAGGTATCCAGAAATGCCATCTTTTTTCCCCTTTTTACCATTATAAGTATGTGCAGTGCTGGTTTCTTCAGTAAACAGAAGTTTAAATTAATGCAGCATGTCATATTGTCAGCTTGGTAATCTTCAAAATATAGAGATGGGTTTGAGAAGAAGTAAACAAAATGCTTTCATTGGAACAGTGAAGCATCCAGAAGAGAAGCCTCCAGGGATCCCCAAGATTTTATCTTACAGCATTACATTGACAGGTACACATTTAAAAATCTATTTCCCCCAAAATGAGCTGCACTGTCTAGACAGGTTGTGTTTGTACACATACATGTGTTATTTCCAGTGAAAAGTAAGTGTATCATGACTTTGGAAATGAGCAACAGAGGTAACATAACCACTGTGATTTTTTGACAGTTTTTCATTCAAGTTTCTCAGTGTAAGGAGTTTTTCCTTATGCAATATACTTTGTACTTCAGCTCACTTTTAGTGAAAGTTCATGGCAAGGAATGACTTGGGTTTATTATCTGCAGCTGTGAATTCATACAATGGGAAGAAAGCAGTTTTGTTACCATGTTTGCAATAATCCATGAAATGCTTTAATGAAAAGGATCCAAGTGTAATAACATTCTATGTATGAGGGTACAGTCCTTATGAAAGGTTTGCTTTGTTAAAAGATACATTTTACAGTATTGTTTTAGCAATCTTTATAGTACAGGTAAACAAACCACCAAACACAGGCTGTTGGAAGGATGACTTGATTAAATCGTTCTACCCAGGATCAGGACTAAGCCAGCCCCACTGCACTGGGATTCAAGAGACTTTACTTAATTCAGATTTATCTACTTCTCCTGGGTGAGTACGGGCAAAGCATTTTATCAGTTGTGCTTCTCAGGTCATGCACAGAGATTTAGTTAATAACTGTCAAAGACAGTGGAAAGATAGACAAATTTTTATGTTTATGTAATTTGAGCAAGATGATTAAGAAAAACATATAAAGATAAAACAAAGTCTTTAGTCCTTAGCAAAAAAAAATAAATATCCAGTATCTCAGGATGTTTTATGGTAGAAATAGAAAAGAGATACTTGAAGAAAACCTGGGGACTGTCACTTCAGAAAAAAAAAAATCAAGTAAATGTATCTAAATGATCAAAGCCTGGAGTAAAGTTAAAAACGTGAGTCAGGCAAGGAAAAAAAAGTTTGTTTAGAAAACTTCGGCCTAATTTTTGAACAGAGGCAATAGAAAAAAGCAGTCTTCTCCAAATTCCCAGAACGCTACTGAGAAACATTCCTCACTGACTGACATTATTGACATGACTAATGCTCTGAGCTAGATGAGTGCTGCGAACAGCTTTCTGCAAATATTTCTGGTAAACTTTAAAACTATTTTACAGTTTTCTTATGTTTACTTTTCTTTTGTTCTTTTTCCATTAGTGTTCCAGAAAAGGCATGGTTGGGGGGACATGGAGCACCACCAACATCTTCCAGCACCCGCAGCGCCATCGCCTTGCCGGACCCCCAAAAAAAGGCTGCTGCTCTCTCCAGCTACAGCCCCGAGGAGGGAAGGCAGCGCTGCCCTTTGACTCTTGGCGTTAGCAGGCAATGAGCTCACGTGACGGTTCTTCATCCCCTTCCTCCTCCTCCTCCCTTTCCCCTCCAGTTGCACTGAGAGGGATGGGTGGAGGGTGCCTGGTTTGGGGTGGTGCCGGCTGAGAAGGGATGGAGGGAGCAGGAGGGCTGGAACACACCCAGAAAAACCCTTTCCCACCTCTTCCCTATAAATAAGGGCTGCAGCAACGGGGACGGAGGTGGGGATGGTCCAGTGGCCTCAGGGTGGGGGGAAGATGGTGATGGCGGGAAGAGGTGAAGGGGGCTTGCAGCTTGGTGCTGGCCCTGTGGCCACGGGAAGGGCTGAGCTAATCCTCCTCAGCACCATTCCCTTTCTCCTGGCTCCTCTCCCACTCCACCATCTCCTTGTTGCCTTGATGCCGGCTGGGATGCTGCAGATGGGGCTCGTTGGGGGGCTCACTGCACAAAAGGTAGGGGCACTGGGAGATTTCAGAGACCTGTGGTGGGGCTTTGCCAGGGTGCAGGGGCAGCACTGGGTCCCCCAAGTGTGGGGTACTCTTATTTATAGCTTCCAAATTCAATGCACAGGGTGGTGGGTTCTCTCCCATGATGTACCCATCACCGAGTCATGGCGCAAACCCTAATTCTGGCTGTGATGCCCTGGGGATGCAACACGCATCTTGGGGCACATCCATGTCCTCCACCGTTGTGTTTGCTGGCCAAGGGGCTGGGCTGCAGCTTTTCTGGGGAATTTTGGATGCTCCTGGCAAGAGCACATCACCAAATTTTGCACCTGCCTTTCCCACATCTGTAACACAGCGCCTGGCACCCCAAAACCCCCTGGCCTGTGCCCTGGAGGGGTGGACTCAGAGCTGCCCCTGAGCTGGGACATGAAACATCTCTCAACTTTCTGCCTTTGAACGCTTGCAGCAGCTGGAGAATTGGGCACGTAGGGGATATGGGGGTGTTTTTTTTTTTCTTTTGACGAGGATAAGAAGAAATTTGCTAATTAAAGGAAAAAAAAAAAAACCTTAAAAAAACCAAACCTGTTTGTCTTCCGCATGTCCTCTGGCCTTTCTTTCTCCCATCTGTGCCCAGTAGAGCCCAGGAGGTGACCCGTGGCCCCCACGACCAATCCCTGGCATCAGGTCACAGTTGGCTGCCATCCAGTGGCACCAGGGCATATGTGTGGTCCAAGGGATGCTCCAGGTATCCTTTGGGCTCGCTGCTGCTCACCCCCTCAGCTGCTGAGGGTCGCAGTTGTTGGGGCAAGGAGGGCTAGTCATCCAGCGTCTTGTGGTTGTAGGGTGCCCAACTTGAGATGCCTTCAGTGCCCTATGTTGGGTATCTCCAAAGGTTTGTGTGCCTTCTGAAACATAGACTATCCAGAGACGTTTGCTTCAGAGGGTTTAACTCTTGGGATAAGCGGTGAGGAAGGCTGGTTAGACACCTTCGGTACCTGCAGAAGGGTAGGGGACAGATTTGTGCCACCACCCAGGCAGAGGAGGGCCTTGGAGCTGTTTCCAGAGAGCTCCTCTCCAGTTGGGAGCCACCCCAATTGCATGGCAGCGATGGCCATCCCGGGGACAGGCTGTGGTGCCAAGTGAGGTGGCCCCAGAGTTGTCATACTGCATACCTCAGGCCTATCCAAGCTTCCACATTGCGGGACAGCCCTCAGTTCCTGGAGTTTCTCCTGCCCCATTCCAGGCTGTTGATTCCTATGTCTCACGTGGAAAGTGGCAGTGGTCAAAGGGTCTGCATCGGTTGGGAAGGGTGAGAAACTGGGCTGATAAAAAGGCCAGATCCTGTATTACAGCAGTTGCACTGGGTGGGTCACCATCCCCTTCTTACCCAGGTGTGTCCTCTTGCTGCTAAAATAGGTGCTCCTTTGTCCCCAAGGGCAGTAGAAGGTGGCTTGGTATTGTGATGGGGACAGCCTCAATCCCTCTTAGCCAGGAGACCTCATGGTCCCATGTGCTCCCTGCCTGTGCCATGACTTATGAAGACTTCAGGATAAAGCAGTGGGAACCATTGCTTTGCAGGCTTGGAGATGTTTCTGCCCTGGCAGAAATGTTTTCCTCTCCCATGTTCCTGGGAGCATCGCATGGCAGATTGCCCAGGGCAAGCGATCCAGGGCTTCAGCCACCATGCTTTTGAGTTGGGGTCGGGATGGGGACAGAGGGGCTTGCATTCAGCCTCCTTTGGCCAACAGGAAGTCTTCACCATGCAGGGTTTGATGGTGGAAGTGCTCAGTGCTGAGGTCTGATGAGAGTACACTCAAATCTCAGCTTGGTGGGTTTGTCGAGGGGGGGACACGGGGGGTAGACAGGCTTTGCAGTGCTCATTTGCTTGATGTAGCATCAACCCAACCACCTTAAAAACAGCTTCTAGTATAAGAGCAGTCCTTGACCTGGTACAATCCATGTGGCCAAATCCTGAAAACCTCTGGCTGGTAGAGCAACATCTTGATACTCTTCAGTTCTGTGAGTCGCTGCAAAAAAAAAAACAAAACCCCAAAACCATGCTGCTTTAATTGTCCTAATTTTTTTTATCTGTTTTTAATGGATGTCACCTCTCTGTCCTGGAACTTGCTGTCACTTCCCATGCGCTGCTCCATGGACAGGACACCTCAGCAGCCCAGGAGATGCTGTCCTTTCATGGAGGGTTTGAACCCACTCCAAGGTTTCTCTGGATTGGACTGCCAAACATTTGGGAATTTTTTGATATGGACTTAGGCTCCTACCTCTGAGGTACCAGATGCTCGATGTTTCAGCCTAGAGGGAGGTTACAGAAACATAACAAGCTGGGGAAATTGAGAGGTTTTCCAACTGGGTTTTGAGTTAGGAATGTCAAAGAAGAGCCCGGTTCCCCCACAAAAATATTGGGATAGTTGGGGAAGAGGGAAAGTTGGAGCTCAGTAGTCATAGCACTAGAGCAAGGCCTAAACGGTCAAGGACTCATGGTTTTGGCTGGTTTTAGGGTCTCTCCTTGTACACTAATCCTCATTTCGCCTCAGATGCCAAGATGGTGAAAGGAGAGACTTAAAAATCTGATGTATTTGCCTGTTCTGTTACTGTTCCAGTTGTCCTCATTGGCAGATGTCGGACACCCCCATGGCTTTGGCTACAAAGCAACCACTTTATCCTGCCTTTATCTGCAGAAACAAAGGCACAAACTGGGTTTTATACCTCCTCATCCCTAGCCATCTCCCTCAGCCTTCTATGGAAGCCCACCATATTTCCATAATTTGCGGGGACAGGGCTCCATACAGGTAGCAAGAGCTTTGGAGACCCAAGGTATAGCAAAGCAGAGATGCCCCAACCATCAAACCAAGAGCTTGTAGGCTTTGCCCAGAAATCTCATGGCTGAACATAACATGGGTTGGATGGGGCTTTGAGCAACCTGGTCTAGTGGAAGGTGTCCCTGCCTATGGCAGTGGGGTTGGAAGTAGATCATCTTCAAGGTCCCTTCCAACCTAAACCATTCTATGAGTCTGTCGGGGAATAAATCTGAGCAGGAGTTGGTAGTTGTGTCTTCTCACTGGTGTCACACACGCGTGCCCTTACCAGCATTTCGGTTAAGAGGCTGCTGTGTCCCTTCTGTTCTCCAGGTTTCCCAGTCAGATGGAGCGCATGGTGGGGGCAGCGGTGGGAAGGCAGGCGACGCGGCCATCGCAAATGGCCAGCTCTTTATTCCAGAAAGGTCTGGTGACACGTATTTAAACATTTCGCATTCGTGAATTCATATTGTGAGTCTTGCAGTGAGGCTGACACGGTGGTGCTTGGGCTGAGAGCTGCGGCTGAGGAGGTTTATGAGTAACAGATTTCCCGAGGAAGCAAAGAGTCTTGCTCTATCTACAATAGAACGAGTCGTTTTCTTTTTTTTTCTTTTTTTTTTTCTTTTTTTTGTTTTCATTGGGTTTGTTTGTTTTTTATTAGTCCCAGCGAGAAAGCGCACAGGGAGGTTCCTGACTTCCATGCTGTTTCCAGGGTCTTATATCTCATTTGCTTCCAGCGGGCTGGGTAGGTGCGGTTCGGCGGGTGGATTCGGATGGGATGCTGTCTGGTGGGAGAAAAACGTGGCTGGTTTCTTTGGGCAGTTTTGGGGGGGGGTCCCTCTCATAGGATCTACCAGACATTCCCGGGGAAGGGGGTTGTTTGGCCGCGGTCTCCCAATGAACTCTCCACTTCCCTGCTGTTTCTTTCTGTGCAACAAAGAACTGCATATTTTCCTTTTTAACTCCATGGGCAGTCGTCGTCGTATGTAGATTAAGCCCAGATGACTTTTCTTTTTCGTTTTGGGTTTTGTTTTAGGGGGGTTTTTTTTGGTTGGTTTTTTTTTTTTTTTTTGGTCTGAGCCATAGCTAAATTATTATACCCAATGCTTTTTGTATCAGACGGCATCACCTTGAATATGCAGATGAGGTATAGGATCTTGACACTTTATAACCTTTTTAAAAAGAAACTTGTCTGTTTACTTACGTCTTGTGTAAAAATTAAAAAAAAAAAAAGAAATGTATGCCTTTTAATAATCACTTTTTTTTTTTGAGTTTTATGAAATTACAGTGGTTTCACTCCAGCAGCGAAATAAAAAGCGTTCACTGTTTTGTACATCCCTGTGTGCTGCCGTGCTGCTAATGGGGGGTGGTTATCGAGGTGGGGGAGGCAAAGGCAGAGCCAAACTCTGGCCAAGGGACAGTGCAGGGGTGCGTGGTGGGGGTTTTGGGGTCCTGCTGCCTCCCCTTGGCTGGAGGCCTCAGCCCACTCCTGTCCCATCCCAAATCGGGGTGGGGGGGGTTGGACTACACGATCTCCGAAGGTCCCTTCCAACTCCTACAATTCTGTGTTTCTGGGAAATGTGTCCCAGCTACATTCTCCACCTGTTCCCTGGGTTATTTTCCTCCTCTCATCCCATTCCCCTTCCCTGGGAGCTCCCAGGACAGACAACAGGTGGCCGGGAAAGGGTGGGACCTACTGCCATTAGATGATGGACTGCATCGGTACAGCCCAGGGCAGAGAGAATTGATTTTCCCAGTGCCAAGGTGAGGTGCATGGTCCATCTCTAGCCCTTGGCAAAACATCACACACGTCTTCAGTGGTGACTGCCAGGCCAGGCAGCTCCCACTTTGAGCATCCCCCCCAGCATAGCCACCATGAAGGATCAGAAGCCCTTGCCAGAGAGAGTCCAACCACCACAGCATTTACTTCCCGTCCAAATGAGATCTTCTCCAGAGAACGGTTTGGCAGCAGGGAGACCCCAGAGCTGGCCTGCAGCAGTAGCCCTGTCTTGGCTGAGCGAGCTAATTGCGTTGCTCACTCACCAAAGTGCGTCATAGTTTTTAAGTACCCACTTCATCATCAAATAATTGGCACAAGCAAAGCCTGCACACCCCGTGATCCTGTGTCCAGCATGGCTCAACTGATGCAGTTGGATAAAAGATGTTGTGAGGCTCATAGATGCCTTTTGTCCCACACGGAAAGAATGGACCCCCATCGCAAGGCTGTAGGGTGCTGTTGGACAAACTACCCAACTGAGGGCCCCTGGTGGGCCCGCAAGAGGCCACAGCTAATAAATCAGAGCATGCAAGAGCCTGACCACTTGAGGTCACCTATACATCTCCTAAATATGCATCGTCCACTGGCACAACACACCTGGCAAACACACCTCCCAAAGACACCACTTTCCTACAAGCCCAATGAAAATAACAGAGAAAGGAAAGACCTGAGCATTATGTCCAATAAAGCATGGCTCAACCTTGGTTAGACACTCAAGAGTCCACCCAGAGGAGACATTACACACACCCCACCCACTGGAGATCTCCTCAGTGCTTCACCACCGACAGAGACCACCCATGGGGCATGAAAACAGACTTCACTCATGAAACCAGGTGGGGTTTTAACTCTGCCCTCCGTGACCAAGGCAGGAAGGCAAAGACCAGAGGCTCCATGGAGGCTGAGGAGCAGGAGCTTGCATGAACAGGCTGGAAAGCAAGGAAAGCTGATGCTAATTGCGTGAGCTCTGGAGTAATTACAAGGGGTTGGGTGGGGTAAGCGGGGAAGGGGGGAGGAAACTCCCCTCTTGTTCCTGTAGGCTCAGTAAGGCTTCTCAGGGAGATGCCAGCTTGGAAGTGGGGAGGGTTGCAGCGGGGTGCCGTGGCCAGATCTGTCCTTGGATTGCCCCAACGTTCCCCAAGTGCTCTGCAAGGCAGATCCTTATCTCCTCACGCTCTTTGAACCGCACAGCTGCAAGGGGCACTGCCTCTGGGGTTGTGCAATAAGCAACTGGGCCTTCAATCAGCCTAATTGCTGCCTCGCCTCCCAACCAGGATGGCCAGGGGGACTTCTGAACACGGGCGCGTGTGCGCTGGAGAAACACCCGCCCTCACTCCTGCCTGTACATGCTGTCTCCTACCTGCCCGCATTCCTCCTCACCCTCCGTCACTAAAAAACGTGCAGCCCTTTGCAGGCCAGACCCCAGTTCTCTTGCAATAGGTGGTTGCCACTCCACACACAGGTTCTTGCCCTCCCCAAGAGGAGCACTATGAAAGCCCATCAAGTTGGGGTTGTCTGGAAAGGTCTGAATTAGCCACTCACAAGTTGGGATCTCTTCCCAACTTGTGCCATGGTCTGTAGTGTCTTAGTACCTTCTCAGCAGAGGAGGTGGGTAATTGCGAGCCTCATCACAGACTCATATTTCAGTGCCTTTGGTCTTGACAACACCAAAATTATTGCAATCCACACAGCTCAATGTGGATGTCCACATTGTGGTCTCATCCCTCGCTCCCTTTTCAGTCAACAGAGATCAAGTATAGAGACAACACTGGAGATTTGGGAGGAATCGATCTCATACTGGCATGGACAATTCTTTCAGAGCTCCACCACTGCAGAGGGTCCCCAGACACCCAGCTCACATAGAAGACACCCATGCTGGAGACACTCCAAGCCTTGGGAGATGACCCATGGCTCAGAGCTCACCCTGTCAATGTTACAAACCCACCTCAGAAAGTCAGCCATCTGCAGAGCCAAGGAGGCAAAGGTTGCAGAGTCTTCAGCAAAATCTAGACCAGCCATGGTCCAGGCTCACGAGACTAGATAAAAAATGCTCTGTGAGGGCTGCCTTGCTCCCTGCTTGCTACAGGCTGAGCCATGATGAAACCTTTCCTTGTTTGTTTTGGACCGCTGCTGGCCGTCACAACCAACACTGGCTCTTCTTGGGCACAGCACAGCTCTCATCACTGCTCCTGTCAACCTTCTTGGGACTGGTCCTTGTGCAACATTTCCACCTGAGGACACTGTTTGAAAGAGGTCTTTCATCTTCTCCTGGTGCCCAAGGAGACACGCACCATCCGGGAGAGGCTGTGCAATCACGGAGTCACAGAATCATGGAATCACAGAGTTGTCAGAGTTGGAAGGGACCTCTAGAGATCACCTAGTCCAACTCCCTGCCAAAGCCAGGATTGCCCAGAGCACATCACTCAGGACTCCATCCAGACGGGTCTTGAAAATCTTGAAAATCTCCAGAGAAGGGGACTCCACACCCTCCCTGGGCAGCCTGTTCCAGGGCTCTGGCACCCTCACCACAAAGAAGTTCTTCCTCAGATTTGAGTGGAACTTCCCATGTTCCAGCTTGTGCCCGTTGCCCCTCGTCCTGTCACTGGGAACCACTGAAAAGAGTCTGGCTCCATCCTCCTTCAACCCACCCTTTAGATACTTGTCACCATTAATAAGGTCTCCCCTCAGCTTTCTCTTCTCCAGGCTACAGAGCCCCAGCTCTCTCAGCCTTTCCTCATCAGGGCAGCTGGAGCTGGGCTTGCACCATGGGCACTGCCTGCCTTGCCCTCTGCACGGTCACATCACAGCCTCCTGCTCTTAGGAGATCAGTTGGGAAAGGTGACATTATTTGTGTTCTATATGTGTTCTGCCCAAGGGGGTTTTCTTTTTTTTCTTTTTTTTTTTTTTTTCTGGTCCTGGTGCTATTTCACAATGGCTACTGCTTTCTAAGTCTCTCTTTCTACCTCTTGTCACTTCCTCTACTTGCCTACTTAACACCTGCACTTTTTAAGGTGTCACACTTAAACTCTCAACATGATTTTAAAGGGGGTGTCATCTGTAACCACATTGTGTGGTTCACTTCTTCTGAAGACATATGGCACTGGCTGGTTGATTTCTTGTTGTGGTGTCCCCTCCCCATTCAGGACTGCATCTGTGTCACTCCTGTGTCTGTGCAGCTGCGTGTGTTGGGGCACAAGCCAGAAGGGGACATGGAGAATCAGTGAGAAATACCATTGTGAGGATGGTAATAAAATAAAAAACATATATATATATATATATATACTTTGTCTGGTAGTGAAGTTTTCATCTAAACTGCTACAGATAGGGAGAGAGACTTTTATGAATGTGAAATGCTGTGGGTTTCGGAATCTACCAGCCAGAAAAGGCTGTGTAACTGCTCCCCCACACCCACATGCTCCCTGCAAACACTCCCCTCTTCTTTTGTTGAAAACCCTTCTCTCAAAGATAGTTAAGAAGCATAATAACTTTGAACTACGTGTGTCAATGTGTAAGTTGCTGGTATTCCCTCTACTAAGTACGGTATGATTATTTTGACAGCATTGAGCTAACTATTGTTCTCCTTACTTGTTAAAATAACAAACAAAGGTCGTAAGACAACATTTGTCTCAGTAAAATAATGGGACTGCCCTATCTTTCCCTGTTTTCTTGATTAAAAAGTAAAAGCTTTTTTGTTTTGTTTTGTGGGTGTTTTTTTTTCTTCCCCAGAAATAACATATTTTCATGCTATTTCTGCACGAAGAAAGGATTCGCTCAGGTGGGTCAAAGCAAAATCGGAGTCCAAGAATGTCACAACCTAAAGGGTTACCCAGCCTGTGGGTGTCTAGAGATGGCAAACATGGGTTCACAGGGTGCTGTAACACACAAGGACACAGAGGCTGTATCCTCTTAATTTCTCTACTTTACTACAGATTACCACAAATCACCGCTAGCAATTATGATTAATAAAGTGAATATATACTTATATATATATCAAGCTATTACAACTTCTTATCAGCATGGAAGCAATCAAGAACAGCAGAAACAACTGCAGCCCCCTGAGACCCAGGTTAAAGATGTAAAAAGAAAGCTTCTCACCCCGATCCTGCCCTCGGATTTTTATCAATTATTGCTTTTTCATGTAGGCAGCAATGCAGCTGCAATAAGAAGTCCGAGGGCGATCAAAAGAGACTTCATCTTGGGATGACTGGTTAAGGGATCGGGAGCACAAAGAGCTTTCTCCTCTATCCTTACAGTTGCAGGGAATGATGAGGGAAGAAACAGGAAGACCCAGCAGATCAATACTCATCTCTGGGACTGGTGTTACTAACAGAATTTTGGGGTTTTTTGATCATGGGTCGGTCTACATAACACCAGGCCTCCTGGTGACAGACGAGGTACACCTTTATCAAAGGGGGAAAAAGATCCTTGTGCAGGAGTTAGCAGGGCTCATTGAAAGGCCTTTACACTAGATTTGAAGGGGTAAAGGGATAAAACCAGGCTTGCAAGAGATAAGCCTGTGGGCAGCATGACAATATTTGAGGGACAGTGTGTTAATGAGGTCCTTCAGTCTGCTCCATAATGTGCTGAGTACACTGGAGCACAGCTGAAATGCCAAGAAGCAGCTTGAGCAGAGTCACAAAGGAATCAGGGCTTCTCCCCCAAGAAAAGGTGGCAGGATCAACAGCCCAACTGAAGTGCACCTACACCAATGCACACAGCATGGGCAACAAACAGGAGGAGCTGGAAGCCATCATGCAGCTGGAAAACTATGATATAGTTGCAATCACAGAAACGTGGTGGAATTACTCACACAACTGGAGTCCTGCAATGGATGGCTATCAACTCTTCAGAAGGGATAGGCAAGGAAGGAGAGGTAGTGGGGTAGCCCTTGGGTGCTGCACCTGGGGAGAAATAACCCCAAGCACCAGTACAGGTTGGGGGCTGACCTGCTGGAGAGCAGCTCTGAG
>JAOXJK010000012.1:79823027-79852200 GCA_025774025.1 Xenus cinereus
TTCAGTCCGTTATGCATAAAGACATACATATTCCCACATGAAACTACCATGCTACTCTAAATCGATGGGTCTAAATGACAGAAAGAATAAAGCACCTAATGTCCAATTTACTTAAGTGGGTGTTATGCAGTCCTCCCACACAGGACGCCATTCAGCAGAGTTTTTCCTTTTCCTCCTGATAAAAGCCTTAAATTGTAGGTTGTTTTAAAAAATGGTAGTTCAGATAAATTAATTTTAAAATTTGGTTTTGTGATCTACGTTTTTTTTTTCTGTTATAGCCAGTGCTTGAAAAAGTAGCTTACTGATGCACACTTTAAAAATACAAGCACATAATTCATGCTATCATCATCTTTTTTTTGCTGAAATCTCTCTCTCAGTGAGATCAGGGTCCCCTTTTGAGCCACACTAGTGTGACAGCTCGGTGGCAGGACCCATCTTCTTGGGTCTCACACATGACAAAGTGTTGGTGGTGTTACAGAAAGGCTTGGAGGGAGAGGAGAAGACAAAACTGTAGGAATCAGAGCCTTTCCACAGAGAAAGGAGAGAGAGAACGTTGAGAAGGAGAGAAGGAGAACGTTGAAAGAAATAGTATAACTGTGTGCGTGAGTGGGAGGGAATTTGGGAAATCAGAAACCAAGCCAATGCTTATTCGAAGTTGAGTGTAGATGCTGTTAAAAGGGAAGACCTAGAAATAATGGCATGGAGCTACACTGGGATAGACGACTCCGGTATGAACTGAATGAGAAGGGAAACCCACATAAGACTAGAGAAGGTAAGAGAGTTTTGTAATGCCAAGAGAAACAACAATAACAACAATGTTGCCCCTTTTAGTCCATATTTTAACACAAAGTTTATTTTGTATCTTATTACGGGGTTGGAACTTCAGGCTTCAGTGTGGATACCCCAATTCACATTGATCCCAATTTTACTTTCATTTATTACCTGCTTCATTTTACCACCAAACTGCATAAAGGAGATATAACTTAATAGACGTAGGTCCGAGACATCTAAATTCACTTCTGGTAAGCTACCCACAGCATTTCTGCAGACCAAAATGCTTACCTCAGGAAAAAGTTTGTATTTCTATTTCCTAGGCAACTTTTCCATAGGAAATAATACAGGAGATGAACTGCTCCCTAGGGTAAATGTTAGCCACAATGATCTTCTCTGCATTCATGTCCTCTGTGTTCATTACGACCATTAAATATACCTAGGAATGAAGCCATCAATGACAATAAAATCCTAGTTAGTTCAGAAGCACAGCCTGCCTACTCAGCAGCAGAAGCTGCTGTGTTATGCAGAGGCCATTTCAGTATTTCATACTGCTTTTTTAGTGAACGTAAAGTAAAACATCTTTTTTTCATCCTTCTGTTATGCACCACACAACACTTACTGTAATCAACTGCTCTGGGCTGACGGGATCTGCAGTGCTAACCAGGACAGGACAAAGAGACAGTACTGATCGTTAGTTTGGTTGGTTGGTTATAGGTTCTGATTTTGGTGTATAAGGGACCGTGTCTTCAATGTTGCTTTTAACTATGGAAATATTAGACAAGAAAAGTGAGCCATACTAAAAAAAAAGCTCACACCACCAAACAGGCTTCTTCCTTTAATACAAATCAAGAAATCTTCTGCTTGCAAATGGAGTATATTAGGAGGAATGTATAAACTGATCTCAATTGCTATATTGTATTCACAATAACCACATGGTAATATTCTTTCTATGCTCTGACAAGTCATGTGTTGCTCAGAGTGTCTGACTCGATAAAAATAAACAGAAGCCTGCACATTACATTAGGAATGCATACTTGTTTTTTACTTTCTTTACATTTTTTAGAAGTTATAAACTGTTATAATTCATTTAGGAGATCCCCGATTACTGCACATTTTATGATGGCACCTTTCCATTTTCAAAAATCCTAAGAAACATATATGAAATTGCATAATCTGGAAGTTTAATGTAACATTAAAGTGGAACTATTTGAGTTCTATTCATATGTAGTGCCAACAGAAAAACTCAGCCCTTGGCAGTGGTGGAAAAAGGTTACCAGACGAGAAAGTATACGGCTTTTTAATTGATTTTTTTTTCCTCAGTTTGTTCTACCCCATTTGGATAGCCCACAGGACTTCTGTCTGATATGTATTTGCACAGTGCTTGATAAAGATGTCTATGTTGCTTTGTAATAGCATAACATAATTTTTTTTTTTTCAGAGGGTGCATTTAAGTCAGTATTATGCATGATTGGTATGTGTTAAAATCAGGAAATCTAACTAAAATGGCATGTAAAGAAGAAAACGGGAAGGAAAGGATTTGAAGAACACCTAAGATGTATTAATCACAAACTCAGAATAAACAGAAAGCTTATAGGAAATGGAGAAAAATACATTTTATAAATTAATAAACATTTGATTAAAATGAGAACTGCATTTATTAAATTGGAGGTTGAACTCCTCAGAATGAGTTTTTCTCTTTTTCTTTATATAAACAAATATAAGAACCAGAGCTAAATTAAATTGTTTTGTGAGACTGATGAACTAGAGATGAGAGATCTCTGTGTATGGCCCCAAAATCAATAATTTGTCTCAGAATGACAGCATTCAGCGCTGGAGCAAAGGCAGAGTAACTAACATAAACCCAGGTATGTAAGTTTTCATACCCAAATTGGAACAAAAACTTGAAGTGCTTAGCCTGGGAAAATAAAAGGAAGACAATGGAAATAAGTCTAAGAAAAGACAATCACTATTCAGAGCCCTGGGAAAACTGAAATGACACATGAAATGACAAATCCTTCAGCAAACATTTTAAGCAAATCTGTTCAATTTGGAATGATATCCTAGTACCAAATACAGAAAATAATATAACACCAAAAGAAAAAAGGAAATCTAGGCAACCAGAAGCCTCAAAACACACTGGGTTTCACCTAAACATTTGAAATGAAGAATAGTTAAGTACATGGATGAGATTAAGAATAAATAAACTCAAAAAGATTTTTCTAAAGCAGAATATGCCAAACCAATTTAATGCTTTTACATTACTTCATTTTGATATGGTAATAGATTTTGTAGGCAAGAATAAAACTATGCATCTATTTTTTCTGGTCTTCAGCAAATCTTTGAGTATACTGCTAAACAAAACATTATTGGCTAAACCAGAAATAGATTGGATTAGTTCACAAATAGATAATGATTACAAAATAAATATCACCTTAAGTATCACAAAAGAGACATCTGAAAAATTTTCTTTCAGTCCCTATATTTACTAGACAGCTTTTTACTTTAGTAGGCTTCAAAACGTAATTTTCCATCAATGGAATACTAGTCAGTGTTCCAGTTGAGGAAATCTTTTTTCTTAGCGTAGAAACAATCATACAAAACAACATTTACTGTATCACTACTTCAAACTCTCCTGGGGTTATGATTACAGGAAATGTTGTTTGTTTGTTGTTTGTGTTAAAAATATATATGCAGAGGACAAATGTAACAGAGTAAAAAGCCAAAGGGTAACAATCCCTTGTGCATTTCCTATTTAAAAAAATCATGTTACTTCTTTGTTCTTGCCATTATTATTGCCTACAGTGAAGAAATTGCTAGGAAGAAAACCTATACACATTGTACTTTGCAATTTCATTTTAGCTTGTTTTCTCTTGGAAAGCTGCTTACTAAGAGAGACCCCTAAAACAACACAATTCTGTTTTAGAGTGTATTTGGCCACCTTTTTGATCATCTTGTTCATATAATACAACTGCTCCAATAACTTACAGAGCCCCAAAGTAGATATAAATCCAGTTTCTGACCAGAACTTTGCACCTCACAGTTTCAAGTGAAAACTAGCTGAAAGCAAACAAACAGAGCTCACGGAGTATTTACTTGGAAGTCAGTGCACAAAGGACAAGAAAATAAACCCCACCAGAAACTATAGATGAGCTGGCCCATGTAATGTTATTTGACAGCAAGAATTTTTTTTCCCTGGGGAAATCACAATATCCTGTCTTTTTATTTAAAAAAGGACAAAGTGAATATAAGCAATAAAGTTTGAATTAAGAGAGGTTACACTCTACTAGCCTTGAAAAGGTGAACTTTAAGAGCTTCATAGCAAAGCTTATACTCTTTATTAGTAGGATATTTCAAGGTCTTCTAAGAACAACACCTTTAATTGTGGTATCTCAGACAATGTGTATAATTAGTAACCAAATCGATTTTTCACCGCATCAAGCATTTGGATAGTATTTATTCAACAGATAAGAATATGCCCCTCTAATAGAAGCGCACCTTATGTATCACGTATATATAAACACATTATACACATATATAATAGGGTACATATTATATATGCAATCCCGTTATCAAAATTCTAATACAAATGCCGCTCTAGAAAGTTTCTGAATATTGGATTAACATTGTCTAAAGCAATGTTTAATTGGAGAAGTGTTCTGTGGTGACCACTTTATAGGGGAAGATAAGTAAAGTATTAAATGTCTAAATGAAATTACACTAGTATAACAATGTTATCTCATACGTATACTACAGATATAACAATAGTCAGATGCAGTAGTAAGACAGTGCAGCTCTATACAAGTCAATAGGGCAGCTCTATACATGTCAACAATGTCACGTTCACATGCACCGAGGCTGAATTAATCTCTGTATTTCTACTGCAGTTATAATGAATTATCAAGTAAACACTGTACTGTTATAGTTATGATGCACCAAAAGTCTTTGCGTATCATTCCACCAGTGGTAATAAACCAAAATAGCTATTTCAGAAGCACAGTCTATTCTTGTTACTTTAACCCTAAGGTTACCTAGTTAAGAGCTAGGAAATTCCACAAATCAGATTTTCTCTTCAACCTTGATTCAGTCCTTTTATGGGATCTCTAATTACGTGACCACTGTCACGGATGCACCCACTGTGAATGAGTGAACAGGGCTGAGGTTCAGGCATGACCGACAGGTAAGCCAGACTGAAATCAGCCCTGCTGTGCCGACCGTGAGAACTGCGTTAGGCTGCATCTTCTCAGGAACTCGGGAATCTAGGCCATGCCTTATCAGGAGCTAACAGCCCAAGCTGGGACTAGACAAAACTAAAACTGGTACATATGCCAAAGTGGGAGAGTTTCACCCAATGAGTAAATCACTTTACGCTATAAAATTTATAGCCCCTCCAAATCCATGGAGCTCTCTTGTACAGCAGCAGGCTACATGGTGGTGATCACCCCCTTGAGCAGGGATGTCTCTCAAGGTTAATCCTCAAGTTTAAGACATCCCTTTCCTGGCATCTGATATCAATAATGAGGTAAGCAACATTTTACATTAGGCCTAAAAGTACATTGTATGCTAGTGACATTTATATATATCCAGCTATAGCTTAATTATTAAAAGTGCAGTAAATACTAGATTGACCACTGTCTAAATCATTTTTGAAATCATCGTCTAATCATCAGTAACATCACAAAAGGGATAAGAAAAGACCAAATTCCTATAGAAGATAATGGGAAGTGTGGAATCTACCTTAGAGGATCTGAATTTCCTTTCTATATAAATTAACTTCTTTCCATTGACTCTGCTGGAATTCATGGGAGAATTAATCCCCAAAGTCACAGGACTAAAATCTGTGTGCAAATGACCAAAAAACATAGCAAGTACCCTCCAAATCTGTTTTATAAAAGAAGTAACTGATGCACTGCTCTGCAAATTCACATTAGCAGCTGGTGAATTTGGAGAGAAATCAAATATAGGCAGACAGAGACCTTTTCAAATGCTTGAGAAAGGATTACTGGAAAAATCATGTATAAGTGACGCTGACAAAATCCTGTTTATGTTACTATGCCTATCACCTTCAAGAATACTGTATTCTTATGCTAGCTGTTACCTTATGAAAACATCAAGGTCGTTGTCAATTTGGCTTATTGTCAGTGGAAGCATTTGTCACATTAAGTCAACCCTAATTTGTGTAACCAAATTCTGTAAAATTTCAGTGAGAACCGATTATTTATACTGGGACATATGTTTCCTCCCCTCTTCATGCCAGTTACCTTTTAACATTGTTCTTGGTGAAAAAAACCCAGAAAGTAGAACAGGAGAAGGTTGAATGCAGATGTCATTCTGAGACTGAGATCAGAGTCTTATTTCACGTATTTTGTATTATAACCAATGTTAAAATAGACTTCTAGCATATCACGGAATCACGGAGTTGTCAGAGCTGGAAGGGATCTCTAGAGATCATCTAGTCCAACTTCCATATACTATAAAAACTATACATAGTTTTCCCATAAAACTATCTGATTATTTTTATAATATATATAAGAATTCTTAAATCTGCATTCAGACACTTAAAAAAAACCAAAACACAATCCCCCCAAAAAAGCTGGGTTTCCCTTAAGCTTTGAATTCTCCCTGGAGTTTTTATCTACTTCATTCTCTGGGAGACTCAGAAAGTTGTGTAATCTTACAAGTAAAATTATTCTGTTTATATTCGTAAGTATGCTTCTTAGAAAGACATTTCTTCAGTCTCCAAAACTCATTTAATCATATAACATATAGGATTTCATGTTTATTTTTTAACAAGTGACCAATAAACATAAAAAATCACATTTTTTTCTCTTTGTATTGACTGATAAATAATTAATAAAACTGAAACTGGGATCTTTTACATTGAGAGATTCTCTCTGCTAGACACACATCTTCAAGGCAAATGGAAACAGTTTTCCACAAAAGATAAAAATCTGTCGCTACTACCCTTCAAGAGGACAGGGCAGTAAAGCAAAAGCTGTACTGTTCTCCATAAAATGAGATTTGTAAATATTGCTTATGATAGTAACAAGATGAAACCTTTTCTGAAACTCGCCCAGCTCACTCACTTGGCTTTACCACAAATTGAATCACATTAAGTTTTGCTCTGAACAGCTGATTTTTGGCTCTCATTTTAGCCATCTTTTTATTTTCTTTGGAAACTTTGTGAAAATTGTTCACTTTCATGAACTTCTGAAGTACATCTCTTCATCTTGGAGAAAAGGAATATTTTTATACAACCATTTTATACTACCAGGCCCTTGTAGACACTGTCGAGAGTGACTTTAGTATTTTTAACAATTAGTATACTGAAATTCAGAGATCATTAAAAAAGTGCAAAAATAAAAGAGTAGGTCATTCCTGTCCTAAGTTCTGCCTTCAAGAGCTTGAAGTAAAAACAAGTAAGACATACCAAGGAAATGAACTGTTGTACACTTTATCTAGACATAAGTTGGAGTCTGAGTTTGCAGACTAAACATGGAATTTTGGCTTCTTAATCAGCTAATTTATCCAGAAACATACAAAGTGGAAGACAGAGAGAGGCAAAATTCATGGACATTGAGACTTTAGAAATGTCTGCTCTATTTTGATTACTACACAGAGGAAACTTCTCATGACTAAAAACACTGTGTACTTTGTTTTGTTCAAATAAATAGAGTAGTGCTTTAAAATGAGGGAAGTTATTGGCTAATATGGGAAATGAACACCATTGCAAAGTGAATTACATCCTACATTCTCTTCCAATGTGTTTTTTCTTCTGCTCATACTTACTAATCACACCCTGTAATTATAATTTGAAAAAAGCTAGCTTTTCATTTAAACAAAACACAATAAATTTACAATATATAAATAATAAATAATAAATTTAATACAAATAATTTAACACAATAAAAAAATAAAATATTTCTTTTGCAATACAAAACATTTAACAAATGAACCAGCATGATCCTTGTTTCCTTCTGTTACATCATATATTCAGAAGTTGAAACCTTTGTGTGTTTGCACCAAAAGATCTTTCACCAAAACCAGTCAAGGGATTTTTTTCTTTCCCACCCTAATAGTTTATGATAAAGGACAGCATATCCAGGCATTTCTTAGGAAAAAAACGAGAGTACAAACAGAAGTAAAATTCTAGGTAAGACAAGTTTAGGTAAATTTTAATTTAAAAAAAAGTGTCTGGTAGAGAACTTTATTTACTAAATTTCTTTCCCAACATACATGATTATCATGCAGAACTCAAAAAACAGGTCTTGTGTTGGAAAAAATTTGTATAAGAGCCTGAATTATAAATCAGAATTTCAACAATCTTAAACTGATAGCCAACAAATCCTAGGTGAAAGATGGTAACATGCAAATTTTTAATGTAGCAGCAACGTTAATTTTTAAGTCTTTTTCTTAAAAAGTTCTACAAATTAAGTCCTTAAGTAATGGTAGTAATAAATCAGTCTTAAAATATCACACATCGTACCTATTTCAGTTGGTGTTTGCTGGTGAAAAGTATCAGTACAATATTTCTATAAACAAACAGCAGGGTTTTTTGACATCTTGTTAACTCAAATCACTGGTATAGGCATGTTTAATAAAATATACACATTTCAAACATCTAAAGTCATGTTTCTTAAGATTTGCTCTCAAAAAGAAAAATTTCCTTCAAACATCTGCAGAGGAATCAGCAGTGCCTCCTTGTGGGGAGCAGGGCACGTGGATAGGCCCTTGTTCCCCCCTCCCAGGGATTTCCCAGTGCAACCAGACAAGAGGACATCGCTGCTGTGGCAGCCCACACTGCCCATCCTAACTTGGAGGACAGCTCTGTTTTGCGCAGGGAACTGGTGTACGTGATCTCCAGAGAGCTCTTCCAAACTAAGCTTCTCCACAAGTCTACAACTCTAAATGTAGCAGGGACAGGACCAGGAATTGACAAATCTCACTGAAATTTTATAAGTGATTTGTGCCCATTTGCCTTCACGTAAGAAAGGTCATCAGAAGTGCATGGCTTTTTCATTTAGAAAATTCAAAGATACTGTTTCTTCAGGTTTTTCTTCTGATACTGGTATTAATAAAGGAACACATCTGCACTAATCTTAAAAATCCAAGAGGCAAACTACTGGCAAACTGGTCAGCACAATACATATGAACTTTGAATCAAGGATGGAGACTGCTTGTGAGCTGTAAGTAGTAATAAAGACCTAACTACCTTTTAAGTTTCAGAAAATCAATATTCTTTTGAAGAAAGCTGTCCCTCTCAGCTTAGTTCTAATACAGACCACTGAAGAAGAAACTCTATTATCTAGCTGGTTTTTTATCCTCTCACTAAAAATCACACTGTTGAGCTGGAAATACATATGCACCTTTTCAGGCCATATGAAAAATCCTTAGAGCAACATATTTTAAACATATTTTATCCAGAAGACTTTCCTAAGGTACTTAAAATGTTAAGATAGCTATAGCCTTACATGGGCATCTCTGATGACGCAACCAACCTGATTCTTCAAATTAGAATCTAGTCCAAAATGTACATGAATATTTTTCATAGGGGCAATCAACTGGAAAATCCCAACTAAATTAGTCAACAATCACATTACCTTACCTCTGAGTATCTGCTTTCCTGCTTCATTAGAGCAAAGCAAAGTTTACATCAATTCTAGATCTTGTTCTTTATAATTGCATGAAATCTATTTTATGAACTAAAAAGGAACTCCAGTGAGGGGGCTTCTGTTATTGCTATGAAGGAAATTGGTTCTGAGAGCCAACTAGCTGCTAGCTAGTTATTTTAATTTGGATATCTATTTTAGTTAGTGAGGGAAAAAGAAGAGGAAAAAGAAAAGAAAGAAAACCAAAACCAAGCTGTTTTCTCTCAGACTGGATCTATGAAGTCTCCATCTTATTCAGTCTGAGCTACTGAAAAAGGTTAGTTCCCTATCTGAGGTGTGAACTTTATGGAAGGCAAAGCAATCAATTATTTCACATGCAGAGTCCAAGAGCCTTCATCACCTCAGCTTAGAATTCCTTATCTAACCAGAAACAGGTATAAATAAGTCAACTAATTGATATGACCTTATCAGTCAGGTTCAGAACTGAGGTGTCCTTTGCTCTTCCAAAGACACAGAAACCTCTGTTTACATGCAGAGAAACGTTGCAGCATTCAGTTCAGACCTTGGGCAACTCACAGAATAGGCTACAGTACAATGGATCAGAATTTCTTTGTGAAGATGAGAGGATTTTTAGGTGTGCTAAAACAAACGATGATGAGTGTAGGAAATAACATATAAAAATATAGAAATCATAAAGAAAGGCATTAGGAAATCTAAGACCCTTGCAGAGGCTTAAAATTTCATTGTGACAAGAAACAACCACTGGCTGTTAGCAAAAGTTAGAGGGACTAAATTAAATAGAACAAAAAGATGAAACACTACCATAATAAGGGTTGTTGGAGATTACAGCGTTACAGTTTGAAACTCAGAAAGAAAATTCAGTGTAAGGGAAACTTAGTGAATAAAATTAAAGAGGAAATTAATTGTTCTGTCCATCATTTATTTCTAGAGCCCTTAATTTAACTTGGATGTATGGAAGAGCTAGCTTTTGTCATCACTTGCTGCTGCCATCCACTTGGAATCCCTCCAGCTCTTTCCTTTTGTTCAGTGATAGCCTGCCTTAACCAGATAAGATCCAAACAAAACCGTCCGCCTGAGCTCACGAGGCAACTTTAAAGTAAAGCAAGTAATGCTTTAAAGAACTCATTCATACTAGTTTCCTAGATTTCCAAATGACTGATATACTGGAAACAAAACACATAATCCTTTTTCTAGCAACAGGCAAAGGTTCACTAGCAGTTTACATCTGCTCTTGTCCACTCTCAGGATACTGCATCAGGCACAAATAAGATCTTCAATGCACTTCACCATTTTCCCTGCCCTAAAAGGAAACTGCAAGGCCTAATCACAGAAATATAGAATAGTTTGGGTTGGGAGGGACCTTTAAAGGTCATGTAGTCTAACCTCCCCTGCAAAAAGCAGGGACATCTTCAACTAGAGGAGGTTGTCAGAGCCCTGTCCAAACTGACCTTGATTATTTCCAGTGATGGGGCATCTACCACCTCTCTGGGCAACCTGTTTCAATGTCACTTTTGTCTTATCGCAACATACCCTACTTAAAAGTCTGTACCATCTTCCTTATAAACCCCCTTTAAGTACTAAAAGGCCACAATAAGGTCTCCCTAGTTTATATTACATTACATCACATATTAAGTTTAATTTTAAATTAAGTTTAATAGTAACAAAAAATCACTGATAATATTTTCCCTGCAAATATTGTCACCAGGGGAAGGAAAAATAAAGAGGGAAGTTACAAAAAAGAACTTAAATAGCTTTTAAGTTTTAACGCTTAAATTAGTATCTCTTCTAAAGATTTAAGATTGTCAAAATGTCTGTTGTTTGCCATTGTATTGGGAAAAAGGGTAAATGGTAGATAACCCTGAAGTCTACATCTCTGGGCCAATGTGTACATCAATACTGCAAATAAGAGAAATTTCTAGTAATAGAAATATGAGGTGAGTCCCTTCACAGGGATGAAAGTACAAGGAGAGCCTCCAAAGCCCTGACTTTACACTGTGTTGATCTCAGGTTGTGACATGGGAACAGAGCTCAAGAAGCTTCAGCAAAGAAATAAATATCTCTCAGTAAGGAAAATTTAATTTAAAATTTTAAATGCAAAGTTCAGAGTGTAAATCAGAATAACATTCTATGGGTAAATACAGGAAGATCCTATATTACAGTAATGTGGGGTGTATGAGGTTGAAGATCCAAAAGACTCCTTTTTGCACAGGGAAGTCTGGGTTGTCCACAATGTAACAGGATAGGGATAGTTGGAGATGGGAGAGTAAACATGGAGTTTTTACACTGATTTATCACTATAACCATGATCGTATCTTGGGAGCGTCAATAAACACACTGCAGTCTTAGACAGATTTAACCATACTTTTAAAGTATCCTTTGAACATTTACATGTATAACCTATATTGTCATATAGCAGAACAAGGATTAATTTGCACATATTGTTGTAACATAGCTTCTAAAAGCAAGTAATATTGATATAGTACTGCTACTAACAAATCAATATTTTTTTTGGTTGTCATTTCATATTGTTTGGGCTCTTCCTAACCAGATGTGTCTAGGTACATTGCCTTGGGAGTAATTTACAAGCTTATCCCTTCTTTCCCCCTACCTTTCCTCCCTTAATTCCAAAGAGTCACCAAACTTCAGCATCTAGCAAACGATGCTAGCAAGTGCTAGGACAGACTAAGTACAAGGGGGGACTATGCATATGGTACGGCCCCTGCATGGTTTTTAGTCCTAGTCCTCTTCTGCTGTCCTCCCAGCCAAAGGAGGCTTACCCCGTACACCTGCCGCCACTCGCTCTCACAACCTTCTCTCATCCTGACCGGTGTGCCCAGCCTTGCAGTCACATCTCCCACAGCCCTCACCCTGCAGGGCTCTACAGCTTACCAGTCTCCAACAGGAACACTTAACACAGAACCCTACTTCACCACTATCAAGCACAACCGGAAAACTTGAAGATGTACATGTTTAGTAGAGCCCCATGAATTTATCTTTGCCCAAATCTCCGTGAATCACTTGTAAGAAAACGGGACATGGATGATCTACAGTTGTTCTAAGCCACTTGAATTGACGAACGGAAAGGTAATTCTTGATCACCAGTGAAATACTGACAAAAATTGCATGATGATATAGCTAAAATACCTGCAAGGGATGTAAATTTTTCAAATTGTTTTGCTTATAAGCTTGTTTCAGTTACTAAGAAACATTTGTAAGAAAGAAAGTACGTGATAATCCAAATCCACTAGATCGTAATGGATCTTGAGCACGTCCAGTATGATACAGCTTGGATTTACTCAAATCATCAGCCTTTAGTTACCCTACATATAAAAGATGAGTGACAATTTCTGGTTGCTGGAGAGGCAAGAGCTTGCAGAGGGCAATGCTCATTCTGCATCACTGTCTGGAAGAAGCCTCCCTCACCGTTTGCAGGGACTCTAGCCACCTCAGGGAGGCACAAAATATGAGTATCTCACACAAGACAAGACATTTTCCATGTGCCCAGAGCCCTTGGCTGCCTCCTGGATACCTCAACTAAATCCAAATTATACAAACAAAATCCTTTCCCACAAAAATGCCTTCATCTTAAGGAATTATCACTAAGTAAGCATTTATATGCTTGTAAACTGGATTTTTTTTTCTTTTAAATTAAATTAACCACAGTGCCTATTCTTTCCCTCATTCTTCCTTCAGATCTCTTCCCACAAGTTCCTAATTCCAGCAATTGTTTTTTTGGTTACTGATGTTCCACCTCTCTCCCCCCCAGTAATCAGTTTTCCCCATCTATTTTATTTCCTATGTTCCTGTTACAGTCACCAGGCTTTCTCTTTTCTTTGGGTTGTGTAGTGTGATTTAACAAAGAAAACCTGCTGGAAAATACACTGAGCAAGGGTGTTCTGGGAAAAATAAATTTTTCAGAAATCTTATGTCAACAGAGTATCTGTATTAGAGAACTATTATAAAGTCTTTTTGAGGTCAAGGATATTTAAGTAGGAATATTTCTTAACATGAAGTTAGAATTTAAATTTTTGGTCCATGCAAATTTGTTTTTACATAGTCACACAGACAGACAGATACATACAAATAGATTGTCCCCACTACTGAAGACTGCTGAAAAAGGAAAAGATTTAATGTTTGAATACACACAAGCACGCACAGTATGTTTATCTTCTCACACAGCAAGGTCAGCAACAAGAAAATCAAAGTCAAGCTACTAATGACCATGATTACTTTAGTTCAGATATCTCCATACGACATTCAGTAACTAAATTCCTTAAAGAGACTGTATAAGCATCTGTAACTTAAATTACTTCAAGAGAAAGCTGCCAAATTACCGCTAGCAAAACATAGTTTTTAAACATATTTATCTTAATCTTTATTATTGCACAGCCAAATGGTGAAATTTTGTTTTATCAGTGATGTTTCTCATACCTTATTTAGTTAGAAAAGTAAAGCAATCTGGGAGATGTATAATTCATTCTTTCTAGCAACAAATCACTATTTTTGCAAGTTTACAGATAATGTATATAATACAATAATAAAGTGATCGTATAGTGAAATAAATTTTATTCTGCCAACGATCAACAAAATCCAAATCTTCCTGTAATCTGCTACATGAATGTATATATTATACTTGAAATCAAGAACAGACTTTGATTTAAACACATATGCTGAGGCTTAAGATCCTGTTTAAATTATGTTAACGCATTGTGGCTTCAAGGTCTCAAAATAAAAGGAACTAATAGGTAAGGCTGTCAATCAAATCCTAACACCACTGAAAAAAATCAATGAGAATGTGGTAGCTATCTTGTCTGTTAATCAGAAAGTCAAAAAGTCTGACTGAGTACCTCACTGTAATGTAGAAAGTGAGCAAAATTGGGGGGAAAAAAAAAGCTGTAACGAACTCTGTGTTTGTTAGGATATTATTAGATACCTTTGTTAGTATTTGCTACAGATACAATTTGTAACAGTGAAAAAACCCTCTTGTGATTACCTGGCAAGTATTCTGAAGGAGACACCAAGGTAGTAGGGTTTATTTATTTATCTATTTATTTTCCTTGTGTTTGAGTGACCACCTTAAAAGTGATAGTTGGGTTGAGCTAAATTTTGGTACAGAGAATAATGACTTTTTTTTTTTTCTTCAGTTGAGAGAAACAATTCTTAACTGCAGAATTAAACCATTTGGTAGTACAGTCATTTGACATTGTCACAAGGACGGATCATCCAGCTGGGGATACTAAAATTTATTCTGTATCTCTACAATCCTCCCCCCCAGTTATCATCTCACTGTTACCCAAATTCTTCAGCAGCAGTGTCAGAGGAAGCTGAACTGAGCAACAATGGAAACTCCATTCCTTCAGCAAGGAGCTTAAATCATCTCCTTAATTATAGCTTATGTTCAGATTTCCTAAATAGTCAAAAACATGCTCAAACAAATTAAATCCAAATTAACTGTTTTAAATCCACATGTATTATCATAACTTGCCCCATACAAAAAAGTGATTTTACTAAAAAAATTGGAAACGGAAAATTTAACTTAAAAATTAAATACTTATCTCTTATTAAAGCCTACATTTAATCAACCCACCCCCTTCTCTCATCTTTGGAGGCTTAACTCATACTGACGTATTTGAAAACGCTATCCTTAGTTCTAACAGTGATTTTGGTGACCAGTGATTTTGAAACTCAGTATGTGGGCTGCAGTACATTTTACATAAAATTCACCCACTCTTCAGTAAATACTACCATATACATAGAGTACATTACAGTAGTTATAATTACTTAACTCTGAATGAACAAGGCAATTTGAGAACCAGTTTATGTTGAAAATAACTTCTTACTCTGGTACTGATGCAAAAAAACCTACGAGCATCTTTGTCTCATTTAAGCTACTCTTCAAAATTTGTGTTTATTAAAGTAATCTCTTAAAATTTTGCAAAAAAACTATAAAATCTTCTTGCAAGTATCTGTATCTGCTTAACTTAAAATAACCATTTTTGGACATCTTTATCATATGATGTCTATGTACACTCACTAAGTATCGTGAAAACACAACTACCCTTTTCCCACTCAGTCTAGACCAATGTCAGAAGCTGAAATCAAAAAGAGAACTCTCCCTGTGTCCAATAAAGAACTTGTGAGTTTCTTTGCTTTTAGCTAATCTGTTGTTACTGTCTTTGTATGAGCTGTATGAGTTCTTCAGATGCGATCTAAAAGGTTTCAGCCATATATAAAAAGCATGTGATGTTCAATAATACCACAACAAATCTCATTGACGTTTTTATTAAGAAGTATTCTATTTGCCCCCTTTGTTTATAATTAAGTCACTTCCTCCATAACTGGCACCTAAACTTTATGGTTTAAATAATCTTCAAAGGAAAATAACTGCTCACTCAAGCTTTAGAAGTTAGATTTCCTTCTCAGTTTCTTTGCTTTGATGAGATGATACTTTATACAGCGACCCAGCATAAAACCAGGGTTAGTAAAAGCAATTACCAATATCTTTTCACCAAAAAATAACTCCTGTATGTGTATTCTTATTTGTATGTATCTTTTTTCTTTTCATTAACAGTCACATACAAATAACACCTGTGCACAGATCTGAGGAATCAAAGAAAGAAGAAAGCAATGTTTAACGCTTGAGGTCACCTGCCCATTGCCTGAAAAACTTAGGCTTTGTTTGAAGAGCCATATGTACAATGAAAGCATTTTTAACATGAAAAAGAACTTTTTTTTTTTTTTCACATAATATAGCATTCATTTATGCAATCCTTTCCCAAAACTGTATTTTCACAATTTTCTCAAAACCTGAATAGCTTCACAGTCTGGCGTAGTCAATAAACACTAAAGCAATCAGTATATAATAAATGTCTAGTTAGTTGCTTTGCACTTACTTATGTTTAGTCCTTATACACAATGGGATATAGTTAAATAGTTTGGGATCAACAGATACTTCACTAGCTTAATGCTCCTTAGTTCACTTTCAGATAATCAACAAATACAAGACCTTGGAAAATGAACAAGAAAGTGATGCTTTTTCCCTAGTCCTATGAAGTCAAACATGTAAGAAGAAAGCGGAAAAGACAGTAAGATCCTTCAGATGTTTTTTTCAGTATCAACTTCTCTGAATTTCAGAAACTTTTTTTGACCTATTTGACTCTGTTTGTTCTCATCACATAGTTGACATAGTGATATGTTAACACCTGTCTTCAGGCTGTATTAACTGGTCTTTAGATTTCAAAAGAAAACACATAGATTTTTTTTCTGTGCTACCTTTAAAACACAGAAATGTGTTCCTCTCAACCTTTCAAATGGGAGATATTGTTAAGCAAGTTTTGTGAATGACTTAACTCGCATCACCTGTATTATAACACGTGAACTTACCATGGAACATAGATCTTGCAGCAGAGTTATGAGACAGTGTTTGAACAGACAGGGTGTAGTTACCACAAATAGCTAGATGGAGCCTGCTTTACATTTCTGTGGGTTCCCAGGCAAATTCATAACTGGGTTAGTATAGGTCTGAATGCTGTATTCACTTTCTTCCTTGCTTTCTCCTAGGTTTAAATAGGCACTTTTGGTCTGTTGATCATCATTCTTATTTAAGTAAATTTCATTTATCTTTTAGTCACATATAAATTTCTTCCTGTCGTAACTTGAAATGTTAACTAACACATTAATCTTTCTATCTCGATTTCAGTACTGTTGTCTTTCTGCATGCATTGTCATGACTCATTCTGGAAATGCTGGATTATCAAATGACCTCAACAGCAAACAACAAAAGCCATAAGTCATTATAAGTAATTCTTTGCTGTGTTCAATGTAATTGTTTTTCGAAGCATCTTCTCTCTGCTGATCAATGGCGCAGCAAGATTTTATAAGCCCTCTGCTTTTCTCCTAAAATTTTTTTTGGGGTCCTTTGTTGCCTTGCTCTATGCCTTGATCAGCCACCTGCCTTTGGCAGCAAGAGCTGGAACAACTTGGGTACACTTGTGCGCAGTCTTCACAAAGATCACGTGAAGTTTCAAGGGTACACTGCTTTTGCCTCAGTCTGGTACTACTCAGAACTTACAATTCTGACCCCTACTTGGTTGTGCTTTATATCGTACTGGATGCCCCTCTTTGATTTTTTTCCACCTTTCTTTATTTCTTTATGTATAAGCTGACAGCTAAAGAAGAACCATTTGTAGGTATAATTCTACCAGGAACTCCCTTTTATTATTCCATTCAGCTACACTCAGGCATATAATAATTCCTCCTCCATAAAGAGCCTATATGTACTTTGGTCCTGTATTCACCCGTTACTAATAGCTATACAATCTTATTTTGTTTATAACAGAATAAGGTCTTTGTTTTTTATGCTTCTGTATTATGCAAATAAACATGTATAGTCCCTCTAGCTTGTAGACTGAATACAAATTACTTCCCTTCCCTTGAATCCAATAAACGTTTTAAACGGTTTTTATGAAGACATGTTTTCTTAAAAACTGTTTACAACAATAATGGGTGAATACAGGACCAAAGTACACGTAGACACTTTACGGAGGAGGAATTATTATATGCTTGAGTGTGGCAAAGAAAAAATATTGAAAATCTAACGTCTTGAGAATGGAGATATGCATCCTTTTCTTAAAATGTCTCCTGTCTCAAAGATACTTATTTTAAATGCCTGACAAAATGGACTATTAGAACTTGTAGGGAACAAAGCTGTGTCTTTCTCTATGTTTTATTTATAAATATATTTTCTTTTTTCTTGTTAACTTCTTTTTAGATAACTTTATGTCTTCACTTCAAATGAATCAAGAGTCTGAGAACATCTGCATTTTTAATTGCATGTTTTCTTGCACAATAATTCAGATAATAAAACCTCCAAGGAGAATCACAGCAACTGGCCTAGCTGCTTAATTCTTAATGACCATTGTCAAATTAAGCATGCAGCATCCCAAAATGGTGGCAGCCTTTGAAACAGTTAAACTGTATCTTTGCCTCATTCCGATAAAGGTACTGGGAAGTTGAGAATAGAAATCATACCCTTCTCATCGTTCTTCAAGAGCTAACACTACAACCTCTATGCTCCATTCCCCTTATGTTTCACCCTGGTGCTAACACTGAGCTATAGCTAAATCATTGACACTGACAATTCATCCAGATAATTTCAATTTGCTGCTAATCAAATAACCATTAGTGTGAAGTGACACACAGTTTCATGATGGATACAGTGATTTAAACTTGGGAAGCAGGGAACTGTGAGAACATAAGTACCCATAGGTATTTGCTTATGCAGCTTCAAGGTCACAAGTTGACAGATTCAGTACTTGGATGACAGTAAAAAAGAGCAGAAACTTAGCCAAAATAATTCAAATAAGCAGGTTTAGAGAGCATTATGATTCTTTTCTGTTAGCACTATCAGGCAGCAGCAAGGGTAAGTTGCCTTGTAAGGGAAGGAGACCTGGGAGCTGAGTGTCACAGGGCAGGCAGGGTCAACAGCCTCCCTGACAAGGAGCCAGGAAACCAAGGCAGTAAGTCAGGGTCAGGACCAGGTCTGGCGATGGCAACAAGGATCAGCTAAGAGCCCAGCAAACACCCGGCAGGCCCAAGGCCAAACCAGAAAGTTACAAGATGGGGTACAGACACAGCATCATTGTGGCTGTGGCTTAGCTCAGATGAGGGGCCAAGCACCAGAGCCTCAGACCGTAGTCACTGCTCCAAGCAAAGGGGGAAGGAGCTGCTGCTGAGTCTTCTTCTAGCTTCTTCACAACAGCCCTTTTCAGCAAGATGGCCTCCAAAAACCAGCTAAACTCGTACAAGGGAGAAGGAGAACATACCCCTGAGATGCACTTCAAGATTCACAGAACTGCACAAAATACAATGTTGTGAGACTTTGTTTCTTCAACTTTCTTTTAGAAAGAGCCATTTCCAGATCACTTTTTGGGTTTCATAGGCAGCAAGTACCTTGATGAAAAAGATAAAGACCAGACTTTTCCACAAGTGGGGCCTTACTGTAGCTCTTGACAGTTTTTGTGCAATGCACCAGACTTAAAAACATGGTGTGCTAGGCAGCGTCTTCATATTTATCTGTTTTGAATAAGGCAGCAGCATTTGTCTGTTACTGTAAAGCTGTTGGATTTAAATTCATAGCTACACAAAATACTTCAGTAAAGATTCTTCTTGAAATAAACTAATCTTGGTAACTGAGACTAGGCAGCTACTTATATCACCAGGAGATTTAAACTAATTATTTAAAGAAAAATCTGTACTTGAGAAAATAACAGGTCTAATACTGAAAGTATTAAAAAAATAGCTAAAAATTTTCAAACTAGATAGGAGGCTTCTAAACAGAAGCAGTGGAATAGCTACAAGGAAGATCTGCCCCAAAATCATTCGCAGCCAAAGTATTCATACTTTCACTAACAATATATTTCTTTATATAAAGCCTTGTTACAAGTTTTCAAGGAGACGTGACCATTATCGAAATTTTGCAAACAAAAGGAATCAGTGTTTTTGTGGAAGGAGACAACACTTCAAGTTACATCTCAAAATTAAACACTAAGAAACCCACACCTTTACCTAATTTTACCTGGAAATGAAACTGAAGCACTATTTTGAATTCTCCTGGACAGTGAAGAACTCTTCATCAAAATATAGAGACTAAAAGTACACGATGTTTCTAGTCTAATTCCCTGCCATGGAAATGCAGGAAGCATCAAGAGCATGCCCAACTTTTAAATGTGCAGAGGAGCTAATTTCATCTTTCACTATGTTTTAGGCAACAGGACAGTTCAGACAATGCTATCAGCAAGTTCTGGTAATTTAAAAAATATATATTGTACTTGTGGCTTTTTTTTTTTTCAGTAACTACATATTTGAAGTGATTTGTCCTTCCAAACATGGTGGTATAAAACCTTATTTTAATTTTTCCATGCACTACTGGGAAGAAAAAAAATTTACAGGAGAGAATGAATGATAAAAGCAACTTCTTGCACAAAGAGCCACAAGAGGAATACCTATGAAAATTTAAAGCTTTAATAAAATTAGTTTTGTTGACACTGTAAACCATTTGGTTTTTTAAAAATATTTTGAGACAAAAGACAGAAACCATATCTCAACTAGGAGTGGCAATAAATTAAAAAAAAAAAAAAAAACAGCACAGGATTTGCTGTTCTCACACTGCAGCATACTGCAATTTTATTACTCCAGAAGAAAGTGGATTTTTCCTTTTATATAGCAAGGTTCCATTATGTGTCCTCTTTGATCTATGTACATTTACATCACAACCTTTGTCTTTTAATCTAAAACTTCTTCACTGAGAGAACAAACCATTTAGAAGTTCTTTATTCTCAGTCATATCTTAGTCCTGCTTTAGTAGCAGTGCTCAACCATTTGTGGCAGACACACTTCAGAATCTTTATTAAGCCCATCTGTTCAAATGCCTGTTTTCTCTCCCCCTTTATGAGAAGTCACTGTTTTAATAAAGTCATTGTTGGGATGAAGATGAACAGAAACTAAATGAAACCAAGTTTTTATAAATACCTACATTCCCCCCCCAACGATACTGCCTTATTCTGTTAACATTTACAAAGAATAATTATTTTAAAACCAAAATGAGCTGTGTACAAACGAGACATGTAAGCTAGTAGTCTTTGGTAACAGGCTGTATAAGGAAATATATTAAAAGATTTATTTATATCTTTTTCTTTTTTGTTAACTTCTAATGCAATTAATATATTTAATGTAGTCTTGGAAACAATACAGTTATAAAAACAGTTATCAAAATGAGGTAATATTACTGAACTAAGAATCACACATGCTCCATCAATACAGATGGAAATTTTTGACCTCCTAAAATTAGACAAATGAGAAAATGCTCCCACTGTTCATGACCATAAAATGTGTTGTGGCTATAGGACCAAACTCTGTTTTCTTACTCAGAATTTTCAAGTCAACAAGCAAAGAAAAATACAGTGGGGCCTACATGAATAAGGTGCAGCAAGGATTAGAAGGAGTTTTGTGATTCAAGCTCTGCACCCCACCTCTACTCCATGCACCACTAATGACTCAATTCTGGAAAATGATGCACTTATTTGATCTTATTAATATATATAAAGTTCACAGTAAGAATAAATTATTCATTAAAGTTGTAAACTCATAGGATCAGCTAAATCCTAGAAACTAAGAAAAGTATACTATGCAAAATACCTGAAGAAAGGAGAATGAAGAGCAAATATCAAACACAGAAAGGTATTAAAAAAACTAACAAAAAAATCAGCTACTGAACAGCAAGCAGCATAAGGATAATTTTAGAAACACAGCATTGTTTGCCAAACTCCAAAAATGCATAGCATGAAAAATTACCGTAAAAATATCAAAACCCTGAAAGCCTAATGGTCACTCTCAGAAACCTGAAAAATAGGGCTGTGGGAGAAAAGTATTAGCTGAGAAACCTTCCACAGTCTTCACCCGTGAAGTCTGGGGAATAATACAAAGAAGTGCTCTTGAGCAAACATCAAAACCTGATGCTAAAAGAGACTAAGAGAAGCACAGTGTTAATAAAAGAATATTATCAATAAACACCTAGATTGTTTAAATAAAATCCTGCCAGCAACAGCAAAGAGAAGTCTGTACATTTAGCAAGTGTTTTGGATGTAAAATTTCTTTTTTAATTGAATGCACTTACAGTGTGGTACTGTGGCAAACACCACCAGTGGTTCATGGTATAGCAAAATGGAGACAGTTTGTGAGCTGATCAAAATTAGCTAGCACATTGGAGGAAAAGCCATTTGTGAAGGCAGAAATAAAACAGGATGCTGCCCGGTACGAGTAGAATCTCTCTGTAGTCTTCTGTCCCTTGAAGGAGTACAGAATAGCAATAGAAGGGAGGATGGAGAGATATTGTTTAGAGAGGCACACAGAAAATGTGGGGTTTGTGAACACAGCTCCTTTGCGAAATATAATATGGCAGGCTGCCCTCACAAGATGGAGGAGCATCCCAAGAACTGCAATAGGCCTGTTTTCTCACAAATGAAAGAACTATTTCCCTGAGAGAAAAAAATAATTTAAAAAATATCTTTAAGGAAATCTAAAATTGCTGAAAATCAGAAATGTGCATAAGCAAAATAAGACAAGCAAAAAAATGCTCAGTACTCTAGATTTAGGACTGCTTTAATGCCAGCTTTTACCAAAGCTGTCTAATCATGTGTTTCAGTTTCAAATAAATAGATATTCTGCTTATAAAACTTGTAGAAATAATACCACTAGTAGTGTTTAGTATTAGAGTCTCTCTTATGGTAAGAGAGCCAGACTGTAAAAATTAGAATATTACCTACCCTTAGGAACAGCTTCTCAGACTTTCCACATTATGAGATTTCTCAGTCCATTTCTAATATTTAAAATCATTGTTGTTTCAAATTTCAGGTGAAAAAAACAGATTTTTCTCCTTTGCTAACCTTCTTTAAGCCAGTTTTTATATAAATGCTTAGAGGCAAACATACTCGTGGCATTCTTAGCTTTTAAAGTGGGCTGCAGCTCCAAGCAAATGCTGCGTGATCTGGTCTTCCCTTAGATCAGACCCTACTCTGAAGTTCACTAACAGCATTGATAATTAAACATTAGCATTTTCATCACATGCCACAAAATCAATTGATTTGTCATCTCTGCAGGTCTAGTGAAACTAAACACCCTTTCAGTGTCTGAGTGATCTCAGTGCGGGATTAGCTGAACAGCAAGATGATGCTGAAAAGGCATGCCCTGAGAGCCAGGAGAAGCAGCGAGCTCATCACGAGGCAGAGGCACACTTACTGGGGCTGTGGAAGAGCCAAGGTCAGGACAAAAAAGGAGAGAAATCCATGCAATAAGAGATTAGTTCCTGGGGCTACTTCTTTCTTTGCAGATTGCAAAAATTCTTTATAGGTGTAGCTCTGGGGATTTATACAGAGAAGACTTTTCATTTTCTTTCTCTTTTTTTTTTTTGCTTCTGCCAGAATCTTTGTGAGCTCCACACTCAAATAAAAACCTTAGCAATACAGAATGGATTAATGCAGGATTACAAGAAGAAGATTATATTTCTGGATCCTCTCATCTCTTTCTAAAAAATGTATATCCCAATATTACATTGCATGTATTCAACCTGATCCCTTTATGAAGAGCCATAAGTTAATATAGCTGTCAAAAGAAAGTAATTTTTTAAAATTAGCTGAGATCTGTGAAGAATTCAAAGAAGATTTACTTAGCTTATAAAGAATGGTAACAGGACTATTCATTAAAACTCCAGAATAATTTAGGATTTAAAGTGTCCTTATATCATGCACACTTTGTATTTGGCTTTTTATCTGGCCTTTTAGATCCATTTTACCTGGCATCATATTTCTTCCCTTCCCTCTTTCAAATACTTCACGTATTCTGACATTCTTGTGTAATAGAAATTCCAGCACAAAATATCATGGTCTTTCCCTACTCCTTTCATCCTAAGAACAATATATCTCTGAGCTTTTCCAGTCACCAACATTTGGTGATCTGAAAGGTCTGATCCTGCTCCTAACTGAAATCAATTGAAAAACTGCAAATAACAGCTAAACAGGCTCCACAACTCTCTGTACATCCTTTAATCCACAATATTTAAAAAATAAAAAAAATCTAGTGTTCTTATAAAGTAATAGTAACTTCCTTAGAGTTAAGGGTCCCAGAAAACATTACAAAATGTGAAATAATTCCAGCATTTCTGCATGTGTTAACTCATTTGAACAGAATGAACTTTGAATTATAGTTCTCACCTGAGACAAGCCACACAACAGAAGTGGCTGGTGTTGCAGTTTGGTTAGGTTGCTTTCTGTCTACAAGTAACTGGACTGAGACCCAGTTGTGCTGTACTGCTGGTCCGAACACTGGTATCCAAAACAAAAAGGCTACTTACTGCCTTGCAACGTGCAACTCCTTAACTCCTTATATAGCCCGATAAATTACCAACTTAAAAAAAAAACAAACATGTTGTTTCTCATTTGATTCTCCAGAATCAGTTAAATCTAAGAACTCAAAAAGACCAACAAATGGTGAGACACTGGAACAGGTTACCCAGAGAAGTAGTGGGTGCCCCATCCCTAGAAGCGTTCAAAGCCAGGCTGGATGGGGCTTTGACCAACCTGGTCTAGTGGGAGGTGTCCTTACCCATGGCAGGGGTCTCAGAGCTAGAGGATCTTTAAGGTCCCTTCCAACCTATGATTCTACAAAATACCAAATTCTAATAGAAGATTTTATAGGATCAGATAATCGTTTCTATTTCTGTAAGCACAGACAACAGACATTGAATAGATCCTGCCCTGCAGTAGACCTAATTCCTCCTTCACATTTCTAGGCAGAACAGCTATTAATGTAGATATGTCCTGTGGGAACTAGATCAGTCATTTATAAAGGGAAGAATGAATAATCAGTCTCTGAAATAAACATTTTATGGTAAGTTCCTGCCATTCATTTTTTTTCAATCCGTACCATACAAGTGTGCAAAACTGAAGGTCAACAGTAAAAAAACGTGGAGAGGTAGTGGGGCTCATGTAGGTACTCTACGCCATACATGTCTCTGCATCACGCAAGCTGGTTCATCCTTTTTTTTTTTAAAATATTGCTTTTAAAAAAAAGGTATTAGGATAAAAACCATTTCTTTCTGTGATAGAGAAATTCAGGGAAAACAGGAAAATTATGTTTTTTTCTCTGAAATCAGCTCTTGCAAAGTTCCCTTTGGCTTTTACTCTAATTTTGCAAGTTTGCACTCAGACCTGCTCAAACTTGAGCTTGTCAATCAACGATGCTGTCAAAGCTCTTGAGCGAGAGGGGAGGAATTCCCTTCTTACACAAACTCTTTGTCCTGGTTTGAGTGCCACAGGATTAATTTCTCTTTCAGTAATTTTACTTTTCCGTAAAATCTCTTTTAATGCTTGGGAAAAATACATTTTTAGAAGACTCTAGTGTCTGAATTTGTAAAAATATTTACTTTATAGCCAGCTATGATATGTGGGTTTCAAGGTCTCAGTGTTTTTGAGCTATCCAGGTGCAGGGATGAGGAGGAGCGAGATGAAGGCACTTGACCCAAGCTGGCCAACAGGATTATTGCATATCATGAACATCACGTTCAATCTAAATTAGCAAGTTTGCTGAGCAGTTCTTTCTCTTCTATGATGGCTGTGATTTTGAGAACTTCTTGACCTGGTGTTGGATCCCTGAGGCATTCCCTTCCTCACGAAGCCATAGTGCTCACAGTGTCTGACATTTGCTGTCCACTGCTGGGAATGCAGTCTCCTACTGATAGAACTGGCTGAGTTCTATCAGCCAACGCTCAATATTTTATATTGCTATCGGGATCAATATTGGTTCTTTAGTATATTATTAATGTTAGTTCTTTAGTATTATTCTATTAAATCTGTTTATATTTCAACTCTCAAGCTTCCTTGTTTTTTCCCAATTCCCATTCCCAGGTGGGGAGGGGTCATTGGGTGACATAATATTTGTCTAAACAACAACAAGTTGTTGTGGTTTCCTCAAAACATAACACTCCTCTATGTACAAAAATAGAGAAAAAAAGTCTTCAAAGACATCCCAACATTAAGGAGGAACATTAGGGACTACAAGAACCCCTTTCAAGTTGTACCTAACATATGTTCCTCTAACTCCAATTTGTTGCATCACTGCAGAGCAGGATAGGAGGAACTATGACACACTCACTTCACCTTTTCAGAGAGCAAAAATAAAGTTAGCAGAAATAAGCAAGACCTTCTATACTACACTCCATTTTTCTGAAATGAATTATATTTTAAAAGTCTCTTAGAAGGAATAATAAGCAAGCAGTATCTTAATAAGTAAGCAATATTAACTTGTCATTAATCCAATTAATCAGCTGCTCTAAATGAAGATGCTGATCATTGATGCAGATACTGAAATGTGCAGGGTCAGCAACAGAGTGATATGAGTCCCCTACCTTTCGAAAGACTTGAACCCTAGCTGTTGAATTTCACATAAGCTCCTTGTACTCTATATTACCTTAAGCTTAAATAACATGATATACAAAAGCCACATGCACGATTCAAAATGTAAGGCAGCAGGCCCATCGCATGCAGGTATCTCGATTCATAGCCACATTTATTGTCTTCTCCTAGCAGTGAGAAAAGTAGCTTGCTCTGCAGCTGGATCTTCAGATTAAATGATCAGTTGCTTATTTGTATTCACTGACCTAAATGATTGTTTCAATAAATGTGGGTATCTGCCTTCTCTGGGATCTTAAATCTAGATGGTTGGAAGAGTAAAATATCTCTTCCTATTGGGTTAGCTCTTCCTACCAGCAGTTTTTTTTTTTTTTTTTGTGGTTCCTAAGCAGGTAGAATCCATCTTTTATAATCTGCATGAGCCTAGACATTTACTGATCTCCCTGCTACCTGGGTTTACACAGAGATTAGACCTGGACTTGTTTTATTTCAGGCACTGCAAATTCAAGCAGAAGCAGCTGCTTCACTTCACCTACCTAATCTTGACTCCCAGCTTTCTCTTCATAAAACATTCCCTTGAGACAGCAACTTGGGATAATTCTGTCCCTCAAAAAGTTTTTGCAGTTTATAAGGAACAGTATGTAAAATAAAGATTACTTATATACAATGAGTTTTTCATATAGCTTTCTTTTTACTGGATAGACAGAAAAAGCTTCACGGGTGATAGATGTGAAGAAAGAGATTGTTGAGTTTTAAAGTTAAAATTTCCAGGTTTTTCATCAAGGCTGCTGAATGAATCTGACCCGTGGCTCAAAGACATGAGTAACATAAAAGTTCAGGTTCTAACAGTAGCAGTTTTATTTATCCTGCAAATATCAGGCTTGGAAATAGGTCAAACCATTTTATTTTGTTCTATTGCACCACTGTTCCTCAGTTCAGAGGCAGGGGGGATTCTTCTAGGAATAAGTATAATCCTACCTTTTACCTTGCAATCCATGGTGTCCATATAGAGATTTAATAATGGATAACAGTGACTGATCATTAGAATGATGGACATCGGAGTCTGCTAGGAGCTGAACTAAGAGAAACAAATTACTTCATAGACACTGGATAGAGAAACTTAACGCTTGCAGTCTAAATTTTCTGTCTTACATTATGCTCCAAAAGAGCAAAAAAAAAAAAAAATTAGCAATGATACACATTCTATTAATGATTACACCAGAAAGAGTATTATGTGAATCATACTCAATACAGGATGGAAGTAGAAAGAAGCCTACACCTGAATCTCATGGTTCATGCCTGGATATTTAAACCAGGGAAATTAAAATTTTTATCTACTTTTACTAAACTTCTGACCAAAGTCACCTAGTCAGGTGGTTCAGGCTTACAACAAAATTAAAATAAAATAATTTTTAAAAATTAAATTCTATCTGACTCCAGGGAGCTGAGAGATTTTACTGCATCAACAATGCTCTACTTTGGGGAGCAGTGGACTCAATACACCGAGTATATAGCTTGATGTATTTATTTCCGGGGTAATAGTTGGTCCCTTCAACAATTACCTCTTATCTTCTGCTTATTATTATACAATCATTTTTGTATAGCATTTGAAGTACATATGCTTGTGCAAGAACACAATTAAAGTTTGTCTAATATACTTAACATATACTCCAGTATTTGCAGGAAAAATTTATTGCAGGCATTTTCATTTTGAAAATGTACTTTTTAATACCTTAGGATCATGCTGTAGTACACGCACAATATCTTACCCATTTTTACCAAAACCAATGGGACTGCTCATAAGAAAGAAACTGAGCAGAGCTGCCTGAATTTGGTCGTTGGATGGCCCATTAACACTGTCAAAATATTAGTTTTCCTGAAATCACCAAGACAACAGCCTCTGCCTTCAGCTTGGTCAGCCTTACAGCTTAGTGAAGGCTGCCTGGATTTTTCCAGCCTGTTTTCTTTTTCAACATCATCTTACTCCATTTTCATTCCTTTTTTCTGTTCATGAGTGTTTTAAAGACAACAACTTATTTTAAACAACATGTTAAACACCTGATTTTCCTTAAAATGTCATTTTGTCCCTTTTTTTTATTCTTTCATAAGGCTAAGTTCTCCTTCAATCTCTCCCAGAAACTCAATTTCTTGTTCTTTATCTCTTACTTGCAATTTTTTTTTCCTGTTCTGGTAATAACTTTTCTCCATTCTCTTTCCACTCACAACAGATTCTCAAATTATTCAGACACTAACCCTTTCCTTTCTTTTTCCAGTGCTACACAGCATAATACCACCGCAATTACTGCGTGCACATTCTTTGCCAAATAATGGCCATTCCCAGAGGAATTTGCCAATCCCAACAGACTGAATTGACTATAGCACCAGTGTTTATAAGAATAAAGATTTACTAAGACTGCTCTAAAATAAAGGGAGCAATGCTTGGGCCGTGCACCTGCAGGATTGAAAATAGAATCCAAATCATATGCAGAAAAAGGAAAGACTGGTTATATATACATATCAGAGCAAGATAATTACCTTGTCATTTGGCTGATTGCCCATTTTACAGAAAACTCTTTAGGTAATCTGTCTACAGTCAAGGCAGTATTTTTAAAGAGAAGGCTTAATTTTTGGGCTCAGCTGGTCTCTCCTCTCTGTGGGAACCACTGCTTAATCTGATCATAGAATCACAGAATGACAGGGGTTGGAAGGGACCTCTGGAGATCACCTAGTCCACCCCCCCTGCCAAAGCAGGTCCACCTAGAGCAGGTTGCACAGGAACGTGTCCAGGCAGGTTTTGAATGTCTCCAGAGA
>JAOXJK010000012.1:79852300-79863559 GCA_025774025.1 Xenus cinereus
CTGGGCAGCCTGTTCCAGTGCTCTGCCAGCCTGAGAGTAAAGAAGTTCCTCCTCATGTTTAGACGGAACTTCCTATGTTCAAGTTTGTGCCTGTTACCTCTTGTCCTGTCACTGGGCATCACTGAAAAAAGACTGGCTGCATCCTCTTGACACACATCCTTTATGTATTTATAAGCATTGATTTTTTTTTTTATTCACTGATTTGGAGAGGTAGACAATTTGTCACGGAATTACATCTTCTTCCAAAAACTTTCCACTGCTCTAGAGTTTGCCTCTGTATTTTTGAACTATTTAACTGTAAATATAAGAAGCACTTTCATGTTTACAGTTATGCACAGAAGAGTGGGACTCATTTTCAGCTCAAGGTCTAAGCAGTGCTGAGAAATTTGTAAGAATACATGATTGATTATTTCTGTGGGAACCAGCTGCTTAATTTTCTTTACTCTGCTTAGGAGTTGAATCCTTCCAAGACCAGTGTTTACTTTAAAAGGTAGGCAAGCATACAAAAGTTAGAAATAATTCTAAGACTCAGGAACAGATCACGGAAGGCTTGTACTATGCTCCTTGCCTGCACAAGAGCTCCTTGTAGACCATTACAACCCTTTATTTGCATATGTTGTATGGCCAACGTTGAAGCATATAATGTCTAATGCATATAATTAAAGACCTACCTTCTCTATCACTAATTAAATACTGAAGTCCTAATTTAGCCACTGGTTCTGTGCAAAAGAAATTAAGAGATATTTCTAATTTAGCGGTATGTCTAGAGGCTCCATGGCAGTGGAGCTCCACAGATCCATGCGGTGGTTAGGAGCTCATGGTGCGAGTCACAGCTCCTGCGCTCACTCTAGCACATCCCTGCACAATTCAGGTTGCTGCTATGTACACTCAAACCTCACATCCTCACTCAAAAAAATTCCCATAATCCAAAAGAAGGATTTTATCTGGTCTTTGTTTCTAATTTGGCTGGCTGGGACTCAAAATATAATTAGCTCTATTTTTCATTCATAATAGCAGTTATGAGAGCTTTTATGCTGCTGAAGCAGATAAAGACAAGTTTAGGAGGGAATAGTGATAAAATGTCCAGATCTTCCCAAAACACTCATGAGGAGTTTGGATTTTTAAATGGTTATGTCCTGTTCAACAGAAGAGGGTAGGTAATGATTATACCCTAAAACCAACATGTTGTTTCTCCTCTCTCATTCCAGCAATACAGAAAACTGGGAAAGTGGTAAGGGCACATTTGCAGCAGATATATTTTTTAGTCTCTGCTTTTAGATATTGCTGCTTTACCCAGACATATTTATATTTATTGGAATTTAGACCTAGCATCAAAAATTGAATGGCAATATAAGTTCTCAAGATGAACAACTCCATTCTTATTTTCCAAGATACTCATATGGTCTACTCTGTGTGAAAAAATAGTTTGAAAAAAATATTCATCCACTACTTAGGTTGTTTGGGTTTTTTTTCTATCCGATGAAAATAATCAAAGAATTTTGAGAGTAACTATTTTAAGTTCTCATAAGAAAGAACTATGCAAAATAAACTTTCTGGAAACACCTTTTCATTGCCATAGAGATGCAGTAGCATCTGTGAAAATTCACTATACTGGTTTAATTTTCTAATGTATTGGTTAAGAAAATAAATAAAAAAAAAATTTCAAGGATAGTTACTTGTTAAAAATTGCAAGATCAATCACATTCATGATCTTGAGATCATATTTTTCCTTATACAGTCTCTGTCACCTCAGGACCCCATCTTGGCAACTTAATTTCCACTGACAATGTAACTGTGTTTTAGCAATTGCTTGTAGGAAGGAAAGGGAAACAGGGAAAGCAGAGTTACCTCTGCATTGCAAACAAATTACATGTCTTAGGACATTACTGTCCATAGCACAAGTTCTTGCTTACAGTGAATGGAAATAAAAAGAGAACAATTTAGCAAAGTTTATTGTCTGATTCAAAGGAAAGGAAGGAAAAAAACCCAAACCCATGACTGTCTGAGTACATACTGACTGTTTCAAAGACAGATTGTCAGAACAACTCTAGTTTGATTCATGTATTGGTGTAAAATAATGATGGAGCTATTTCCTTTTTGTATCTTCCCTGTCACTTTGTGATATCTGTCCCATGACACAACAAGCAAAGGAGCACTAAGTGATTCTTCATGCTCAAGCACTACAACTGTCCTGGGATGCAAGTGAGACAGAGTGAAGGAGGAAAGTCAAGTCTTATTTACCCCTGGTTTCTCCTTTGTCTTATCTCTCATTGCCAGTTACGGCCATACTTCAGCTCAAAGAGAACTGAAGTTAAAATCCACTTCTCAGCATCCTAAAGACAACATTCCTTTCCAAAGTCCCATAGTTTTTATTTAACACTCTTCTTGACAGAACACAAATATTATCTGTAGCAATTCTGACCCCCAGTCTCAGGTCTTTTTTTGTAGTAGTACTGGCTACAGTGACACCAGAAATTTAATGAAAGGATAAACAAGATAAAACCACATATAGGCCTAAATTATCAGATAACCGAATAGTGAAATTTCCAGAATCTTTAGAACAACTCCATCTAGTAGAGCAAAAGGGAACTTCTGAGAATCAGACAGCCTTAGACACAGCAGGTCAAAAAACACATCCTTTGAGGTTTGTAAAAGTCAACATTTAATAGCTCAGTGAGGGTAAACCACACATAGCTACACAGCAAAAGAATTCAAAGCATTTTTCTGAGTCTAATTTTTTCTTTATGAAGAGCAAACAATATAAATCAGTATAAACATACCTGATTTTGAAGTAGGTGACAGAAAACTGTGGGACAGTATTATGAAAGCTTAACATATATTGAATCCAGAAAGTAACAGAGAAGTGGACTGTGAACTCAGTCTTTTCTAGGTAAAAGGGATGCTTCACTATATCAGACCCACATCGTTTAGTGACAATCCTTTGGCAGCCCTAATTTTAGCCAGACAGGCTACCACGAACAGGAAAGAATGGAGCTATTCTAAAATCACTTATTTGAGATACTTGCTCTGAATTACACATTATTTTATTTTACTGAATTTCAGACAAGAACACCAGTAATCTATATCCCCAGTTCAAAACAGGAAGCTGATTCATTTTAGAGAAAGAAACATGTAAATACAACTTAAAAAATGAAATTTCAATTTGGAATAATTATTTTTACATATGAGTTGTCACTTACCCAGATCTTCAGACACAAGCTTTTCTAGAAAGTCACCTCTTTCCATTCAGCACACAGCTTGCACTGAACATGATACACTCTGCAAAACACAATTAAAATCCTAGTTTAAGTTTGAGGTAGCCTGAACACAAGACTGTACTCTCTGCTTAGGAGTTTGAAGATGATGATTTATCTCAGATACCCCTTGGAAGTAAATTATGCTTCAGAGTAACAGTATCTTCTACCCAATATCATCCCATTCCTGCATAAATTATAATATGTTCCCCAAAGACAGATGATGTTCACTGCATGTTGTTTATTCATGTTAGGAGTCTTTCTATCTAAACCAGTGAACTGTCATGAACTTTTGAATAACAAGCTTGTAGTTTGCTAAATTTGGTAAGCAGCCTTGTTTTTTAATATGCTTTTGATATTTAAGATGCCCCAACCTGCAATAACATGCAAAACCACTTGGTAATTTTTCTGTGCAACTGAATATAGCCAAATTAATGGGGTTTTAATAAAGTAGGGAAAGGTAGAAGTTAATACTTCCTTAAACACTAAGTAAAATGGCAGATACTAAGCTCTCATTAGAATATAAAATTAGATCACACTTTGATTAATTGAATGTAACATTACTTATTAGACTGAATCAAGTGTCTGGGTATATTAAAAAAAAAATCTTTTAAAGTAGATAAACCAGCATAAAATCTTTCTCCTTAGCTAATACAGGGTCATTAATGCTGAATTTCAATGATTGCTTGGACATAGCCTGCTCTTCACTGTACGACCAGGTGTTTTTGTTTATTTTGTAGTATTCTCAAAGACACAGCCTATAACTGCACAGTATGCTCAATCCTTCACTGCACACTTTTACGCACAAGTAGGTATTTCCAGAACAATTTGAATTGCATGCTACCTCAAAGTATAAGATCAAGCTTCCCAGTCTGATTGGATGCATGAATCACAGTGGTAGAGCCTGTGAAGGCCAAGTTAAACAGTGCAACCAGAAAACTCACTTGAAACTGCAAAACCACCACAGTTAAAATTTCTAGCTAAATGACAGGTAGCATTTCAGTCTTACAGAAATCCCAACTGTTGTGCAAAATAAGTAGCATACTGTAAAAAGCAAATTCTACTGTTGTTTTTTTTTTTTTTGCACATGCAGAGATTTCCACACAGAGACTATTGATGTGATTCTGCATCGCAAGTACCTAGAAGGTCAAGTCCTTATATTAGGAGGAAGTTAATACTAGTTGCCTTGATACAAATTAACAAGTAGGAGAACAAGGCTGCTTTACTTTGGGTTACGTTTTTTTCTTCCTAGTAGACAAATCCTTTCTATATGTCTATGAAAAGACACAATGCAGAGAGCGGGTATATTAGTGGAACACTATAAGGATGGATTTTACACTGCGTGCACTGACACATTGATAAAGTTACACCCACAGCAACTTATTCAAAAATCAATTCCTTGTTACAGGCTTTTTACAATTGTGCTGGAAGTGTCTTGAAAAGATCTGGTATTTCCATTGCAGGTGTAAAATGTACTGGCAACTATTCACATGCCTTAAAAATGATAACTAATATATCACTTACTGCAGTAGCAACAATATTCTCTGCTATGCTGAGACATGATAGTAGTAGTTTAATAAGGTAGAGTAACTGTGGCCACTGTAGGAAAAGGTTTAGTGTTTAACAGATTTTCAAATCTTAAAAAACCACTCTATTATTTTGAAGCCAAGGAAGAAACTCAAGCAGCTACATAGCAGATGTCACATGTTAACAACAACCTGCTTTTTTTAAAAAGTGCTTATAAATATGTATAGTATCTTGTGAAACTCTTAAGCTTGGTACCTTTATATTTTCAGATAAAATTTCAGCACTGATAACTTAATAAGAAAGACTTTTAACTGGTAAGGCAATGTTCAGAATTATAAATGAAATTTAAATCTTGAACTGTTTCTCGGTTTCTTATTTATACAACTGTTTTTGTATTTCCAAGGAAGATGTAATTACATGAAAACGTGTGATTGGGTGGGCTCTTCATTTTTTATTTCCACTCACCCCACTTCTTTTTAATCTCATAGTTTGATATAGGTAAGGAACACTGGCAAAAGTAGTAAGATCAGATGTTAATCAGAGATCATAAAACCATAATTACATTATCTAGAAGTGGGTAACGTAAGCTGCAGGAACTACTACTACTTCACAAAAGATATCACAGAAGAATTGAAGTTGCAGCTGAAGACTATGCTGCTTCTCAGGTGAAATTTTGGGAATGGACTGGGAGAGAGATGCCAAATGCAGTCTGAACGCAAAATGAATTCAAAAGAAACCACAGGTTTGTAGGGTCACAATTGGGGGCCAAGGTAGATTTTGAAAATCTACTAAAATTTCTAAGCTGCAAAGCAGAAGAGAAATCCCCTGAAAAAGACTGTGGCAATGGAGAAAGAAATGCTAAGACAAAGAAGAGCTCTACTGTTTTTATGAGCACAAGTCTGGAAGAAATTTCAGCTAGTATATTAACTGTACCCTCAGATGAAAGTAAAGAAGAGGCCAAACAACTCAAATGGCTGTTTGCTAATACAATGAGTTCAGCATTGGTAAACAACTGCTTTCAGAAATTGTTGTTCAAGATATGAAACCATTCATTAAAGGAATAATAGAAATGCAAAACGACCATTTTCAATTGGGATACAGCTGTCTGAAATAATTTACTTTTTATAAAGGATGAAATTAAGATTAAAGATGGTAGTACAGTACTGTGTACTCATAAAAAAAAAACCTGATTAAATAAAGATAAGTATCCCCTTGTGTATAAAAAAAAAAACACTTCATGAGAATATGTTAATATTTCTCCTACATCAGGGTTGGAGAATGGTTAAATATTTTTGCAAGTTTTCATGAGATATATAAAGTGCTGTTACTTTTATAATTCTTACTGACCTCTTAGCTTTTATCTTCTGATCTGTATTAATCCACAATGATTTCAGGTTTACTTCGATATGAATATCCAGTCAATTCTTAAATCAATCAGTCACTCATGCAGTTCTGGTAATGAGTGAAGATGCTGTGAAAAAAAAAAATATTATTTGGTTGAGGCATGCCAAGATAATTAATTTAATTTCAAATTGGCAGCCAAGAGAGAAAGAGATAAAAACCTAAGGAACTGGGTTTTACTATGGTAGAGAGAAAAATTAGGTAGATGGTTAATAAAGTTGACAGAAAAATCCAAAGATTTGAATGTGGAGGTGGAGGCACTGAATTTAAATAAAAGTGCAGTATCTGGAGTCCTCAGGAAGATAAGAGAAAATCAGAAGACTGACAGTCCGCTTGGATAAGTAATCAGGAAAGACAGGATTTTAAGAGTAAGTGAAAATATCTCTAAAGATATGGATAAAAGATCATGGAGTTACATAAATCAAAGTCAGAAATACAAATGGCCATAAAAGTATTTGAACTGCACTTTTCTGAGGAATTTTAAATAGTAGAAAATTAGTTATCTAGAGATAGGGCAATGGAAAATTACTGCATCAAATGGAGAAACAAGTTTACTTTGATAAAAATGAAGGACAAGAAAATCCACAAACTGGGATATTTATAGAATTCTGGTAGCAAATTTTCAGTTAATCATTCCTTGTAGAGATTGTAACCTACGACTAACAAATAGAAAGCCTACTACTATTCTTACTTTCAGAAGTATATATAGAGAAAAAAAAGGAAAGCAAAATGCCTCAGCAACAAGCTCATTAGTTTGACCACTGTTCAGAAGTAACTCAGAAATGCAATCACAAAGGAAAGGTAATTGTACATGGAGGGAAGTAGACTAAAATCAACATGGTTTTATCAAACATGAGACTGTGCCTTTCTTGTTTTATCACGCTTCTCAGACAAATGCAATACATTCATGCCAATTCATCTAAATTTAAGCTGAACCTCTGATATAAATGCCTCATAAGAAATTATTATTTAATGTAGAAAAGATCAGATTTTACACATGGGCTGTAAAATGAATAAAGAATTGACTAGCAGCAAAAACCCCTCCACATAAACAGAAAATGCCACCACCAAAAAAAACCACAAAAAAAAAAAAAAGAAAAAAGAGTTCTGTTGAAAGGTAGGTTATCAGGAAAGAGATATCAAAGATGTTCTTTAATAACTGATCTTGGGACTGATCTCATTTATTATTTTCACTGGTGACTTAGTACAAGGGATTATGGCAATGACAAATTTCAGAGCCAGTATCACTACTGAAGAGTGTATTATTGTCCTTCACAAGGAATGAGATTACAGAAAAGAGATGAAATGTAAATGTTCAAGCTGTAATTTCAGGCACTTAGATTTGTCCTTAAATGAGAGATGCTATACTGGTTGATCCTATTATTGCAGGTGATCATTATGAGTGGACTGAAGAAAAAGAAATGAGTTTCTAACACGTAAGAACTGATAAGTCTTCAGATATGGGGAACTAGGCGTGCTTATCCACAAAGTGCTGAAAATGCCTCATAGATAATTATTTATAGACATTTGATATACATTTAAAAAGACAAGATTTATCTAAACTGAGTTGGTATGCAGAAGAGTTTCTAAGTTTATTAGAGGAGGAAAAAAAAGACTTTGAAACAGTCTAGCTTTTTCATGCTAGTAAAATTAAAACTGAAATAATATATAGTTACTCACCATGATATGAGATCAATTTATGTTACTTAGGGATATTTATGTTACTTCGTGCTATTCATCATTTCTTTTATTCAGTAAGAGCCAGCTTCCATTGTTCACTGTAACTGTAATTATTTTATGATTCAATTGAGTTGTACTGAGAATTTTCTTGAGTGATACTGAAGCATACTATGGTTAGCATGCTTAGATAGGTTATCAGCAGTTTTCTAACCATTAGAGGCTGAAAATTCCTTCTTGAAAAGTTCATCCACTCAGCGGCAAAGCATTGCGAGACTGAATTTTACAAGTTCATGAACAGTAAAGTAAGACTGAGGGAGAATATAAGGCTAAATAAGCAATCTTCTGCCATGAAAATTTGAGAAAATAAATTGTTGGCATATTTAAGAGGCTGGCAGTGGATTGCTGGGCATTGTGGTTTTGCATTTAATAGTCTGCTTGTGTGGTCACTGAGTTTTACTGAGGAATTCTTCAAGTGAAAAACACATGTATACAGAAGAAGTTGAGCAGAGATGGAAGCCAGGAAGCATCCCAAACCCTTATCTCCCATTTCAGATCAGTAGCAGCACTGCAAGGTGGGCAAAAAAGCGCACATGCATGTGGCTGTTCAGCTTTCAGGAGAGCTGATCCATGTCTGAACATTGCATAGGGTAGAGAAAGGAGTCTGTGTCTGTATAGAGCTCCCTAGGTACACACAGAAAAGAAAAATATCCAGCAGAACTAATGATGTATGCATGTCTGAAATACGTGGAGGAAATTTGTAAATCATGTATCAATGTAATAGTATCAATTATTTGATACAAGGCAGAAAATCCATATCAAACACAGGACTCTTGATTGATACTTTCCTAATCTGTAAAAAGCAGCTAATAAAAAGCTAATAAAACAGAATCACAATCTACCAATGCCTTCACTATTTCTTCTCTCATGCACTTCTTCTCATTTAAGTAAAATAAACTTACATATATATAATGCAGTTCATGTCCCTATCAAAGAAAGAGGAAGAAAAATCTGAATTCTTCACTTAGTATCACTACAAGGTTCAGAATCTGATTCACACTAGCACAATACTGTCAACTCTATAATTTTAGGATGACTCTTGATGGTTTTCCTAGAAACCCAGGCTCTGGAGTTGTGAAGTAATCATGATGAAGGGAATATGTGTATGCAAAGGATAAACCTTAACTTTGTACTGTGAATCTGAGCATCTATGAGTTAACACTTGGTGCTGGTTGCTCACCTCATCACCAACAGTACAAACATACAAAATATATTCACCTGGTCTAGATAAAAAGATGAAAAATTATAACAAAATAATAGAAGTCTATTTAGTTTATGCTTAACACAGTTCCAAAGACACTTACCCAATAGTTCAGGTTAACGAATACCAAATAGAACCAAAAAAGAGAAACATTTTTTTGGTCATCTAAAAAATAAAAGTGAAACACACAGCCTTACTTCTGCCCCAGCTCTTTGTCTACAGTCACTACTAAATGGTGATCTAAAGATCTTTATAGGAGAAAAGTGTAGTATACACCAAGTTTTCAAAAACCCCACAGACTACAGCACACAGATGAATCATGTCTTTGAAACTCAAATTATAACCCTCAAATTATAGGAAGTTATAAGTTTCTCACATAATTGCATATGACCTATATGCCCACTAGTGGCTAAATGTACATTGGCCTTTAAATTCCACCAGCATTATAGAAAGCTTTTTTATGTAGGATGCAGGAATAATTTGCTATGCTGAACTACAGTTCTATTTCTCTTATGCTCCAACTTTACACTTGGCAAACACAGAAGGTACAAAGTCTCAAAGTAATTTTAACGGTGTAATTATTTTAAAATATTTCATTCATCAAGACATATACTGCTGCTCTAAAGAAATATAACAGTGAATTTCATAATGCTGAAGTGTTTTGACAGTGAGTAATCTAGCTAGTTTTACACCTTCTCTGCTCTTTTGCTCAACAGTTGAAACAGCTATAAAAACCCCAAACATCCCACACCTTCCAAGATAAGATATTGATACAGCCAACACAAAAACAGAACAACAAAAAAAAAAGCTTGGGTGTCTTTTTGATTTTTTTTGATTTGTAGGAAAAAGGCTAATGCCTATAGGAATCACAGAATGACAAAATGACTAAGGTTGGAAGGGACTTCTGGAGGCCATCTTGTCTAACCCCTCCTATTCAAGCATGGATACCTACATCTGGCTGCCCAGGACTATGTCCAGATGGCTTTTGAATACCTCCAAGGAGAGAGAATCCACAACCTCTCTGGGCAACCTGTGCCAGTGCTTGATCACCCTCACAGTATTAAAGTGGTTCCTGGTGTTCAGAGGGAACCTCCTGTGTTTCAGTTTGTGCTTATTGTCTTTTGTCCTGCCACTGGTCACCTCTGAAAAAAGCCTGACTCCACCTTTCTTACTCCATTCACTTCAGGCATTTATAGTCATTGATAAGACACTCCCTGCTGAACCTTTTCTTCTCCAGTCCCAGGTCTCTCAGCCTTTCCTCAAAGGAGAGATGCTCCAGTCCCTTCATCATCTTAGTGGCCCTTTGCTGAACTCTCCAGTATGTCTACATCCCTCTTGTATTGTAAAACCTGGAACTGGGCACAGCACTCCAGGTGGAGACTCACATCCAATGAGCCTTTGTGCCACTGATCATCAGCCTCTTGGCCTGGCTGTTCAGCTACTTTTCAATGAACTTCACTGTGTGTTCATACAGCCTATACTTCACAGCTTGTCTATGAGAATCTGATGGAAGACAACGTCAAAGGCCTTACTGAGTTCAGGTAAACAATATCCACTGCTCTCCCCTTGTTTACCAGGCCAATCACCTAATCACGGAAGTTTATCAAGTTGGTAAACATGAATTCCCTTTGGTGAAGCCATGCCGACCTCTCCTGATGATTTTCTTGTCATCCATGTGCTAGGACTAGCTACTCCATTACCTTTCCAGGGACTGAGGTGAGGCTGACTGGCCTGTAGTTTCTTCAGTCTTCATTTTTGCCTTTCTTGAATAATAGGGGTGATGTGCTTCCCCCCAGTCTTTGTCCATTCCTCCTAATCACCATGATTGATCAAAAATGAATGACAGTGGACTCGCAATGACACCTGCCAGATCCCTCAGCACTTTTGGGTGCAACCCATTATTGCCTTGTACATTTGTGCAGGCTTCTTGGCATTTTTGCCTGACTTCCTATTTGTTGGGATGGATCTGTCCTGAGCATCAAGTAGATCCTTGAATATTAACAAGCTTTCTTGTGCCCCTCTTCCCTCTAGGGCTTTATCTCACAGGTCTCTTCCAAGCAAATCAGCCTCACCTCTGTGCCTGGGAAGATCATGGAACAGATCCTCCTGGATGCCATGCTTGGGCACATGAAGGACAGG
>JAOXJK010000012.1:79863659-79893527 GCA_025774025.1 Xenus cinereus
CCTGGGCAACCTGGTCTAGTTGGGGGTGTCCCTGCTGACTGCGGGGAGGTTGGACTAGATGACCTTTGGAGGTCCCTCCCAGCCTGGACAATTCTATGATTCTAGGAAATCTTTGAAAAAGCCAAAGACTGCTTTCCTGAAGTCCAGGGTTGTAAGCTTGCTTTTAACCTTTCTCCCTCATTTAACCTTTACATTGCAAATGAGCCCCTCCTTTTTGGTGAGCAGGAGATCCAGCAGAGCACCTGTCTTCACTGGTTCCCTCTACCACTTGGAAAAGAAGTTGTCATGAATGCACTCCATGAACCCCCTGGATTCTTTATGTCTTGCTATGTTACCTCTCTAGGAGATATCAGGGTCCCTAAAGTCCCCCATGAGGACTAAGGGCTGCAAATGTGAAACTACTGCTATCTGTCTGTACAGGCCTCAGGTAACTGCTCTTCCTGGTCAGGTGGCCTGTAGCAGACACCCAGTATGTCATCTTTGCCTGTTCTCTCTTTAATCCTAACACATAAAACAGTCTGTTGGCTCTGTCTGGCAGAGCTCGGTGCACTTCACATGTTCTGTCCCATAAAAGGCAACTTCCTCTACTCATCTTCCTGCTCTGACCTTCCTAAAGATCCTGCATTCTTCTATTGTAACACTCCAATCATGAGAGCCATCCCACCACATCTCCGTGATCCCAACAAGATTGTTATCTTGTTACTGGTATTACCAGATTCCCTCTGGATCACATCTTTTGCTGCCAGGCACTGGACACAGTCTACAAGATGAGCTATGCACTTGAGAAAAAAAAGTCAGAGGGAAAAAAAAAAGAACTGCAAAACCATTACTGTGTCTGGTGACGGTTCCTTTTAAAGAGGATAACTACAAGTGGCATCCCAAAGAAAGAAAATGTGCACCTGTATGAAGGCAATGTGACTGCATGAATTCTTCCCCTTCACAACGTACAGCTTCATTGCAACAGGCTTTGTACAAAAGCACTGTGCTTAAACCAGCCAGCCTTCAGAAACTGGCTAGCATGGAACTCACAAATCATCTTTCATGTGGTATTCTGCTCTGAAACCCTATGCGTGTCACAAAACCATCATTTTGCTATTACAGTACCTCAGAGAAGTTCAGTCCAGCCTCTCCCTGCAACTAATAATGATTTATGGTTTACACTTTAAGGTCAAATCTAGCCTAGAAATCCTTCTTTCTGAATGGACTTTTATAACACCTCTCTTTCTTCTGCAACAATTTAAAAATCAGAGCTAAGTCAAAGTGCAGGTCTCATTTTTCTCCTTTGGGATCTTAACAAATGTTATACCTAATTCCCATTTGAGTCAAGGTCTGTGGAATGGAGGAAAACTCAGAAGGATCTTGTAGCCTCTTATTTTCCTTTCCCCTTTCTCTTCCTTGTGACTTTTTGATCCGTGACTTAATTCAGATTATGAAAAAAAGAAAATACCCTGGTTAATGTTTGTCAACAAATTGACTGAAAATTCATGAAGTGTCTCACATTATTCTAAAAATACACAATAGGCAATGTCAATAAATATCAAGCAGATTTCCCAATTTAAACTGATCATTTATGATTTGCATTCTCAATTACCACTAGAAATAACCAAAATTGAGTTTTACAAGGTAGCATTATTTGAAATGAGTGATGTCTTTGTTCCTGACTTAACTATTCCAAGTAATTTAAAGACTATTGTAACTGGAATCAGATTATCACCCTATCCACCTTTTTTTCTTCCTTGAGTATGATGTCAAATATAAAGCCATTGGTATTTTAGAGAATTCTTTTGAAATGCCTATTTTTTAAAAAAAAAAGGTGCCAAAAGGTAATGTTAGCTCTTGAATCCTCAACATTTATAGAATTGTGTTTATTTATTTATGTGCCTGTTAATTTTATTATATTCTTACAAGTTTATAGGAATTCACAAATTCATTCTTCAATTGGTTCTTTCAGACACTGAGCATTGTTTTTTACACCATTTGTGATTATCAGCTCGGAAATGAAAGAAACTATGTATCTTTGTAGTTTATTTAATTACAAATATAAGGATCTAAAATTTCATGACTGTTTATTTCTTGGTTAATTTTCAACAACAATCTTACAGTAGGTATCGATTCCTGAAAACTCCTGAAATCATCTTCCAACAACTTTTGTCAGAAAACTACAAAATCCCACTTTTCTCCGCTGCATTATGTATTTAATGTGTCTTTCTGGATTTGGTTTGTTTGTTTTCCCAATTAATTCTGTCTTCACCTTTTCTGAATTCATGCTTTAAGAATCACATATTTAATATGTCAACTAGGTAAACAGGAATAAATGTTCTGAAATACATCTTTCCTCATACTCTAGCAATAAAAGAATAGTATGTGCCTTGGTATAGCTAACTGTCTATCTTTCTGGAAGCGAATCAAAAATTAACCTTATGCTTCCTTATGTGACAGCAGCAGTTAGGGCTGTCTTTCACTAGGCAATAGTATTGAATCCTGAAATCTATTCCCTTAGGTTGTTTTTCTGTACACATGCATATAAAGATGCTCCCCTCCACACAGTCAGACTCTCCATATAATTGCAGAGGCCAAACTCCTATAGCATTACATAACAGAGAAGTGCTCTCCCAAATATTACCCTGTTTGATGGTTCAGTGCAGCATTTTCATAGCATAAGCCTTAATGAAAGATGTAAAGGTGTAATAGACCCATTACTATATTCAGGCAAATCTCCAGATCAGTGATCAGGGGAAAGCCTTAATTGGAAGGAAAGGCTGCTCAAACGCCTATGATGCATTTGACGGTCTGCAATCACAAAAATATTACTGAGCCTTATGCACAGAGTTTCTCAATTCTTCCTCTTCGGGGGTATATCTATCACCAGGGTAAAGCAAATAAATAAACATTGTTCCAATCTTCATTTGCACCCTGTCAGATATGACAGCTGGGAAGGACTTTGAAGGGTTAGGTTTTTTGTTTGGTTGGTTGTTTTTTTTTTTTTAAATTACAGTGCATGCATATATGCTGTTTTCAAAAAATTGTGCATCTCCATGTTTTATTCACCTCATCAGATAGGAGTATGAAGTTAGAAACTTGTTTTTAAATAACTTAAATAACTTGTGAGAGAAACATTTTTATTTTCATCAAGGGGCCTATGTACACAAAGATTTTCTTATAAGGGCAGTTGATTTGCATAATCTTGGGAATCAAGTCAATTCAGACTTTTTTCCCAGTTCACAAATCACAGTGATGGAAAATAAAATCAAATGTTTAAACAATAATAATAATGAGAAACAAAACAATACATAAATCATTCACAGTCTAAATGCTACACAGAACAAAAAGGAAAGAAATACAGTTATTTCCCTAATACTTAGGGAAACTCTGTTAAGTTGGTAGGAAATTGGACTTCTCATTTCAAGAGATGCACTTCAACATTTTCAAAATACATATGTCAGTATATCATTATATTGACACTACGTATCTTGAAAGACTGTAAAATAATACACATATAAAATAGATCCTAAAATTAAAGGATTAATTTGAAATATTTTTGTGGTTTGTGCCATATTTTTTCACCTACTCTAATAAACATATATGCATGTATTTTTTTTAATTATTATTTGCAAAGTATGTCAATGGAGCACAGATATAAAATTTAAAATATACTGTATCATGCTTCCTCTAAATGTGACATATTCTAGTGTTGTTCAGATGGCATAATCTGATTCTTACTGTGTGTGAAAAGTAATTTGAAAGAAAGAAGCTGTAAGAATGGCTTTAGGTGCAAAATAAAGGGATAAATACAACAGTATAATTAATTCTAAGATAATTTACTTCGTAATTCAAAATCTTGAGTCCTCTATGTCATATATGAACATGATTTACAGTAATTAAGACAATTAATTAAAAAATAAATCATATGGAGAAAAAAATCAGGTCGAGCAATTAAGAAAATCCAGTACCATTTTTCTTGCTGAAAAATGGTTTCACATCAGGGCAGTTGTAAGAAAACTACACACACACACACAAAAAGGATAATTCAAAACAGGTAACTTAGTTACATCTATAATTTCCTAGATATGATGCCCACAGTATACAGTAACACAACTCCATAAGTTCTTTGTAAGTTCTGGAAAGGACTAATGGACCTACAATAATTGGTCTCAAACTAAACAACACTTTAAACCTATTCTGTATTATTTGCAACTATTTACTTGAGCTACAGTATGCTACGCTGAAGGCTAGCTATAATTAGTATAGCTCATTTGAAAAGCATGAATGGTTGTTTGAGACATTATTATCTATTCTTAAGAAATGAAATCCATGGAATTTGTAGTAGTAATAACACTCATGCCATGTGTAACACTTTAGTCAGCACAAAACAAACTGAAAAATAAGGAAGTGGAGTATGCTGTATTCTGCATTCACCTGAGAAACTGAATTTTCAAATAATAGCCAAGAGTAATTTTGGAAGCATATAACCTAGCTAGAAAACTAAGTTAATAAAATATTTCAACCCTAATGGCAACTAGAAGCCTTTAAATATATCTAATAATAGCTTAATTACCTTTTGGGATAGTTGAAAGCAAAATTTTTATAACTCCCAGATTTTGAATAATGTCAATGAAGACACAGAAGATGTATTTTAGCTGTAATGTAGTTTCTTTGTAAATCCGAAAGAGGGATGCCTGGAGTGGCATCCTGGGACAGGTCAATTTCAGATTATTTCAAAATACCCTGTTACTATCTAAAAATGCATGAAGCAAATGCATTTATTTGCTCAGAGTTTTTAGGGATTTAGGTTTCGCATTCTCTCCAAAGTAAGGCATCAAGAATTACACACAAAGAAACTAAGCAATCACCTCAAGGGAATGATGTCTAATCTTCCCTTCCTCTGTTTTGTTCCACCTTTCCTTTTCCCCTGACTTTATATGCAGGGAAGCTTAAAATGGATTTGGGACAGAGTACAAAGCTCATTTCACACACACCCCCCCAAAAAAAAAATCCATCTATTTTATAATTTCTGCTAAGTTATCTATGCACCTTGAAAATTTAGTGGAAAGAATGTAAGAAAAGTTACAAAAAGTAATGAACAAAAAGTTCAGGGCATGCTCTAGTGCCTCAGATTGTTGGGTGTGGTGATTGTTGTGGTGATGGGGTGTTGGTTTTTTTGTTTTGGTGTTGTGTGTGTTTGTTTGTTTTCATATGGTTGGACTTGATGTTCTCAAAGGTCCCTTCCAGCTATGAAGATTCTGTGATTCTGTAATAAATGCATTTGAGTACATATATATTTAGAAGTAAGGAGGCGTTGACAGGAATGCCTGCAAGACAGATGTGTTGTCTTAAGCATCTCTAGCCAATATGAATATATGAAAGTGCTTCTGCTATCACAAGTAAAGCTCAAAAAACTTTTTGTTTTGTTTTGTTTCACACATTATTTGTCTAATCAGGTTTTTAGGTCTATAACATCACCCAGAAAATCATCCGTTGGGACCCTCCTGAAGGTATTGTGAGGAAAGTGTATGAGTTAAATTGAAACTCTCAAGAAAAATGGCCTTGAATTTTTTGAAAAAATATATCTTGAAATATTCAGGTTTTCACTTATGATGAGGAATTAAGAATCAGGGAATTTTTCTATTTCTATTTACTTGGTAAGGTACTAGGCAGGTAAAATCAGAAAATAACTAAGACGTTATGAAAAAGATTACCCTCTACCAAATAATAACAGCAGCTACAAAGTTAAGATTTGTCAAACAGAAAAAAAGTAAAGTAATATGAAAACAAGTGCATTCAGATTATAAACCAAAGAAAAAAGGCAAACATTGAAATTTATATACACAGGACATTACTACAGCAGATCTCAAAGAGAAGAGTTCAGGTACAGCTACACAGATTTAAGCTGTTTCAGTACCTTTTACAAATCTCTTAGGCTCTTACATACCTATACAGATTTGGACTGTCTCCCAAAATAGTTATTGATGACTGAGTTGAGTCTTCCCTGAATTGACAAATACCATTTCTGCTGCATTCACTCACCCTGTGACTGATTCCAAGTTTCTGTAAGACCTGACATTCTGTAAGTGAGAAAGTCATCCTAATATGGGATATGAAGATTTAATTAGAAATCCAGCAGCTTAATACTACAATCTTGTAATATTTATCCAACTTAGATAAGCCACTAGTTTGAGTGTGTCTACAACTGCACAATCTGTTACTGCAAAAGAGCTAAACTGATGTGATCCTTATGAAAAAAAAATTTAAAAATCGCCTTTTCTCTTTCCCATTTTTATTGAAAAATGAGGAAGATGCAAGTTGAACATGCCTTCATACACTTCCAAATTGTTGTACGGTAAAGTTAATGTATAATTCACCGCATCTAGAGCTTTCAAAAAGACATACGACAAATTTATTGTTTCACACACAAAATATACTTTTCTACAAAACATACCTTTCTCTATAAACCCCATTTACACTAGCACCTGAATATACATCTTTTAAATGAGCTTTCTATACAGATTTTTCTAGGAGAAGGAAAAATCACTCTAATTATTCTAATGATAACTGAAACAGTGTAACTAGAAGTTATTCTTCCTTGGCTAAATTCTCCATGATGAACTCTGAGCCACGAGGTATCCTGTGCTATTAAAAACAAAATAAAACTAAACTAAACCACCCTTTTTTTGTGTGATGTTGTTTTCTGTTTGTTTGTTGCTTTTTTTAAAGTGTCCGTCTTCTATTAATGATGCTTCTTCTTCAATGAACACTTCTTGCCTTTGAGGAAAGGACTGTTAGAATCAGAGCCCTCAGTAGTCTACCGTTAACTAAAATACATTCCCTCCTGATATTTCAACCTTAAGTGAAAAGGATGCATGGTCAGAAATGAGACCAGATATTGGATGGAATTTTTCTCAGTCCTTCTATACCCTGACAAATTTGAAATTATATCAATGTTTATCATGTAGCTAACAGCTGTCATGTTTTAGAAGTACACCAGTTAAAGTCATACCTTCATTCTAACTCCACTAAGTTGAGTATTCAGTATTTTCAACATTAAACTACCCTTTACGCCATTTTTGCATTGCACAGTGGAACTAAGATTAAACCTATGCTAAAACCAATTCAAGCTGGTGAAGCCTACATTGGTACAGTGAACTGGGAAAAATGTTACCACTGATTCCTACAGCAACGTAACTCCATGGCTTGGCGCCAGTCTTGGGCTAGTTATACCTGCCACTCATGGTTAATTAATTAAGGCACAGCATAATGTTGCTGCTAATTTCCAATTACAGACACAGTTCATGTCAAGAGATGACAGGTTGGGTCTTTCTGTTGTATTGTATGGTCAAGCACAGATGTGTTCCAATACAGCAAGAGAAAATCACAATAAAACAACAAGAAGCAGCTGCTCGTTAGATATACATGAAGAGTATATATTATATATAAAATATATCTTTCACAACCCCAAGAAATAATACTGTGAAATACAACTAATTCTTTTTTAAACACAGAATCATCATAAATTGTTGCCTTAAAACTGAAAGAAAATTAACATGACTTTTTTTGATCCTTAAACTTATACCGAAGAAAAAGGCATGTCAAAACCAAAATGATTTTCAGAAGCTAAAGTGTTTTAATGACTAGGCTTTCATTCAATTTCTAGAAGCAACTATTTATTGAAATAATTCTTCCTCAACTAAGAAATTTCAATTTAAAATAAAAAATATTTTCATGTCTAATCAAATTTAGTGTTTTGTTTTTTGGTCTATTCTGTTTAATTAAACTGCACATTGCAGAAGAAAATATAGACTATTTTCTGAATAGTAATTATAGTTCCCTTGAAGTCTCCTAGGTCATTAAAATATGATTAGCCAAAGGCTTTTTTAAAGTGGAATGAATAATACACATCAAACATACAGATTCATTTCAAAAGTCTACAATGATTACCTTATTGGTGTTCAGTTAATGAGAAAAATCCATCTCTGTTGGTTCAGGGACACAGGCGAATGGTTCAGCTCCCAAAGGTGACAAACAGAATTCACAACACCCGGACTAGCAAGTTAGCCACCTCCTACTGAAGGGTCTACAAACTACTAAGAAGCACACAGGTGTTCCTGCTGAGTACATTACCTGAATTCTCCTCTTCCTTAATTATTTTTTATCAGATTGCTTTAAATTAGCCCTGTGCTGTGGCTTATTAAAAAATGAACCTTGTTTCCATGGCAATAAATTTGTTTTACTAAGTTGCAGTAAATGAATACACTAAAATATTTGCAAAAATGGATTTCCATTTCAGTTTAGATGTAAGCAAGCATCAGGTAAATCTGTCCATGAAGAAATGGGATATGTAACATTACATTACTTACATAGTATTGCCAAATTCTTCTTTTGGGATTACCCATAGTTCCAATTAGAAAGAAATGTTGTAATCATCATTATCAATGTGTATGTGGTTTTAAGGGACACATTTTTATTGTTATACTCAATTAACACCATCAGGAAACAGGGAAACATTATATTACCCAGTATCTAGTGAAATTGTCCATGCAGAAATGTTCTGAAATTATCTAGCCTTCATGGAAATCAGACCACAGCAACAGCTCCAAAAACTCAAGTTCTGTGATGGCATATTCTGAACTATTTTGTAAATCCTGGTGCTGTCTTTGTATGAAATATTAAAAGAAGAAAAGCACAACTATTGCAGCATCTCCTAATCCACCTTTTTTTGGTCCAACAAGTTGCAATGAAAAAACTTTTCCAGGCAGTGTATGTGTCCCAGGAGCTCTAATGGTAATCATGAAAGCTGCACATCCCTGACAATCAAGGCTAAAATTAAAGAATCGACACCAACCACAACTGCAGTCTCTGCACTGTGCTGCTCACAAGACACTGGGCAAGTAACTATCACAGTTGGATCTTTTATTTACTCTTTCTATAAACCACTTATGGACTGATTAACTGGAAGCACTGTAGACTGTACCTCAACAAAACCAGTATACTGCTTGTGATTACAATACTAATGCATCCACACACACAGACCTTGTTGCATCCTGAAGCTCTCCATGAAGCAAGGAGAATGATCTTGATCTGTTCTATAAAGCCCAGAGGATGGTCACCACCTAAGAAACTGAGTAAAATGTAACAGAACCCCCCAAAATTACTTCATAGACTGGCAGCTCAATGGATTATGCTTTGTTTTATAACGGCATGAACAACTAAGTATCCAGAAAGTTCTCAAAAACACCTCCTTTGAACCTGCGCATGTGTTAAGAATCTGCCAAAGAGTCCAGTTAGATAAAGCATGGATACACCTTTAGGCTGCCACAGGTATTCCTGATGGGAGCAGTGTGGATAGATGGGAGAAGTGCAGCTCTATTTTAGTCAAACACAGCATTCAAGCAGACTGTATAATCACATTAGATACAGGCAGTGAGCTCCACATAACTGACACAAAAAAAAAAGATCAGAGAAAACACCAGCCTACTGTTGAATAAAGCAGGGGATCTGATGATTTCATGATTTGGGCTGGGCTGGCCACATGAGTAACAGAAGCTCTTTTTAATCTCTTTCCTCTTTAGAGAAGGGACAGCATCTCCCTTCAGAGGAGAGGAGAGAAAATAAGAAAGACTTATGAGTTTAAAAGAAACTAAACTAATGAAATATTAATAATAAAATAATAAAAAGAAAAAAAAATAATATTAATAAGAAAATAATGAAATATACACACAATATATGTAAAACCAGTATGAAGCTCCCAGGATGATGATCACATCAGTAGCAGGCGCTGGGAAAGTCCTAGACTGGACTTAGGTGATGAGTGGGAGCTGAACTCAGGAACTGAATTGCAAAAAGAGTTGACCCTTCGATCCCTCAGCTTTTATTCTGAGCACGATGCAGACAGGATGAAACACCCTGTTGGTCAGTTTTGGGTCACCTGCCCCTGTTTGCTTCTCCCCACAGGTGGGACCCCTCTATGCTGTTCCACTTCCAACCCTTCAATCTGGTCCATAACAAAGTTAGCTGACCTTGGTTGTTATAGCAATAAGTATGAGCAGGAGCCTCTCTGCGTACCACTCCTTGACATTAACTATAAACATCAGAACTTATCTGCTAGAAGCTGACACTGTCTGAAAAAATGTGCCATTAATTCCAAACTGTTAAATAAGGGTTAACTGAAAAGTAAAATTACTGAAAAGAAAATTTTACCGCAAACCAGGACAGGTGACAAAGGACATGGAAAAGGATGAAGCACTCAATGCCTTCTTCACCTCAGCCTGTACCACTAATATTGTCCTTCAGGAATCCCAGGCCCTGGGACCTGTGAGAAAGTCAGGAGCAAGGAAGATTTACCCTTAGGGAAACAGTATCCAGCTAAGGTACATTTAAACAAGCACACAGAGGGCCATGGGATCTAATGGGATGCACTAACTAGTGCTGAGAGCTGGCTGATGTCCTTGTGAGGCTACTCTCAGTTATGTTGTAAAGGTCATGACAACTGAAGGAGATAGCAAATGTCACTGCTAACTCCAAGAAGGGCAGAAACCCTTAATAGTCCAGGGAACCATCATCCAGTCAGACTTGACTTTAAGATATTCAAAACCTGACAGGAAAAAGTCTTGAGTAACTGTAGCAACTAGATGATCTCTAGATGTTCCTTGCAATCTCAGTGACTGCTTGATGGAATTCATCTAACCATTCCAAAAACCCAGAGAGACAACTCTCTCACTGCAAGCCATCAGATGCTTAATTCTTTTTTTCCACCTAAAAGGGGCACAATTCTGGCACAATGTTTGGATTTTGTCATAAATAAGATATTACAATAGGCACATATTTGAATATCTATTTTTAAGCAATTCTATCATGACCATTTTCTGTGGAAAATTAGACAATTCCTTCTGTTAGAGAAAATGTAAGAATATCAACATTTTTATAGATGCAGCTGAATAACAGAATATTGAATATAAAGCAAATACTCGCAAGGAAAAGAGTGAATTGTAATTCATCTCACACTTCTGCCGTAGATATTCTGAGCAGCTACTGAGCAAGATAAAGATCATACGTAGTTGATGATCATTATGTCACTCTAGGTTGAATCCCCCCACACGAGTGCACAAACACACATATACATGCAAACACTGCAACACAATTTAAGTTTCAAGTAATTACAATCCGAAACAGTTTGAGAAACAGCAACTACATACAGGTAATTAAGTCTTCAACAGAGTATCATTATAAGTTATTAGATGTCTGCGAAGTGCAGGTGGTTAGTGCAGGTGTCCTGGACTACAGAAAGCAGAATACAAACAAAGCAGCCAGATCAACGGAAAGGCAGATAAAGAAATAACAGCACACATACTTATACACACAAAAAATACATTATATGCTCTGTATCTTCAGGTTGAAAAAATAAGGACTGAGAAATACAAAAAATATATACAAAATAACTCTCAGAACTACTAGTTACAATTCATGAAAACACACCTTTTTATACCTTCTTATACCTTTAATCATTCTAATAACCAAAAAGAACATCTAATTCAGTCCAGTGATACAATTTACCCTTTTCAATGCTAAAGAGAAGGAACAGTAAATGACAGCAGTAATAAAGAAGCACTAAAGTTCTGGTGTTACCATGATGCGTAAGAAGAGTTGATAGCAAAATATTTTTTTTTAAATTTTTATAGTACATAAGGAAGTTAGAAGAAAATAATATAAAAAAATATGTGGCTAAGATCATATAAGAAACTTACAGAAACATATCTCCAAAGTGACACATCATGACATGTATCAGGAAGTATAACCACAAAATACTACAGGATATTGAAAAATTTCACTTTTTTTTTTCTTTTTAGCTGCAAATGAAAATTCTTATTTTTCTTCACTCTAAACAGCAATTATGGGCTAGACTGTGACGCTCGTATCCATTCTTGCTTTTGTTGAGTAGCATTTTGTTCCAAAAACTAAGCCTCACCGAAATAAGTAGCTTCTCAATGACAAAAAAATCTTATCAAATTAAGGATGTCAATTAGTAATCAACAATATCTTGATCCTTTTCTAAAGAAGCTCAATGTCCTACTTTCATCTTACTATGAAAATATCCATTAAAAAATCTGTCCATAAAAATAAGAAACCCTTCTTGCCTAGACCATTAACAGTATGGCATATCTCTCCGGAGCTTACAAAACATACAAAAAAAGGCTACAACACTTTTTAGTGATAAAACAGGCTTTATTTTTCAAGCTATGCTCAAATACTAGCTTTATCTTTCTCAGTAGCTGCCTAAAATACCAAGCACAGGAATCGCAAAGATATAATACTTACAATTGAGTCTTCATATTGTAGCAAGGCAAAAATAATTAGCTAGTGAACTTTGCTAGCTGGGCTCTGCAGGCATTTGTGTTGATGTTGCCCAGTGTCATTCAAGCCTTGGTTAACATAAAAATGAGTCATCTGTGCTGGCTTCTCTTTCTGGAAAGGACTCTAATTTGCCTTGACTTCAGTTGTGTGAAAAAATTTCATCCAACTTCTATGCAAGCTTTTATAGAACTAGATAGCAAAAGGCAGAAAATAAATGTTCCGTTCTAAATTTCTGACATCAGGATGTTGTGTGCCAAATAAAAGGATGGACAAATATAGAACTGGCAGGAATACATTCTGTGCTTAGAGGAGTTGATGTACTTTGCCACTGATTTCCCTGGGGTCGGGATTGCATTCTCGGACAGGGAACAGCAGCATGGAACGGCAGTGATTTACACAGAGAGCGCTAGGAGGAGTAGTAAATGAAGAAGAGGTATGAAAAGAGTACTCAGGATTAACAGGGAAATCTAAATTACAAAAAATGGTGGCTAACATGAACAAATGTGAAAAGGAAGGAGTCTAGCACTTGTGATTTTAGATGTGTAATCAAAGCCCTATCTTAAAAGGTTTAAGACAGCAGAAGGAAGCAAATGCAGAAGACACATTTATCAGTGTTGAAGCATAATACGAAGCCTGTTTCTTTATTGTAAATGCTGTAGCCAGGTTTAAGCCATTTAAGCAAGAACAAGAAAAATGCCATCTTTACTGACAGCTTCATAAAATGGGTTTCTTTAAAGAAATGCCTGACACCAACAGTAACCTCTAACAATGTCCATGGGAACTGCAGTTGGACAACAGTAAGTCCAACTACACATTCATAAAATACACATATACCACTTATTTATATAACCTATTGTTTAAGCACCTAAAAATATACATTTAAAATAAGTATAAAGGCAAGCATTATAAATACTTATCAAAAGAACTACAAGGCTGTTATTTCAACACTATGCTACTTAATATAGAAAGGCTTTTGCAACAGAAATAGAGGCAGATAATGAACCACCTGATAGGTAGATCTCCTCAAGTGAAAATTAGTGATGTCCACGTAAACAGAAGTATATTTGAATGATAATATAGCTGCCCCCCTCATACAATAATAGCAGTGCCAACAGAGTCTTGATAGAGCGAGGAAGCCAAAAACTACACACAAAAAGTGTTACATACATTGTTATTAAACACAGCTCAAAATGGCTGACAAAACTGAAGAGGCTGAGCTATATACTAGAAACAGTGAACTGGTAACGACAGCGCTGCTCACAGCAGACAATCAATGTAAAATCTGACTGCCAGTGCACCTGCAAGTGTGAAGCATGACTTTCTTAGAGACTGCTAAATGTCTTCCTTAAATAATCTTTACAAGTCTGCACAGTATGTCCTCCTTGCTTTCAGTATTTGCCGCATCCGAACTTCGTTAGTGCCTCCTGCATGTGCTTCCATCTACTTCAATCTGACTTTTCACGAAAGCAGATGTAAAAAAATTCTATGAATTTTTCTAACAGCCACAAATCTAAATAGAAAGGTGGTTTTTTTCAGCTTGCTCGCATGGTAACAAACCCAACTATCCCATTAGCTGTTTGGAAGCCAATGATACCAGAACCAGGGTTTTGGCATGGTCGGCCGTTTAGAAGACAGCAACATCATAGCTTTAAAAGCAAGGAGTCAGTTATGGTCTGTCTCCCTTGGCCTTATTACCCAGACTGAAAGGAAAATTGGTAGCTGGAAGTCCTTGTGTTCTGGATGTCTGACTGAAGCGAAGCTGAAGGGACAGGCCATGATTCCCAAATTCCCCGAACTAGCTAGTTAGAGGGCTGAAAAAATCTTTGTCAGTTGAGCCATATTAGACTTGCCAATAAATGTTAAGTTTTTTAACAGATTAAACTTGTAAACAAATCTGCTTAGTCCGCCACTGTTCGTACACAAAGTGCAGTCTGATAGGAGCAAAAATTGTGTCTACTTCAGAGAGCAGATGTACGACTTCCTTGTTTAAAGCTTTCCTGCAGCATGTCAAATTAATCCAAACCTCCATTTCTGTATCTATAATTTTGCAAGAAAACTCCTGGTTAGACAGGTATTTATGTGCTTGATTTGCAGGCTCCTGCAATGCACATATAAGCCCTTCTGTCTACAGAGCTTTCAGCAAGATTTATGTAGGTAGCAACCACACAGATTTAGGAGTCTGCCTGCACACATTGCACAGTGTAATCAACGCCTAACACATATTTAGACACCATATTGGTCATACAGATAAGTGGAGAAAAAAGTCTATTATTTCAGAAAGTTTGATCCTGAATGTCAACATTTAAAGCAGCAATATCACAGAATATTCATGCAGCTGCAGAACTTTCATTATTATTAAAAAATACATCTCCATGAATATTATTATTATTAAACATTCATACAACCCATTAACTTTGCATGATCCTTGAAAGAGATCGTAAAAGGACAAAGTCCTTTCCTGGAAGATTTCAAAATCCAAATTAGGCAAAGACGAGTTGGAATATGGATAAAACAAAGAAAAAAAAGAGGGGTTTATAATAAGAAGATTAATACAAACTGTGTATATTTTTGGGACCAAAACTTACTAATATATTTCACTTCACAAAATGACTTAAGGTAAGACATGAGAGATGGTATGGGAGGCAAAGATCATGAATGTAATTAAGCAGGAAGAATTGGACTGGTCACTAAAAAAAAAAAAAAGACCCTCAGAGAACACTGTTTTGAAAGGGAGTAGCACAAATACCAAAAATAAAAGATATACTCCGAAGAAAGAAATACACTCAGAACACCAGAAAAAGCAAGACAGCTTGAGAAGTTTAAACAAAAATTAAAAGCAGTTAAAGCACTCAGAATTTTCCAATGTCTCTTCTCCTGCTACAAGAAGATGTAGTTAAAAGACTGATTTTTTTTTTTTCCCAACAGACATTATCCTAAATTAACTCTTCCCAAAAGGAGCAAACAGCATCATATTTATCATATGATATTACAGAGACACTTCCTTTGTTCAAAAAAACACTTCTTCAGACAGTGCCTACCACACAGACTGCTTTTTGCTGACTTCAGTTTCAGTGGAAACATCACTCCATGCTTGCCTTATGCTTATGATTTCTCCCAGGCATCTGGCTTGAGCGAGCTGTCTGGGAAAAGATACAGGACTGGAACAACCTTCACCTGGACTGTACAGAGTTTTTCTTGTGTCAAGTCTGGGGAGGAAAAATAAAAGCAGCCATCCAGTATGATCACTTTTGAATGAGGGTATTTGTTATGCCTCCTTCACTTCACAAGAATACAGGAGGCATTAGATTTACCCCTTTAGCATGTTTCAGTAAAGCAAAGGTTACTCAAAAATCATGGGTCACAAAAGGATAAAGGATGTCAGGATTTGAGTGAGAATCTAGTGTAGAGGGTAAAGACCTTGGAAATTTCTTCATGTTGGAAATCTCTTGATTTTTGGCTAACGTTAAGTTGTTGGAGTTTGTTTTACCATGGTACCTGACTATAAATTAAAGCTGCTCACAATGGGAACGTGGTCTAGTAGAAGAGTCATTGGAATAGTCCAAGAGCAGATAAAATGACAAAAATGTGCATAAGTTCAGGTTTGTTGTAATGAATTACATTTCTACTTTAGTTCACAAATGTGCCCTTACAGATTGACTCCTAAAGGGGAGAGTAAAGAGCTGGATGACCCTCAGGTTAGCACCAATATTTTCTAAATAGTATGAAAGGCATTTCAGTTCCTTTTTCATCACAATTTATGAACATTTTTGCAAATTAACAATCAAAGTAAGAAGACAAACACTTAACACATGGGTGTAGAAGAGAATTCAAGTGAAATACAGGTTACCATACCTAAAGCAACTATTCAGAGTATTTTGAGCATTCCTGCAGAATATGCTGCAATATGATGCGCTTGCAGAGGTGTCAGATGGAAAAAGAGGGCCTCAAAAGCCAGCGGCAGAGGTGATTTTCTTTTCTTTTTTTCTTCTTTCCTTTCTTTTTCTTTCTTTGTGGTCAGTGAGGCAAGGAAGATAACAGTCCCAGGCAAAAGTGACAAAATGGGAGAAGCAGCAGGGCATTCCTCCTTTCTTAAGCAAGGCTGAAGCTAAATTCTTTAATATATGTTCTTTCTAATCTAATAATGATTTCACCTACTACCAAAAATTCTGTGCAGGACACTTTTACAAGAACCACCTGAAAAAACTTTGTATCATTCATTTTGATTTTGTTTTCAAGAAATTTCTACTGTTAAGCAGGGCTGTTAGCATTAGAGACATCAGTTTGGTGGTCCAAGGTTTTCTACAACTTTTCTTTTGGAAAGGCAAGCACAATATCAGAAATCTTTTAGAACTTTGCATATTTCTTAAGGCTCACCAAAGCATGCACTTACTTTCATTTTCAGCTGTCCTTCATTTGTTATTATTGCTTCAGTCCCGTCCTCCCCCCCGCCCCCTATTTTAATTTGAAGCCTAAATGTCATATTCTGTACTAGATACCACCAAATAGATAACGAAGAGTTAAATTCACACAAATGCAGGTTTTCTTGAGGATCACAGTGAACCTTCTGACTGACCGTGTGAAGGATAAGCCTTTTTCAAGTGTGAACAGCTAAGGCCAACCTCATTGCACTGCACAGCACATTAAGCTCAGGTGTCCAGCTGAAATCACACACTCCAACAAAGAGAAAGTTGATCAATCTCTCAGCTATCTCAATTTCTAACCCTGACATTTGTTACATATTGTTAGCAAGGGGCCATTCCCACAGCGGTGCTTTCATGGGTGCGGAGAGTTGAGAACACTGGCAAAGAGAAAAGTGCTATGGACCTCGGGTGCAAAGACGCCATTTTGAATCCAACTCTGGGCACTACTGATAGGGGAAAAAGAGAAAGACTACTACAAGCAGCGCATCTAATACACTAACCAAGAAAGGAAACAAGCAATATACATGTGTTTTTTCTGGTACCTGGCAAAAGTACACAATGATAAATTGATTCCTGTTCAGTCACAGTGGGAGAAGTATAGCTGGTTGATTGAAGGTTCCAAAAAAAATTACAGTAAAGTTTATCAATTATCATTTCAAAAGATAAGCTACCTTTTCAATAAAGATAATAAATGTTTTTCGTAGTAATGGACCTTGATTTTTCCTAGATTCCCAGAATATACAATTCTCCAAATTTGGACCTCAAGTACATCAGCTCTATATGCAGCTTCGTACATTAGTGTTCTGTGTTTGCAAAGGGTTCTATATAAAAATATCCACCAAAAAATGAAGACTTCTAAACCTTTGCACTTTAAAATATTTTACTTGCCACTGAATATTTGCCATTGAGTCCGCATATCATGTTCAAACATCAGAAATCAGTGATTTCTAGGTGGATTTCTCTGACTACGGACTTGTTCCCATCCCTTTACAGAATCAAAGAAACCATGCCATACAAGACCTTCTGAAACGTACTTGTCATTTCATTGGATTGAGCATGAACAGGTTGATAAATCAGGGCATGGGACAACTGCATTTGCACTTAATTACCCTGCAGAATACTAAAGAATTAGAGTACCTACTCCCTAGTCACCCACTGGATTACATCTTTAAGGAAACGGTTTATTTAATGTATTCTAGGGTATGCGTATTACATCTTGACATGCAGCAAAAAAGGTTGGTTTTTAATTTTTAAAATGAAAATAATTAATATGTAAATAGTTTATTTCCATTTAAGCAAGACAAGATGTATATTACTGTAAACCAGCTGCATTTTGCTCCTACCAATGACTCATAAATCACAGTGCACTTGTTCCTCTCTCTGAATATATATTTATTAGCACCACATGTAGGTGGAACATTATGCCAAGAAGTCTATAGTTGCAGAGAAACATACCAGGAGATACAATAACTTCCTACAAGTGAATATGCTTTCAGTTTATTTTTAGCATGTTACATATTCTTAATTACAGAGAAGAAATTTTATACAGGTATTCTAGACTTCTGAGACACAAAAACCCCAAAACTAGTTGAGGTGGTGAGGTGTGGTAGAATATTAATTAAGAACTCAAGAAAATAGTTTAGACACTACATGTTTTCAATGAGTTACATTAAACAGTACCAAGAATATTTTTGAAATGAAGGTTTGGAATGTTCTTTTAAAGTTGTTTGTAATTATAAAAATTAAAAAAAATGGCAGATGTGCATAAAACAGGGCACAATTTGACTAGTATATAATGGACAATCCTCTAAGTCCAGGATAATACAGGCATGTAACAAAGTCCTATCCTTTAACCACAGGAATTATAGCTCCTAACACCAAAAAGAGCTTTGAGATTAATCCTGACTGATAGTCTGCAAAGGATCAAGAATCTCATCCCCAAATTTTTGTTTTTACTATCTAGACTCTAAACAATACTACTCCAAGACCTTTTCATAAACTGTGAATTATTTTTTTTTTACATCTGTATGTTTTATTTATTGAGATAGTACATTTTGTTCATAATACACACACTGGCTATCTAAATCCAAAGTTCTAAATTTATTCCATCATTTATATAGCCTGCACAGCATGTCATTAGGAAGAGGGAAAAAAATTTTCCTTTTCAAGTAATAATGTATTACCAGCAAGCCAACAATCTGTAGCAGTCATTAGAGTAAGAATCTATTAGTAAATTTATTTCAAAGTACATATAATGTATAAAAAAGCCAATGAAAAATAATCCTGAATATTTACACCATGCTACAGTACACATCCTTGGTGGATTTTCACCTGGAATGCATATTTCGCAGTACTTAACGGTGCTTCCTGCTATAAAATGCGTGTGCTTCACAGTTCTTGACATTTGTATCTTAAAAACTCGAGGCACACAGAGAAAAAGCCATTTTGCACATCCAGCAATGCCTTGTGTCTCTTTTAAGCTTTCTACAACCCATAGGGTTTAAACATATTTCCCCGTGTCTTGCCAAATGCCAGAAAGGCCTGAGCTGTCACCAACAGCCACTAGAGGACATTCCTGCTGCCTCTGGCCCCTGAGCCGCCATCTGGCTCATACAGCACAAGCCATGTTTTTGGAGCGAACGTTAAATTCCTTCAGGAATTTACCTTCAGAATTAACCTTCAGATACCTTCTGTACCTACATAAATTGGACACATCTGTAAATGGAGAATACCTTGCATTTATCCAGTTACTTAAATCTTTGTTAACTTAAAAACAGCTAGTATAAAATGCAACAAGCATTCACCTATAAAATCCACATCAAATAAAAGTTACAAATGTTTATAAAGGATATGGTGGAAGAAATGAAAGATGAAATATACCTAAACTGCTTACACCAGAGATACCTCAAAAATCCCCTTTGTATTCCTTGTTTAGCTACCTTACTATCTCCCCTGTTTCTCCCCCCTTTCTTCTGAAGAAGCATTAAAACGTTTCAAGCTTTGTGTCAGCTGCACCTACTGTGAAGCCTGCCAGAAAGCTTACTCACAGGAAAAATTGTCTCCTGGAGCATTCCTGTTAGGGGACACCTTCAGCACTACTCATCTCATCCAGCTGTCTTGTGATGAAGAATGTTAGTTCTCATGAAAAATATATTCTTTGAGATTTTTTTTCCTTTGAGATGATCCTTGCAGACCTCGTCTTTTATTCCAAAGTTTTTTCAACCTCATGCTTATTCAAGCAGAGCCTGGCCAATCCTTTAGTTAAAACAAAGATTGTTTCCCTTCCTTAGGAAAGGCTGTTGGCTGAGGACTCAAGTGCAAGAAAATTCCACCACACCTCCCCTCACCTCAAAGAAGCCTGGAACAGAGGATGCTGAGAAGCAAAGAGGCCTTACTTACTGCAATTAGGCAAGCAAAGGGAAGGCAAATGGCAAGGATCAACACACAAGCCTAAAGCACAGTTGCTTTGCTTGTATTGTGTAATGTTTGATACACATTTCTATTAGAAGGAGAGTAAAGAAGTTTTGTGTTTACAGTAATACACAGCTCTAATTTCTGTCTAAATATATCTGGGATAAACGGCAACAGCAATCTTTGTTAATAGTTTCCAGTGTTGCAATATAAAAGCCAGAGAAGGAAAAACAAGACATCTTGGGAAAAAAGAAGCATGGCTTTAACTTAAGAATTTATTGTCAAGTAGGAGATATAGTAGTAGCCCATACGGTGCTGCACTTCAGAATTGTGACCAGAACAGTGTTGATAACGCATCAATCTTGTAGTTATTACCAAACAGTGTTTGCACAGCATCTAGGCCTTCTGTTTCTCGCTGCACCTCCCTCCCCAAATAGGCTGAGGGTGGGCAACAGGTTGGGGTGGGACACAGCTGGGACAGATGACTGAACAAAGAAATGTGTCACACCACATAACATCACACTCAGCAGTAACTGGGAGTGAGTTTTTCCAAAGCATACATTGCTCAGAGACTAGCTGGGCATCCATATGCTGGTGATGAGTGATTACTTCTGCATCGCTTGGGGTTCTTTTGGGGTTTTTTTGTTGTTTTGGTTTTGTGGGGTTTTCTTTCCTCTTTTTTTTTTTTCTCCACACTCCCTTCTCCCCCCTTTACTTATTAAAGTATCTTCACGTTGACTCACAAGTTTTTCTTGTCACTCTTCCAATTTTCTCCCCCACCCTGTGGCGGAGGAGTGAGCAAGTGGCTGGTGGAGGCTTAGTTGCTGGCTGGGGTTAGCTCAGCACACCAGCAAAGCTGCTGAAGTTCGCTAGAATGGCTAGCACAGTGGAGAAAATGAAGTGAGAAAATAGGGAGAAAAGCACTCTGAAGCACAGCTAGCAAGAGAAGAGATATGAGGCAGAGGTACTGGGAGCAGTGAGAGGGGGAAAAGTTGTGTGAAGCATGGCTAAAGGGATGAGAAGCAGAGCGATGAGTAGCACAGAACAGTGAGCAGTGGGGCTGGCAGCATGAGAAGCAGAAAAATCACAAACAGATGAGATCAATACACCAACTCAGCTTAAATGTAGCTTTACCCCCCCATCAAGAGTTCCAAAACCTTGAGCAGCAAGTGCCAATTATTACAGGAGAGGAAAAGCAATTAGCTGACCTAGCACTTGCTTCCTCTGAAGAAAACACAGTAAAATATTATTGGTAGTAGTTATGCTTTAAGAATTAAGCAAAAATACTACGTTTACTTTTTGTTTGAGTTTTCTTTTTTTCCATTTAACAACAACGTGTTTGCTAGCTGTTTGTTTTACATTTCATAGCTGTTTGATACCTTCACTGCGTAATGCATTTCTCACTGCAATTTACATCCTGTATCAACCTCTGCATTAAAAATATGCATGACACACACCTAAAAGAGATTATTTTATGTAGTTCTTTAATGATGAAGACCAGATACTACACTAATTACTAATTTGAGACTGGGGTTTTTTTGTGACAGATTTCCAACCTCTTCAATTCTGGTATACCATGAAAGTGATCTTTCTACAAAAGTTACCTTTCTATGAAAATTAACGTTCCCCCACTTCCCTGTCATATTGCTAAGTTGCAATAGTCATAGAATTACAGAATCATAGAATGGTTTGGGTTGCGAGACACTCAAACTCAGGGCAGGGCTCGTCTGGTAACATTCAGATATCTCATGTAATGTATCTATTTACGTGGATGACTACAGAAGGTCATGGTATCTGAAATGACTGTCACACCAAACAGGGAAAAAAACATTCACTCTGATCCAAGCTTGAGATGCACCTTAACATAAAAGAAAAAAGTATCAATTTTGTATCCAGGAAGAACAGACATCAGCCAGAATTTAATAACATTCTTAAGAGTTAACAAGGATTTTCTATACAAGCTCCTCAAAAAAGAGAAAGCAGTGTGTGTGTTACTTGATCACAAAGTCATTCAGCTCAAGCTTTGTTCATAATATAGGGAAAAAAGGGTGAAATTAACAGAAGGCCATGCTTATTTAATTGCCCCAGCAATCTGGTGCCCAAGTCAATTGCCTACTTTGCTTATGTGAGTCCTGGAAACTGTGATACACTTATGCAAAAGGCAAAAAATCTTTGGATATATCTAGCAAAGCTTTTCTAGCAGACCTACATCTGCCAAGACCATATGACTGCTAGATGGAAAATCCTATTTAGAATGCTGAGAGTAATTCTGTCACACATGTTAATCTTTCTTGAATTTATATTGACATAGATGAATTAAAGAAACTTGGCTTGATTAACCACACCAAAGGCCAAAAGGGAACAGAACCATTCCCTGCAAATAATTCAGGATGCAAATATGGGCGGGAAAGCGATAATTCAGCTAAATGAAGAGGCTGGCAGAAGAGCAAGCTCTGAATAAATCAAGCTGGTGATTAGAAGAATGCTCCCAGTTATTGATGATATCTGGGTCTGAACTTCTCAGTAGGTGCAGTGGGACACAGGCCAAATCGTGCTGACAAGTCCGATCATTTATTGAATGACAAGATGTGGCTCCCTATGCAACATGTCTGTGCACTTGACAGGTCATGCCCATCTTGTTCCCTTGTTATACAGGATGGAATAAATCTTTCTCTGAGATTGTCCAGCTTTTTTCTTGTCTGGTGTACTGTTTTTGGCTGGGATAGTGCTAATTTTCTTTATAGTACTTACTATGGTGCTACATTTTTTATTTGTCACCAAAACAGTGTTGATAACACCAGGATGTTTTAGCCATTGCTGAGCATCAAGCCCTCTTCTGCTTCTCATGCTGCTCAGCCAGCGAGTAGGCTGGAGATGCACAAGAAGTTGGGAGGGGACACAGCTGGGAAAGCTGACTCCAACTGACCAAAGGGATACTCCAGACCGTAATGACATCATGCCCAGCAATAAAAGCTGGGGGAAGAACGGAGGGATGTTTGGAGTTATGGTATCCATCTTCCCAAGTAAGCATTACACAGGATGAAACCTTGCTTCCCTGGAGATGGCTGAACACCTGCCTGCTGATGTAAAGTAGTGGATGAGTTCCTCATTTTTCTCTGCTGGAGCACACAGCTTTTGCTTTCCCTATTAAAGTGTCTTTATCAACCAACTTGACTCTTCCAATTCTCTCCCCTATGACACTGGGGGAGGAGCAAGCAAGTGGTTATGCAGTGCTTGGCTGCCTGCTGGGGTTAACCCAGAACATCTGGCCAGTAACCAAATCTTTATTATATATTCCTGAGTACTGTACTATAGGGCTGGCTTCGGAAGGAAAGGGGAAAAAAAAACCTTAACCCAACAAGAAAACAGTTAAGCATGCGTCCCACTAACCATTCCACAATGGAATGGAAGCTTCCAACATCATAAAGAAATTTTTGAGATCTAGTATTACAACAGCATCTGACTGGCTTGCCACTGTACAGATTCTCATTCCACTTAGTTAAATCTCCTTTTATTTGCTGTGTAGAATGACGCCCTGGACTACTTACATCATCAAGGAAACTACCACAAAGCTGTAGGGAATCCAGCAGCAGAGCCTCGTTGCTCAAGAGAAACTTCCAAAGAGCACCACAAGCTTAATAAATAGCAGCATCCACCAGCTCCCCCTTTGGAGACCCGGCAGGGAAAACACCAGAAAAGACCAAGGTATTCTTTCCTATTGCAGCTATTTTAGCAGTGTGGATTTACTTTCTGATTATTTACTGAATAAAAGACTATCTCCCTAGTGCCTCAGGTAAAACCCATCTAGGTATTCTTCTTCCATCCTATACCTATTGTTCTACCTGGGCTATCACTTGTGGTCTGCATAATATGACAAAACAGCTTTTAACTCAGGAGACCAACAGAAAGAAGAAAGCTAATTTTTCATTGATATTACAAACCTCAAACAGAAAATAGCCTACATTACCTACTTGCAGTGTTTTAGTCCATATTTTTTCTTAGCACAACTTGAAAAATGGTTCTGTTTATTTTATCTTATCACATTAGCCCAGTATTACTTTTTGCTCATAGCCATTCAGACACTTTTGGCATTCAACATATGCTATTTTGGAAAAGATTCTAATCTGTTAAATAAGTTTTAGGCTTATCTGACAAGACATTTTTCTTGCATACTGCTATCTGCAGATGGTGTGATGAAAGATAAAAAAATTCAGCATCTCTTCCTTCCCTACAAGCAGCTCCCAGTCCACTAATCTTAGCAGTTACAAGGAAGGGTGTCAGAGACCTGGCATAAAGATTTTTGGACTCTAACTTGTCAATTTTCTTTTAACGCTTTTGGGTAATTTTATTTTAAAGTTATAGTATACCAATATATGAGCAGCTGAACTATAAATTACAGTTCCAATTAGTTTTTTTAGATGAGGGAGGCTCTTCCTTTAAAGAGGAAGGTTAAAAAAAAAAAAGGCAAAAGAAGAAAGCCTAGGGATATTGTGACCATCTTTGGCAGCAGGCAGCCCCAACATTTCTAGCAATTAGGCTTGTCAAAATCCCCTCTCACAAACCCCTGCTGCTCTAGCAACAGCAAGTACCAGCAGGCAGCTGTGTTACCAGAGACTGCAAACATAAACCCAGCAGAAGACAACTTGGTAGCTCTTCATGGGAGATGAAGGAAGCCAGACAGACGTACTCCCTAATAAACTTCTGTGAACTGAGAGCTGCAGGGAGCTTAAGCTTTTATGTTGTTATTTGCATAATGACCAGTATAAGTTCTCATTTCTCAAAAGGAAATGGACTTTCCTGCCTGAAGCCACCACAGTCTGCATCAATCACCTCATCACTTAAGCAGCCCAGCCTGCTTCAAATCATCACCTCCTCAGAAAAAAAATGCCTTGTCAGGAGCTCAGGAGAACTCAGCAGTAGAGCAGGTGAACTTGCTATAGGTTATGCTAAAGATTTGCTGAGGCGGGAATCAAATTGGTGAGGTTCTTTAGGAATTAGATGTTAAAACATTAAAAGCCCACCTGAGTTCTATTTATCCAGCACCTTATGTAACTGTCCCAAAGCACAACTAGCTTAAGACAAACAACTCCCAACTAAATTAAGAACATGGGCACAGAAATCAATCTAGCCAGCACATTAACTTAGAACGCCAGCTATTTCTCAACAATTCCTTGTAACCATACTCTGATCTCAATACAAATACAAGATAGCTGTTCTTTTTTTTAATTTGTATTGCAATTCTCTGTGTTGACTTAAAAGCAAGAACACACCTGTGTAATTCAGCCCCACGTGTACATACATGCACTAAGACACAGTCTAATTATTCTTCCTTCCCACTCCGAGCCCAGGATTCACTGCTTCACTCAGTGCAGAGGGTGAAGCAAGTTTTTTGCATGGGCCACAGTCACTGCAAAGTCAGTCCTTTTCATATTTTTATGCTAAATAAAGCCCTCAGGGCCTTGATATGCTTCATTCTTGTCTTCATTCTCATTTCATGTCTACAGAGAAAGTGGAATTTCTTGGCAATTTTTGCTTTGCAATCAGAAATATATCATGGCAAATTCACTGCTTCAGTACAGTCCTTTCTTTACAGAGCTCTATAGTCACATATGACACATCATTGAGACTTCTATTTCTCATGTTAACGCCATTGATATTCATTACTTCACGGCAATAATTATAACATGATTCCAAGAAGCTGATGGAAACCAGGAAGATATTCTGGAAAATACATGACGCTATTTGGACAAATGGTGAACAACGCACCCCATGTATTGATAAGGAAGATTATTTTCAAATACTAATTTACAGACTTAACCCCCCCCACCATTGTAATTCAATTCATGAATTCTTTTAGGTTGCTTCTTGGGGGAGTGTTCATAGATTTGTTTTGTGGAAATATCATTCTTCAGGTACATCTATGAACACTGGCAGAAGCAGTACTGCAAGTATATATTGCAGGAACATGCTGTCCAAATGAGATATTAAGCTGCATTCAAGGCTTATCCTCTTAACAGCTGTAAAAGACTTAGATTATCTAGAAGTCATCCTTGGGTATAAGTGGAGCTGCTTTAATTTGCTGCATCAATGCCTACTATAAGTGACTCAAACCTGGGACCTGGGTATAATTTTCCCCTTCCAAGGTCTCGAACTTACTCCTCCTAAACAGCGAGGAAACACAGATTAGAAGAGAAAAATCTATCCACTGATAAAAGCATCGCATCTTCTGAGAAATCACCCCTAGAACTATGCTCTGGTCAGAGGAGCTTCCCCTTGATATCAGTAGGTGATGAAACTGCCAGCACGACACGGGACCTCCAGGCTCATTCTGAGAGACAGAGAGAACAGAATTAAAAACAGGAGCAAACCCTACTAGGTCCAGGCTTGCAGGATGAAACAGTCACCAAACTTTTAGAATTTAAGAAAAGATGCTCAGATTCTGCTCTGAATCTTAGAGTGTATCACAACTACGAATTGTGAAAAATAAAACTTATTTTCATTTTGTCTGCAAAGGGCACAATTTACTGTAATTTGCAGATCACAGAACGGTTTAGGTTGCAAGGGCCCTTAAAGATTGTCTAGTTCCAACCCCCCTGCCACAGGTAGGGACATCTTCCACTAGACCAGGCTACTCAAAGCCCCATCCAGCTTTGTCTTGGACACCTCCAGGGATGGGGGAGCCCAAACTTCTCTGGACAACCTGTTCCAGAGTCTCACCACCTTTACAGTAAAGAATTTCTTCCTAATATCTATTCTAAATCCACTCTCTTTCAGTTTAAAACCATTACCATCATGGGTACCTATCTCATAACCATCATCCTTCTTGCATGTGATATCAGACATAATGTCTGATAAGGTTATCAGTTTAATCGTTTTGCATTTTAAGCAGTACGATTTTCAACATACTAAGGGTGACTGAAATAACTAGCTTTTTTGAGGACTAGAGTGTTCATTTCTTTCTTTTCTTTTAAGCCTACCATCCTCAATTGAAATGGTTCTGCTAATCTTGGGGGTGCAGGGGAGTTAATCATTCCCCCTGGTATGGGGATCAACTGTTGCTAAGATTTCTACTTGGCTTCAAGAAGTCACAGAAAATCTCAATTTATTTCTCATGAATCACGTCAGCGAAAGCCAGTGAATGGCTATCTTACGTATCCTTGGGGTGCAGAGGAGGAATGGTCCTCGACAACATGGAATGAAGTACAGAAGGCATCAGCTCTGAGGTATGGCATAAATACAGGAGATAGCGACGAAACGCTGCAACCTAAAGTGTCTTCTAGACTGTAAGGAGAGCATAAAGGCTGTAGCCAAAAAAACCCCCAATTTAGCTATAGTAAAGACTAGATATTCTTTTAAGGATGGGAAAGGAGATCACAGTCACTTCAAGATAGAGGGCTCGCAGCCAAGACTGCTTACTGTTCAATCAGCAAACACAAATCAGAAATTCTGAACTGTCAGAATAGGCTGATTATACATAGCAAAGTACTAGACTTGGCAAAACACCCTATGCTCAAGTTGAAAGAAAATGAATGCTTTTTCTTCTGGAAACTACAGATAATTAACCAGAGAGTCATTTCACCTTGCTTACTCTATTCATGGCACTTACACAGAAGATCAATCACAACTGAAGTGGATTTAAGCTTCTAAAGAATTTCTCCAGATATTCAAGAACAAGTCCTATGCCTCTTCTTTGATTCCAGAATGTGTTTTTTTCAGATTGATACCACAAAATGAAATTTGGTGCACATATTCCCAGAAGTCAGTGAGGAAGAACGTTATTTCTGTTTATATGCTGGAAGCAATTTCTCCGTGGGGAAGAAGGCAGGAGGTGAAGTTACTTAAAGGAGGCCTGGGACATAAATAGAGAGCAAATATATTGGTGCTTAGGTAAAAAATTCACCATCATTGCAATTCACGCTTCACTGCAGTATCTAAGCATGATACAAGTTAATAATATAGGATCATGCTGTAGACCCACTACTATCACAGTTTTCAAGTACAACAGATTCGCTCACTGGGAAGCATCCATCAAAGCAGCTTTAATGATCTAAATGTCACTGTAAAGCAAAGAAACTCCAGGAATGTTCTATTACGCCTGAAACAGTCACGTCTATACCTGCAATATTTAGAAAAGGATATGAAGAAGGCATAAGTTCAGCCAAAGAGTAAGTTGTAGTGCTCTATAAAGAAATTCAGTATTATTTGCTCAGCAGGTTCCCTTGCTTGTTTCTGATTTTTTTTTTTTTTTGATTGATTTTTTTTTTTTAAAAAGAAGATGTACTTGTTGCTGCCAAAAAACAGATTTTCACAGTAAATTCTGAATGCTTTCCTCTTTGAGAGGATCTCTAAGTGATGCATGTCACCATGTACTACTAAGACTACATAGTTCAAGTAAGATGATTTTACCTCATTTTAGGCTCTAATATCTATTAATAGGAATGGAGATACTAAGTGGATTGTTTAATACTGACTTCTTTTTGGAAGTCCTGTTATTGACAAAATTCGAAGATAAAATTCATGGCACATCTTTTGTTTTAAACGTTGCATTTTTCCTTGTCAAGAATACTTTTCTTAATCAAAACTAAGAAAAGAGAAAATTGTCATAATTTTAAAGGAATTTAAAGGTAGTTGGTTTTGCTAATTACAATTCCGCCATCTTGCAAAGAAATTTAAGATCAAGAGCCCAAATTTAGACAGTGCTTCAAGTCCTTAATAGAACTATGACAAAGATGGTGAAAAAATTAGCATGATCATTGTTTATGTTTTACTAAAAAGGCTCCATTTAAGTTTAAAATTTCATACACCATCTAAACCCATTATACTGCCATAAAGCATGGAATACCTTCATATGCTCTTACGTCATGCCAGAATGCTAGATAATTCCAGTAAGTGCCCCTTCCATCTGTAATCCACATTGAAATTTATCATCATCAATTAATATACTTCTAATTTGCTGAGATGGAGATAGATTAAGATTTCTGACGTTCTGTGGGTTACTCGGTTCTTTTGGGAGGGTGGGGAGGCTGCAGCTTCTCCGAGAAATTCTGCTTAAGTTATGACTGACATGATCTAATACTGGACACCAGTCCTAGGAAAGTGGCTTGAGTTACACATACTTAAACACAAATATAGCTCATGTTGTCTTTTTTTTCTGTATTTGTTTATTTTAAGGCAACTCTTCACTTCAGCTGGTTTTCTTCCAGCAAAATGTGTGAAAGAAATAATTCTGAGACAGGAACACATAAAAGTGACATTAATTTCCCTATTTTGTCTCAATAGTTGAAAAAAACAAACAAACAAACAACCCCACCACACCAGGAGATTGCATCAATTTAACCCTCTTAAATCAGTATAAGTGAATTATATTGATTTAGCTTAATTCTTTAACAAGCTAAATTAAGGCACTCTAATTCAGGAGAATCAGAGTTGTACCAATTCAACAAAGTCAATTTAGGAGGAGATTTAGTAAAAGTCAATGCAATTTGTGTATGGGAAAATGTCAGCTGGATAGCATTAGGAAACGGCATCACATATTTCCTTTCCAGCATGGAAAGCAGCACCCACTGCAGGAGTTCAAAAGTCCAAATAGGAAGTTCTATGAAGTAATCACTATGAATTAATCTTTTACCATATTGTTACAATGAATAAAATGTAAGTGCGCGTGTGAGGGGAATTGTTTGGTGCATTAAGAAAA
>JAOXJK010000012.1:79894981-79907065 GCA_025774025.1 Xenus cinereus
TACAAGGACATCGTTTACTGTTCTCAAGGCCTCCTTCCCATCACTGCAAGAACACCTGCCGAGCTCTCACTCAGCAGCATGTCACCACAGTTCCTCACTCCCCACAATTTGAATTCAATGACTGTTCAAATTTAAGAATTTTAGAAGTACCAAGTCCCCGTATTCACATCTATGCCTGTGGTATCCAAGTTCCTACCAAGACAAAGGACAACATTTTTCATCATAGAAAACTGACACTGCATGACAGGTCATACGCCACAAGTAGTAGCAGGACTTCTTTGAAATTACTGACTTGCCGAATACTTAGAATATGCTGAAGCATTTTGCTGGCCTAAGATACGCAGACAATTGCACTAACCGTATTAAGCCTACATAAATCCTCTAAAAAAAATATAGGATTTATCTTGACAATTCTGTGATTAACAGTCTTAAAAAGAATGAAATAACTCAGATGTGTCCTGCACATTGCCAAAACATTTCAGAGAAGGTATTCCCCTACATAAAACAATTTATAAAACGGTCTCTGACTATATCATTGATTTTGGATTATGACAGAGTTGAATGATTTACCTTCTCGGTTTGTTTTGGGAAGGACAGGAGGATTTTATTGCAAGCAGTGCTCTTCTGCCAGGGATATATTTGCTTTCCTTTATTACTGCATACAGAAGCCTCCCACAGTCCCGCTTATAGCAAGCGGGATTGGAGATCACTACAAATTCAAAACGGGTTGCACATGACTGGTTGTCCAATCCACCAAATTCTTGCTCTTGAAAGTAACCCAATAATTTTGAAAATATTAGATATTTTGAAAATATAGGATTAGGCCTACAGAAATGCATTCAGTGAACAACTGCATATCAAGCATTCCCAAATTGTACACAGGGGGAGGAATCTCCTAAACAGTTCAGAGAATAATTCCCTGAAGTGTGTGTAACGTTTCATGCAATTTTCCTATCTCCATTTTTGAAGTGTTTTTAGCTTTAAGTAACTACTAAAAAAAAAAAAAAACAAAAAACCAAAAAAAAAACCCAAGAAACAAATGAAAAACCCCAAATGCCAGTAGCAATTTAGCTGGGTGAAGATCTTCACCACTCATTTTTCCAATCTGAAATTTATCTTATTTATTCAGCATGAAGTAACTGAAACTTTCACAGAAGAAGCTGTTATTTATATCTTTTTGTGATAATGTACTTCTGTTATGAATTTTTATTATAGCAGTACAGACTGTATTTAAGAGTATCATTACTACATAAGTTAAAAAGAAGAAAAAAAGAGAAAAATGGGATCTGATTTTGAAAGTATTTAAGCACTTAACGATGCAATAGGTTTTTAGTTCGATTTTGAGAGAAGCCTACAAGTTTAACCTGCCATTGACTTCAATAAAAGCCAAGCTGTGAGGTATTTTCGAAAAGTTTAGGTATTAGTTAAATCATCATAGGCTTGAATATCTTTGAAAATATCACCTTAATAATTTTTATTTTCCTTTCTACAACAAGAGTTACCATTGTCAAGGATTTTAGATTTAATGTAGTCAAGAAGTTATATAGCAGACATCTACTTCAGATACTCAAATTCAACAGCATTCATACTGACATTTCTCAATGCCCTTATCTTTTGTATTGTATATCCATGTGTTTTGATATGTAGGTGCATGTTTTGGATGGTGAGTTTGATTGTTCTTCTATTATATGTCTCTTTCTTCAGTGAACCCCAGAGTTTTAAAGATCCCTATTCTAAAAAAGGAAGAAGTCCGCATTTTAAAAACAAGAAAAAAAGTTCAGTGCAATGTGCCTTGTCACATAATGGACTTGCTACAGTCATTTCATCTGTTCCTCAAGCTGCATTGTGCAATTCTTCTCTAAAGTATTCTTTCTTTCCTCTATATATTAACCCAACAAATGGTCATCGTTACTGTAGCAGTGTCTCAGAAAGAACAAAAAACACTTTTGAAAAATAGACATTTGTGCAGTGATACTCTCCTGTCCATAATTTCTGGATCACTGAAAAGCTGCCTAGCCAGTATCCACTGCCACAGAACAATGAGAGGCTGCCATCATTCAGTCTGATTTTCTCGCCCCTTTTTCCCCCAAATCCCTAAAATAAACACCTCCACCAATAACAACAAAAACCCAAAACCCCATGTCCAAACCCAAAAAATAAACAAACAAAAATTATTAAAACTCAAGGGTATTATCCAATTTATCCACTTGTAAATCTTTGCAGTTTATTTTATGTACTAGAAATCAGTAGATGAAAGGACATAAAATAAAGCTCAAATTTTTTTTTAACACTTTCTGCTACATAAGTAACACTCAGTACAATTTGTTTAAAAATCTTGGAAAATGCTTTCCTTTGCTTGGTGGTTTTGTTTTGTTTTTAATTATTATTATTTATGAAAAGGATATTTCTTCTTAAAGATCATGTTTTGCAAGAAGTGCTTTGTACATAATGCATTTTGCTCAGCTCCAACATTGTAGAAGGCACTGTGTAAAAGATACATTGACAGCATCTTCCAGGTCACCTTGACTCTTTGAGATAACATGTAAATCTAGGAATTGTATGTGCTCCCACTGTGCACATTGGAATCTAGAAACAAAAATTTGGCAGCCATTTATGAAAACTGGTAATGATCTGCACAATCATCTGATATCCTTGCACAAACACAGGGCTTTGAACATGCAAGCATTTTTCGTCCAGCACACCAATGTTATCACTGACTGAAACAATGTTATTTTCTTTATCATGTTATCTCCATTCAGCAAGCAACAGAGGATCCGGCTTAAGGTAGAGGTGGGCAACAAAAGAAAATATTTATCATAAAAGCAGTAAATGCACTTTTCCATTCAGCATTTACTAAATAATTTATTTTGAAAAAAGATGCAAGACAGCAGCTTAGGAGTTTGTAAAGACTCTTTATGAAACTATTTGCTCTCCGGTCTACAAGAACTTTGCAGCTGAAGAATATTTTGATGGTAGGAATCAGATCAAAAAATAACTTCATGTTACACTGTGTCAATATTTCCTTTGTGACTTTGCCAATTCTTGCTGAATGCAAGCTTTTATTTAAAAAAATAATTACCTCTGCTAACCACTCTGGCACAACAGTTTGTTACAAATTCTGGATATGACCTTACATTGCCTCAATTTGCTTGGTCTACAGATAGGTACTTTGAACCTAGAGAAGATACAGATTTCCTTTAGCTCAGCAAGTTGCCAACTAAGTATAAACTGTAGCGCAGTCAGGGACTCTGAAACACATCAGCTTCTATCTTCTACCCTTCGCTCTTATACATTAGACAGCCTCCCATACTTCAGAAGCAACCTCATTATTTTTGTAGTGGAAAGAAACAAATCAACAATACAGATTGAAGTGAGTGGTCCCATTCTATAAAGTCTTTAGGAGACTATTCAAGATGTACTTGAGAGCTGAGAGAGTACACATGGCCAAGGGAGCTTTGTTTGGGTTTATAACAGATGATGCCATCAGGCAAGTGAGTTGATGTATGTGGCTTTTTGGTGTTTTTTGGGGTTTGGTTGGGTTTTTTTGTTTGTTTGGGGGTGTGTGTGTGTGTTGTTTTTTGGGTTTTTTTTTGAGGGGCAGGTGTTGTTAGTTTAGTTTGGGGGAGGGTGGGGTGGTGTTTGTTTTTTTAAACACTGCCTGCAACATTTCACAGCAGCAGATAAAAAAAACCCACAACCAACCAATCTTAAAGATGGTTATTTAAAACTATGTAATACTGCTAATAAAAAAAAAATGTTTGCCTTGTAAAGTATCTCAAGTCTGACTATCTGCCCCTAGCTTAAATATTAAGAAGTATCAAACTCAAGTTATAACAAAGTAATCTAGGGGTATGACAGCAGATACTTTTTGCAATAAGTTAATAAACTAGAGTAAGATCACAGTAAAAAGAATAGCTGAAGAACATGCTTTATAGCCTTTCAGGAGCTCAAACTGTTGAACACGTCAGAAAGATAAAAAGGTAATTTGTTTACAAGTGGGAAACACGTCTAAGAGAACAGAAGTTTGATAGCAGAGAGTTGGTAGAAGAGTTGTATTAAGACCCAACAGCTGAAAAGTGAAGCTAGACAAGCCCTTTTAATCAAAAATGCAAAGCAGATATTTACATATTGAAGAGGATCAGGTATATTTGAACATCAGCTAATAATTTTACTCACATGGAGGGTGAGCAGATCCTTTTTAGTAATGATTAGACTTCTGAGGCTTCTCTCTGGTAAATCCTCAAATGCAAAAAGAGTAAACCAAGCTAAATGTACATCTGTTGCTGTGATCTATAGCTATATAGCTCTCTAGCTTTATACTTCATAGTAATGACACATGGAGATCCATCTCACCGCACATTTGGGAACAGCATAGCTGTTATGCATCATAATGCATTTGGTTAATAACAGGCCACACAGCACTATATAAACAACACAGTCAATTAAAGGATAGCTACACAAGCCAGAAGTGTTACTTCCATGGAGAAGTAAAGGTAACTGGAATTATTATATTTAAAACAGTATATTACTTAGTATGCTTGAAATAAAAAATAAATAAATAGATAAATAAAATTTTCAGTGATTAGAAAAATAAGCCACTAAGTAAAACTGAAAAGTTAATGGAATATGCCAATGCACATATAAGTATGTAGATACACATCTACACATACGCACGGTTATGTCTATATAATATAAAATTAGACAGTTTCACACTTGTGCCTAAAATAGCACATGTAACCCCATCCTGCACCAATGCAAAAAACAGATTCTTGGAGCTGGATGCAGAAAAAGGGCAGCTTCCAAAAAGCTGAGGGTTCACCTACTACTCAAAAGTATCCTTAGATGTTGAGACAAATGCAAATTCCACATACTGAATTAATTACTTTTGAAATGCAATAGCCTTTGCATTACTAATGAATACCTGGAATTACTAGCTGCACTAATGGAATACTATAATGCAAGCTTAAGATCACAAAAGCAATCAATTTATATGGCTCAAAATGAACATTTTACTGTAAAAGGTTAAGACATAGCAAAAGCTTTGTTGGCAGCTGTGACCACACTTCCACATACTCTAAATACTGCCCTCCTTCCCCCAACATGCAAGGATACGCCATCTTAGTGCCCTCCCACTGGCGTGGGCTTCCCTTTGGCAGCACGACACAGACAAGCAATGCCCTTAACTCCTCTGACAACAGCTTCTCATGGACTGACAGGCAGAAGATGCCACCACCCTTTGCCCTGTCTCACCAAAGGATAAAGTAGGACTCGGATTTTTAAGTAAAATTATTCATTTGTACTAGGTTTACCTGACAAGGTGCTGGCAGCAGCGGTGGCCCCAGTGGTGAGGGCCCGGGGCTGCCCCGTGCCGGACACAGCCGGTTCCAGCCGGCTCCAACGGCCCCACCGCAGGGCACAGCTGAGCCCCTCAGCCACGGGCCGGGCGCCTTGCCGCAGGCCAGAATTATGGATAGAAAGAACTAAAGCAACACGTAGCAATACATTAAATGAAGACTAGGTCCTACCTAGTGTACTATGCAGTATGAGAAAGTGAGATAACCAAACTTATCCCTGAAATAAGAATTCTTCACCATTCGTTGCTGGTTTGCTTTCAGTTAGCAGTGCTGGCAACAAAATGGATGTGAGGACATTTATCGTCCAAGAGAGCAAGCCTGAGCTGCAAAGTCCTGATCGCATTCAGAGCCTTCTACGGTGCCCCTATGGCAGGCTTACATTTCCAGACTAAAGAAGAGATAATTTTGACACATATCTTAACTTTCCTATTCTATGAAGCTAATAGCTCTTGTTGTACGCTGGAGGTACATAACCTAGCAAAAAGCCTATAAAGTTTTTGCAGTGCTGAGGAGACAGATACACTGCTATACTTACAAGGCTTGCCTAACATGGTCTGAGAGATGCTTAGACATAATAACGACAAGATTGATATTCAGTCGGAATTACTGAAAAGGAATTGTAAAAGAGAATCTAGAGAAACAAAGTAGGGCAAAATTAAAGCATCAATGGATTTGGGAGCTCGGCATAAACAACACAAACATGATTCTTAGCCAGTTGCCTTCACATGCAGTTCGTGAAGGGGGAGAATACGAGCTGTCAGAGATCATACTGCATCTAAAGGTAAGCAGAGGCATTTCTAGAAAAGGCAGGCTCAGCTCAGCTCCAACTTACCCCACCAAAACATTGCTCCTTATCTCCAGCACAGACTCCAGAGTCCATGGCTAATAAACACATGACTCTGAATCCCACCCATTCCGTGGGTGGTATTCAGAAATGTAAAAAGATGCAAACTCTGGATGGGATTGCACAGAAATACAACTGGCTGATCCATACACAAGTACCAATTCATACCTACATATAAATACCCTTTATAAATAGTCTTTCACCACTTCCTAGGCTATTTAAATGAAAGCATTAAAGAGACTAAAACATTCTCTTCCTTGCACTTTTCAGGTTACATCCCATATAACAAGAAGAAAAACCCACAGAAGAACTTCTCACCTACTCCTTGAAATGTCTTTGTTAGAAAAGAGAAATTTAATATTTTCATAATTAACATTTTGTTTGGGTCATTGAATTCAGGCAGTTTGCTTTCCTCTTTCTTTAGCATATGATGCTGTATGCTGTGGTGTTTCTTCACAATGACACTTTATAGAGAAATATATAGTAATTGTACCCACTCACCTTCAGATAATCCAGTTCAAACACAGAACATATGATACTAATTTTGCAACGTATTTAGTCCTTGCAGCTGATAGAAGCAGTGGCATTAATAATGATTTCAAACTTCTCACACAGCTTGTTTCAGGAAAACATCACAAGCATGCAAATTAACCATTTGCTTCAAAATTTTCAGTTTTTTTTCCACGAAGTTCACGGTTCCAGTCCTACTGACTTCACTAGGAGAAGCAGCCATTGCTGGCATTATCCATTTTCTTGTAACAGAAGCAACAACACTTGCAGAAAAACATGTGTGACTAAACAAGACATCACTGAAGAAGAGAAAGCTGTGTGGCCGCTGTGCAATATACAACCCCAAAAAGTTGTTCTAGCAGGCTTTGAAGCATTAGAGGGCTCAAGGTAGAAGAGTTAATTAATCTTGATAAACAAATACTATTTGTAAAGTATGGAGGAGAAATTCATCACTATGAAAGAGAAGAATTTACATACCCGACAGAATAAAACTATTTCAATCCAAGTACACATGCTGAGAGTTACAACGGATTAGAATGGGTCTCAAGTCTGCAGAAAGGCAGAAATCAATATGGGGGAATTACAACTGAAAGGATGAACAGATGAGCCCCAAATATTGCATGCTGCTTATTAAAAAAAAAATTAGAAATATTCAGAAAGCCCAATAATAGAATAATCAGCAGGGGAAAAAAAAAGAAAAAAAAAAACCAAACCAAAACCAAAACACACCAAAACAGTTGCCTGAAGTAAAATATTCTGTCAACTTGAACTAAGCTGATTTACAACACAGACATAACTAAAAAACTATAAATATCTGGAAAGCAAACCAGCCAAAACTTCTGACAATCTTTTAAATAACTCCAAAGAGAGCTTCAGTCTTCTGAAACTGAATTTGTAAGAGTGAAAATGAAAACAATCAACCCTGAAACCTTAGCAAATGTTTTGGAGAAAGGCAGTTTCTAGATTTAGTAGAAGTTTTTCCCTACTTCAGTTTATGACAGGAGGATTACTTTTTAAGTAAAAGATGAGTCAACACTTAGATATGCTTTGAAGACCATTTAAGTCAGTAACTGGGATGAAAGTTTCACATATAGCCATATAACATAGGACTAAATATGTCAAAAGTAAATTCCACCCTAATTATACTGGCAATATGGAATTCTACTGTTAGCCATTTCATGAAGGCATCTGATACTTGCTATGTCATTAAAAACAGGAATAAAATAAGAGATCTTAATCTTTTAATGGAAAATATTTAAACATCTGATTAGTCACTGAGGGAAAAAAAACTTAGACAAGTTTGCTGAAAATATTTTAAGACATTCCCAGTGTCAAATAAACTTAAGTTAATGTCTTTTCACAAGACTAAAATTTGCAAGTACAACTTCATGATGTGCCCGAAGTATACTGTTAAGGTGTAACATTATCTACCGAAGTCCCTGTTTGAGTACTTGAGATACACAAAATCTTCAACTATGTGGAGAATAACTACATCCAGTTCTAATAATTCTTCTTGGATTTTAACCAACAAGATTCTGCCATCTTCTTCTTAGCAGAAGGCTGCTTAAGAGAACAGGTAAATACAGAGAACAAATTTTTAGACATCTGAACGGTATATTGTGTTTGCATGTACATGATCAAATCGCTTTTTCTGTTCTCTCCCAAAACTTAGTTCCATTATCCAACATATTGCATGCACGTTAGTTCACTCTTCGCTTCCGTCCATTCTTTCCTCCTCATCCCCCACGACGAAATCTAGGTGAGGTATAGAGCATAGTTCAATTGAGAGACCCAGCCACTAGCAGGATACCACTTAAATGTTGCAGCTCTACACTATTGTTCCAGCAGGTTTTATACACCCAAACTCTCTGTTTGAAGCATATGTGGAACCTAGAGGAGACTGACACACTGGACCCATAATTATTTATAATTGCTTTCACTCACAAAACTTTTTTTGAGGAAGTAAGGTGAAAATCTGATCTGAAAGACTGTTTTGGATTTTTGGCTGTCAGAAATTTTTTTGCTGTTCTTAACAAGCACACTAGTAGTAACAGTGTGAGATAAAGTAATATCCTGGTTGCTATTTCACACATCATTTAATATTTACATATATTTCAAATGCCAGATTATATTACATCTGAAACAAGAACAACTAATGTCAGAGGAGTAGCATAATTATTTATGAAGCAGCAAAGTATGAAAACAAGTAGATTTGCGTTATAGATGTGGAACAAAAGATCAGAAAGGGCTACGTTCCCTCCTAATCCCCAAATTATAAATATTAATTTATCTTCTTATGACCTCAGAAACATAATTCTTGCAAGTGCAACATTAAAGAGTTAAGCCCATTAGTATAAATATACGGGTAATCCTCAATTTTCTACTATTTCTAAACCAGACAGAAATTCATTAAAAAAATGCATTTTCTGGAAGAAGGATTTGACACAGTATGAACCTATATTTCCCCTGGGTTCCCAACATCAAAAATACAACATTTTTCTGTGTGGTTTCAAGGATGAGCTCTGTTCAGCTTGAGGGTAGCCTCTACTTTACACTGAAGGAGAAAAAGATTTATTCCATTTCTGCTCCATCATGCTCTGCACTAGCAAAACCGGAGAGAGTTGATTATCCCTCAGTATCATTTTCTTCTTTGAAATTGAAAAGGAAGAACACAATAAAAAGGAGACAACTGTGATATACTAATCAAAGGAAGGGGGGAAATTGGTATTTAGGGAGAAGAAAACAACTACAAATAAATCCAACAGAGCCATAACAATCTAGAAATTAAAAACCAAACCAAAACAAACAACAACAACAAAAAATTGAAAGATCAACAGATAGATATTACCGTTATATAAATATACATTTATATAGTGGACTTTTACACACACAATCCAGCTGTAAAGATGGAAAGAATATCTTTTTTCCCTCTGCCAGTGTAGTCTGGATTGACAGTGTTCAGCAGAAGAGCTGGCATCCTAACACTTTGGAGTGCAAGAAGTGTAATGTAGGGAACCATATTTAAAAAACATAAGACAAACAGAGGGAAAACCCACTTGGACATCAGTTAGCATGTTTCTTTGTCTCTCTTCCTGACAAATTAGAGTTTTATGATTTTATCAAAAATATTCATATAGTCATCCTTTATTTGTATTGAATATTTTTCCAGAAAATAACTTGCTTTCAATTAATAAATTACCCAAAATTCAAGTTCATGCAATTTTCTTATATGAAATCCAAATTTTTCTCTCTGGAAATGACAGCAAGGCATCCCATGAAAGTTCCAGTTTTCATGACTTATGTTCTATGGTCAAATCTTTTCAGCCACTTTCAGGTCTGCTGATGCATAAAAGGCTGAAGTGTGGCACATGATTTGTACGGGTACTCTTACAAGAATGCCAGAGAGACATAATGGATGTGTGAGAACCTGACAGACAGAAAAGTGTTTTCTTCCTTTATGGAAGAGTTTTATGCTGGATTAGAATGGTATCAGATATCTCTTCATGGAAATACTGCTAATAGCTTACTTGAAAAAAAAATAAAAAAGCTTAACAAGTAGCTCAGATTTGCTTCTACTGATATTCGTTGGCACCACGAACTCCAACTGGCACAGTATTTGTTTCATTAGTAGGTTGAAACAAAATATGGACTTTATAAAAAGACCATTGTATCCAGACTGTCATTTAAAGTTGCTGGACATATCTGGGGTTTCTGAAGAACATCTGTATCATCAGATGTGTGAAGCGTTCCCAGCCATTCTCTCTCTAGTGATAAAAAAAAAAAAAAAAAAAAAAAAAAAGTTTTCCAGGGTTTATATCTGGAGATTATAAGTTTTTCCTGCATGAGAGTATTACAGAAACCTATTAATCTATGCCCCCCCAGGGAAAACCAGCTAACCACAAATGGTGTTTTAAAGGATTACATAACAGTACTCGCTATAGGCTATTTAATAGCTCTAAAACCCACAATGAAATCTTCTGACTTTCAGACTGCCTTTATTTAAAGGCAGAGATTTTTACCCCTTTGGAAACCACTGCATTATTCAGCCATATCAAATGCACAACTTCTGCAAGCACTGGGTAGCTTTTTTCTGTCTCCATAAGACTTCGTAGCTTGCTGAATTAATGGTGAAGAATCATCATGAGAAGCAATTAAAAAAAACCCAAAAACCATGGGTTTGCCTTTTCAGCATTAAATTAATTACATATAAACATATACCCAAGACTCATGTGGAGAAATCTCATCAAGAGATTTCTGCAATAAATACCAATTAGGACTCCACTATGTGGATTTTATAAAAATAAGCCACTGAAAGTACTTGTCTATTAGGGCCTGAAATGGGCATGTTAGCATCATTCTAGATTTTATTCTTAGAAATATTTCTTTTTGACCCTTTCTTTACACAACATTACCTAGAAGTCAGAAGCAAGTTAGAGGAGTAGAAATGTTGTTTCCTGCTTAAACAAAGATGATCATCTATATTGACATCTGAAAACTTAAAAGGTTCCAGAGACTGACTCTAAAGACTGTAGGTTTTCATTTAAATATCTCAAAATAAGGGCCCTTTTAGAGAGCAATTATATTAACACCTTTCCTTCCCTAAACCTTTACCATCTTTCTCCATTGTCAATCACTTCTAGACAAAACGTGGACTCCTGAATTTGGCAATAATTAGGTTAAAAACAAGGACACACTGTCTTGAAACATATTTAGCCACTATGGTTGTGGGATGGAAGTGCTACAGATTGAAACTTAGCTAAATTTCAAGAATCCGGATGAGAAAACCAACTTCATGGTGGGAAAAAAAAATAAAATAAATTCGTATGTAAATAAAATTCCATAAACTGTTAAAGTGTATGAAGAACCACTTAAGAAATACAAGCCATTTGCATTTGAAAAAACTAATTTAGTGGTTTTGCTTATTATACAGCTATAAAACACATCATCAGTTTTTCACCTTTTTTGTATTTTGTTTGTGTAATCAATGTTATGATGTTATATATAATAACGTACACAATGTTACACGTGAGCTATGTGCAATGTGTAATGTAATATTTAATTTATTACATTGGGAATTTTGCACACTAAGGTAAAACCTAGAATTAGTGATTGACATGCACTCTTTTCTTTCCAGGTAACATTTTCTTTTCCCCTACTTTCCACTATTTTTACCTTTTTCACTCATCTCAGTCTGATGATGTCAAGTTCTCAGATGGGCTGAAACAAGTGTCATTTTTCTGTTTTTTTCCCAAACCCAAAAAATATGTGAATACATGTTTTTTTCAAGCTTTGCTTTGGTCCAAAAACCAAGAACGTGAAATTTCCCACACCTGCGATTGACTAGTGACTCCAAAGAAATTCACAATATATGGTTCT
>JAOXJK010000012.1:79927528-79954591 GCA_025774025.1 Xenus cinereus
AGTTCTTTGTTCACCCACACAACAACCCCCCCCCCCAAAAAAAAAACCAAAACCAAACATTTTTATGAACTTCCAGTTTCATTTTAAGAAAAAAATCCTTATTAGCTGCCTTTTTTTTTTTCACTTAAAAGTTCTCTCACCCATGTGAATGACTGCAGCAGTGAACCTACATACCAAAAAAAATGCATTCATTTTCTTCTGTTTAATAGAAGGAAAAAATTAAGAAAAATCAAGATTCATCATTCTTTGAGGAAGAAAATGGTCTAGTTTTATCCTCGGTTCACATTTAACTCTTAACTCAATAAATCTTAATATTAAAAGTCAATACTGGCTCATTAAAAAGATTTTGCAATTCTGGATGATGATTCCACTCTTCCCATATGTGTTTTTTTTCCATGAAACACACATTGCCCCTGACACATAGGCTTCCATTGCTTAATCTAAGCAGCACTTCAACATGCTATTAAATGCATGTCTAATATTTAAGCATGTGGATTAAACACTTTTTTGGTAAAGTGCTGCCACACGTACTCATTTACTAAATCGTGGCCCTAGTTTTATTTCTGTTTGAAGGCAGTTGTAGTTACAAAATGTGATTTATGTTGCTAGGCAGTAAGACCATAAGTACATCCTGCAATAACAGTAATGAATGATAAACTTGTTAAAATTTCTGAAAGAAAAATACTTGTGTGATCTTCAAATTTATTACTGCATTGGCAATTACTCTCATAAGTATTTACAAGACTTTGTAGCAGAAGTGAATCATCACAGACCCCGTGTCAATATTTTATATTCACTGCAAAAACCTCTAGACTGTGGTGCCATGAACATCACTGGCAAATCAACTGTGCTTTAACCCTGCTGATTAAAGCAATTAGAACTGACTTTCACTGGCTCGCCACCAGGTTTTCATGCTTGCTGATCTCCCCTTTGGGCATAATGCTTTAACCCTTATTCACACACAACAGGAATTACTTGTGCCATGGATTATGATTATTTATATGCAATAAGGACTGAATCTACAACACTTTCTCAGGTATTCCATATAGAGTTTGCAGATTCAGGTTCTTTTTTAGACAGGAATTTCTTGGGTTCTTTTAAATGACATTTATATAGAGAGAAAGAAAACTAAAGTCTGTAATGAAGTGAGTGATATCCTGGCTATTGCCTAAAGAGTAGGATTATCATTAAGAAAGGATGCTAGATTTCCCAGTTTGTTTAAAATAGACAGTGTTTTTAATTACCCAGACAAGGCTATGAATGAGAGGTAGTCAATCTATAAATTAATGGAAAACAACTTGTAGGATTAACTCCCTTCACTTTTACTGCCATGCTTGAATTTGTTGTCCTTAAGAAATAACTTAATTAGCTAGTAGGAACCAGAAATTCAATCATTGCTAATTAGTTTATTGGCTAGTAATAAACATTAACAGTAACATACATCTCAATCTAGTGTTTTAAATTTGGCATTTTATCTCTCTTTCTCAATCCACAGCTCTGCAGATGGATTCTTCCCTTCTATTTCCCATATTTACATTTGCAGAAGCTAAAGGGATGGTATGCACTTTAAGAATTCTATATTGACACACAACTCCTGGCTACACAAGTTAAAGAAAAAGAAAAGAAGAGATGAAGCAGCAGCAACAACAATACCTTCTCCTTCTTTTGAGATTAAAAAGAATCTTTAAGCATGACTGGAAAGAACACAAACGCTATCCTCTGGTCCTCCTTGAGTATGTAGCTAACAAAAGAACCTGCTGGGATGAAGCGCTATGAATCTCATAGTTACTCTCCTTCCATAGCACTATAGTTACATGGATCCAAAGGATAACAGTTGCTCATCTACTCTCTCTTTTTAGGGAAGAGGGACACTACACCAGCAGAATAACACTTCTTGCAAGATTCCAAAGAGATAGATATATACATATGTGTGTTTGGATGGTTATAAAAAAGCCTGTCAATTGCCTTGCTCATTTTGGCACACTTCAGAGGCATAGGCAAGGTGGCTCATTGACACCAGGTGAAAGTCTGCCTTCCCAGCTGCATGCTGCGTCAAATTCCCACCTCCCTGCATCATCTTCTCTGGTTATTAAAAAGCCAGTTTGGAATGCCTTTTCTTTTGGTGAAAGCTTTTCACCCATGCCTTTCTCCTCACCCTCTTCCTGTGTGCCAAGCAATGCAAAATCTCTTCACCTCTTGATGGGAACTTGAATGCCCACTCCTGTTTAACAATGCTGTTCCAAACAGATACCTGCATGTGGGCTGCGCATTTATCTTAAAGGAAAATATCATGAAAGAACGAGGTAGACCAGGTGATATTTTCTGAGTATTTGTTTTCTTTTTAATGCTTTAAACAGCAGTAGAAGTAACAATTCTGTAGATACTGCACATACATAAATGAACAAAATATATACATAAGATATCTTGTCCTCCAGGAAGCTTGTATTTTTGTATCTTTGCCATACAAACAGCTTTCCTTTCTATGGCACGACATAAGAGCATGAAAATGATTAAGGGCTTGGAGCATCTGTCACAGAGGGAAAGGCTGAGAGAGCTGGGATTGCTTAGCATCAGAAAGTTCAAGGGGAATCTCAATGTATTTAAGTACTTGAGAAGACAAAGAAGAGAGACTGACTCTTCTCACTGGTATCCAGTGAAAGGACAAAATATAACAGACTGTATTGGGTTTGTGTGGTAAGGTTTTGGTAATGGGTGGGCTACATGGGTGGCTTCTGTGAGAAGCTGTTAGAAGCTTCCCCCACCGTGTCTGATAGAGCCAGTGCCAGCTGGCTACAAGATGGAACTGTCACTGCCCAAGGCTGAGTGAGTCAGTAACAGTGGTGGCACATCTGTGATAACATATTTAAGGAGGGGGAAAAGTTGCTACAGAACAGCAATTCAGCTGAAGAGAGGAATGAAAAAATATGTGAGAGAAACAATTCTGCAGACACCAAAGTCAGTGAAGAAGAAGGTGAGGATGCGCTCCAGGTGCTGGAGAAGAGATTCCCCTGAAGCCTGTGGTGAAGATTATGGTGAAACAGGCTGGCCCCCTGAAGCTCATGGAGGTTCACAGTGGAGCAGATATACACCTGCAGCCCATGGAAGACCCTCCACCTGAGTAGGTGGATGTGCCCAAAGGAGGCTGTGACCCTGTGGGAAGTCTGTACTGGAGCAGGCTCCTGGCAGGAGCTCCAGAGCTATGGAGAGAGGAGCCTATGTTGGAGCAGGTTCTGTGACAGGACTTGTGATCCTGTGGGGGACCCACACTGGAGCAGTCTGTTCCTGAAAAACTGCACTATGTGGAAAGGAGCCAAGCTGGAGCAGTTCATGCAGAAGTGTAGCCCATGGCTAAAAGAACTCATGTTGGAGAAATTCATGGAGGACTGTCTCCCATGGGAAGAACCCCACACTGGAGCAGTGGAAGAGCTTGAGAAGTCCTCCCTCAGAGGAGGAAGGAACGGCAAAAACGAGTGATGAACTGACCACAATCCCCATTCCTCATCCCCCTGTGCTGCTAGGGGAGAGCAGGTAGAGAAAATAGGGAGTAAACTTAAGCCTGGAAGAAGGGAGGTGAGAAGCCCTGAGAAGCGGGGGGGGGGAGGGCGGGAAGGAGGTGTTTTAAGACTTGCTTCTATTTCTCATTATTCTACTCTGATTTGATTGGCAATAAATTAAACTAATTTCCCCAAGTCTGTTTTGCCAACAATGATAATTGGCGAGTGATCTCTCCCTATCCTTATCTTGACCCACGAGCCTTTCATTATGTTTTCTCTCCGCTGTCCAGCTGAGGACGCAGAGTGATAGAGGGGCTTTGGTGGGCACCGGCTGTCCAGCTAGCGTCAACCCACCACACAGGCAGACACTGAAATAATGGAGAACTGTATCTAAACATTTTTAAAAACAAAAATGAAACAAAATAAAAACTCCACACCTTTTGCTGCAACACTGATCAAATACTGGAACAAGTTGACAAGAGAAATTATTGAGTCACCTTCAAAACCCAACTAGACACAGTTCTGGACAAGTAGCTCTAGCTGACACTGTTTAGGGGCAGGGATTAGACAAAACGATCTCCAGATATCCCTGTCAACCCCAGTCATCTTTGCAAAAAGTATTTGAAGATACTCCCAGAGTAGCAACTTATAAATGAAAAGCAAACTAAAGAAATTTAGGTGCAGAAAGCTGCTACAATATCTTACCTGTCTATATTCTTTATTCAGAAATACATGCAGTACAGTCCTAAATAGAGTATGTTATTACTCTGTTTATTCTCACAACATAGTTGGGATAAAGAGCTAGCTGGTTATAGCCACAGTTTTGGGTGAATTCTTAAATTATACATCCTCCAATGCCTATGTAAGAACACAGAAATACTGTATTGCATTGAAGAAAACAATAAGTTTGCTTTCTTTTGATAATCCAAAAAGGTATTTGAAAAGGTCTAGACAGTTCAATGCAAAAAGTAAGGCACAATGAAATTACATTCCTACTTTTGTTTGTACACGGAAAAAGTAAAAATGTCACTTTGGCTAAGTTAAAAATGGTCTCTCATATTGTAAAAATGTTATCAAACCAGAAGAATAAAAAAAAAGGTCAAGTTCATGACTGGATGCTTCACTGCATCTGTTTCCACATGGACTTGCCATTTTATTGAAAATATCAAGCACATAGATCAAGGTTCCATAGAAGTGAATTACTAAACCTGATAAGAAAAACCTATCTTAAAAAGTTTGAAGGTTGTCACAGCACAGGTTAATTGTTTCATTACCCATGAAAAAGGGCAAAACCAGCCCAAACATTTTTTTCTCAAAAAGCATTATTGATAGCACTGAACAAAAAGGTGAATTGAAAGCCGCACAGTGAATGTAGAGAAATACTCAGAAAAACAATAACAAAATAGAGCAGTGTCAAATACAGCAGTTGTTTATAAATATCAACCCTTTGGCTTGGGAAGTTTAATTAGTGCATTCAGATCTCATTAGATTGTGCTTCTTTGGCTTTTTTTTTTCTGGCAGTATGGCCTCAAGTCAGTGCAAATTAAGTACTCTGAGGGCCCCACGAGATTGAGTTCATAATTATTTCTCACCTTAACATCAGCTAATTCAGCTCAAAACAACCAAAACATGAGAAAGAGAAGAACAGGTTTAAAACAGCCTCATTTGAATGCACTAAGAGTTGTTTATGGGTATGCCTAAAGTGTCAGGCATCTGGCTCAGAAGTTATAAATAACATATGCTTGCTATGAGTTGTATCAGAGGCATAGTTTGAGATAAGGCAGAAAAAGGATAATGTAGTTTGTCTAGGGCATTGGTGTATACTAAGACTCAGACTATGCAAATATTTAAAAACAAGGACATTTTGATAAGAGTTGTGCTTTACTTCTGCATTGTTTTCTTGTTTGGGGGGAAAGTGATTTTCTTTTTTTTTTAAATTATAAATGGCAGCAAGGTATCATACAGTACAAACTTTAGCAATGACCAAGTGCATATGAGGGAAGTTTATGTATTTCCGCTTCCTAGGTCACTAGATCTCGTACGTAGTGCTTTGTACATACCTTAGCCATTTGGTACATGAATGATGTTACAGTATTTCTAGTAGTTTTAGTTGGGCATGTTCTGCTGCAGCCACTATGAACTTAAACACATTTTCTATTATTTTTTTCATTTGCAAAGTAGATACCTAATACAAAATGCTCGGTATACTATCAGATAAAACAGGATTAGAAGACTTGAGTGTTTCAGGATGGATGGGAGATAATAAACTTTTACTTTCCTTGGTGAAAACCAACAAAAGGCCTCAAAACACTATTCCACTCCAAATTATTCTAAATAGGAATGGCACGGGATTTGTCCCTTGGGAACAAAAATATCAAAACAGCACAGGAATGGCTTATGTCCCCTTAGACAAGATGCATTAACCACAGCAGAATACAAGGGTGAAGTTCAATTCCCTGCTAACATATCTCTAAAACTGATACATCTACATCAGATACAGTGCTATGAAAATGAGTAGAAGAAATATAGTGTATTAGATGTTGACATTTAGCCTCTACAAGGGCAGAGTAGTCAAATTTAGTGCATTGTTGCTAAAAACACTACTGCTACTTGTTGCTCTTTTCAAGGATCAGAAATAGCTATGCTACCTCATTATGCATGGGCACACAACCATGCTCAGAGTCTGCAAGAGAACATGTAACAATTAATAGCAACTTTATCCCACTCCAACACTTTATCCCAGCCAATGAAGGAGAAAACCCTGATTTGTTAAATCATATTTTGATTTAGCTAAACCTGAATAAAAATGTGTCATCTATAGTTGTTTTACAGGAAGAGGATAGTTTTGTTGGTTTTGGTTTATTTGGGTTTGGGGGTTTTTTGGTGGTTTTTTTTGGTTGGGTTATCGTGTTGGGTTTGGGTTTTTTTGGGGGTTTTTTTTGTTTTGTTTTTTGGTTTTATATATATATGTGTGTGTGTGTGTGTGTGTACACCAGCTAGCCTGGGTTTCTTATAATGAGGGACAAAAGCATGGACTCAAGACTGAAGTTCTTTCTCCAGGAGCAAAATGCACTTTAAGTCACAGAAAACTCATCAACTGAATCATAGATGCATCTCATGCCCACATCAGCCACAGAGCACGCACCTAGATCACAGAAGTTTGCAGTGTTTAATTATTTAAGGTAGGATTAAGAAGGGTCTGCTACTCAGAGATCAAATCCCACTAAATTCATTAGGAATCTAAGACTGAACAGCTTACAGGATCAACTCTTTCTCTTGATGAGTATATATGAAGGAAAGCCTGTTCTAATCACAATAAAGGAGTTAAGAGAGCAACTATATACGTCGTAAGAATATTTCCTCTTTTTTAAACCAACCAGTTTCACCACACTTCACATGCATTGCAAGCGTCAATGACAACATAATTGGTTATCTTTGCATCCTCTCCAGCTGAGATGGGTCACCACAGAAGAAGGATGCACTGCTACATGAGTTTGGGTGATTACTGGACACCTATTATTTTTGGGCCATGTTTAAGGAGTACAGCACAAAGAATTAACAAATCACAGTTTTGCTAAAGCTGCTGGGCTGGAAAGCTGCCACGCTGGAGAGATGCAAAAAAACAATTAACAGAACCTTTATTTAATGAAAACTACAAAAATGGAAACAAAAATAAAGACACACACACCTTTGCAGCGCAAGTTTGTAAACAAGCTTAGACTATGCAATCCAAAAGCTCTGTTGGAGAATTAACAAAACATGAGGTCATAGCACTAACTGGGCTTTCTCTTATGCAAGCACATGGGAACACACACACACATAATCAGGAGAACAATGCTACTTACTGAAAATAAGGTGAGTGCTACCCTGAGGCCCTCTTACTCTAGCTTGAGGTAAAAAAAAAAAAAAAAGTGCATAAACTGCTGGATAAAAAAAGTGCATAAATTGCAAATACAAAAAAATACAAATAATGGTTTTGTCTTCTGCTATACAATTTCTACTATATACAGGACTGTAGAAAACCTTATCTTTCTATTGCAAGAAACATAACAAAGTGAGGAAGGGGAAAGGGAAATCCTTCACCATTATTATTTCTTCTCCTAAAGAAACAATGAGCATAATCTCAAAAACTCTTGTTAATCACATAAGCAAAAAGGATGCCAACACCTTCTTCTGAGGCAAGCCTCCCAAACACACCCCAACCAATAAAAACAACAGTTTATCCCAACTTCACTAGTTTCTGTCAAAAACTATGATATATTTCTGACATTGCAGGGACTAAGGTATGTACAGAATATTATTCAGATTTCATGTTCACCTCAGTCCACATTAATCTCCCAGGTCTCTCTATAAATCAATAATGGATTGTTATTAGCATCAAAATTTCTTAGGGTGTTATGATATAAAGTTTTGGTAGAAATAAAAAGACTTTTCAGGTTGAAAAACAAGTTACATTACTAAAAAAAAAATACTGTGAACAGTTACATGAAGACTATCTAAAATATTTATCTATAACATAGATCAAAAAGTCTTTTTTATACTGATGGAAGTGACAATACTGCCTCTACTTTAGATATCGCTCTAGCATAAATGCTGTAACATTTGCACAAATACAAAAAATAAAAGAAATATAACTGACCCTGAGGCCAATGATAAAGTGCTCTGGAACACCTCCATACCTGGCCGTGAGGAAGGGCAGACCTGAATGTAATATGGTTATTCTGGAGCACAGACACAAGCATAATCACTATGGATGCCTACCCTGCACATGGACAACTTGACACCCTGTGCTTCGTACAGCACAACCACTTATCCCACCTACTTCTTTGTACCACCTGTACATCTCATGAGGCAGACAGGACAGTGCAAGATCTTACAAGGAGTAGCCCCTTTATGGTTTGCTGTAAAGTGACGTGGGATTTCTAAGTGCGTGGGACTCAGTCTGCATTTACGCTGCCTATAAGGAAAGTGGTCTCTGGAGCACACAACCTAAAAGCACAAACTCCAGTAATAACAACTAGTTTTCTATATTTAGATATAAATACACAATGTTACTATTAAACATATGTATCTCTAATTCATATACAATAAATGTAAAAAATAGGTAATTACCACTAGATTATTTTACAGTAAAAAATATTCAGAGAAACAGTTATTGACCCATTAAAATGCAAATAACTAAATCCCTTTACCCTTCATGCTTTACATCCTTCTTACATGTGAATAAAGGACAGAAATAATGGGTTCATTCCAATGCTAACTGGAATCATCTTTAATGGCAATAAATGTATTTTTAATTACGTTTAGAGATCACAGTGTTAACAGTAAGAGCCCAATCCAGTCTCTTACAGTAAGAGACTACCAGTTTCAATGTTTCATAATTGAGATAAAGTAGATATAGCTATTTGCTGCATGGTAAACTACACAACATTACACTTACCGCTCGGGTCTCTCCAATAGAGCTGAAAAGCTTTGGTCTCCCTCTCTTTCTTCTATCTGTTCTACACTTTCTTTACTGCTGGGAACTTTCCGTGGCTTTTTCTCAGAGTCTCTTTTTTGGTTCTGCTATTTGACAGCTCACAGCAACTACATATAGCCATAACCCAAAGAATGCCACTTACACACACCTGATGGGACAATGCTATTAAATAACCAGTTATTTCCATTACTAAACAGCAGATCATACTTAAAAGGACCACTCCCTATGGATTGCCAGCATTTAAAAACAACCCAAACACCCCAATCCTGTTTTACTGTGTTTACATGACATACCTGCCCACAAAGACCTCAAAGTCAGTGCACATAAACCTCTTAGATCTAGATCAAGCTCCTCTTGGACAATAACATCCCCATGAACTGTACTATCCATATGGTTCTCATGCACTGAGGCCACACTGAGAACGGGTAAGTCTGAATGGTTTAACAGTCATGCATTTTGGTTTTTTAATGCTCAAGACAGTGAGACAAAATCATTCACAGGATGCACACTCACTGCTCCAGGACACAGCAAGCATCCAAGTTGGAAAGCTGGACTCTATAGCAAAGTAAGGTCAGATCCTCTGTAGGACAATTCAGATCCTCAAGTCAGAAACCTGCCTGCCTCTCCACTGCCAGCACAGGAAGCCTAGCTGTCTCCTTTAGGCACCTATGTAGGTGCCTAAAGGGAGTAGGGAGTAATAATACTTTTCTTTAGCAGCTAGGAGGTGAAACAGTTTGAGTTCCACCAGTACATAAAAACCCAAAATATTCAGCCTGTAGGTGTGAGAAAATTGAGGTGTATTCATGTTGTTTATGGGAAACTAGAAAGGTTACAGATAATAGTTCTCTTAATTCCTGAAACTGCATATTATCTTGCTACTAATCAAGAAACAAAAGGAAAACCCCCTCTTTTTTCTACTAGGATTTCAGCACCTATTCCTGTGCTGGGCTGTGTCTTATGAAAGACAAGATTGTTAAATATAACCACCTGGAACCAAAGAAGAAGTTGGGTAGCTTGAAAGTACTCAGTCTTCTATTAAAAAAAGCCCAAAGAGTAAAAGGAAAAGAAAAATCTGTGTGGTGACACAGTTTACAACTCTGTCTGTGCTGAAACTTCATGGAAATATGCAAGCTGGAAATATTCAAACACCACCCAGTAATACATCTGCGAAGAGTAGATGCTACCCCAGAAGAGGGCAGAAGGAAGAGGAAAGAGCCCTTTAGAATGCAGTCTGTATTCAGCTGCAGTGGTTCTGCAGCTTAGGAAAATCTTTACTCTTTTCAGGCGGTACCCTTCTACCCAAAAGGTGCTTCCTGCTCCCAACCCCTCCCCCCAGGAGACAGAAAAGAAGATAAAAATTTGCTCAAGGGCTGACTCTGCTCTTGTGAGAACAACCTTGTTTGACATTTGAATAGAACAGAATATTTCAGTTGGAAGGAACCTACAACAATCAGCTAGTCCACCTGCCTGATCGCTTCAAGGCTGACCAAAAGTTGAAGCAAATTATTAAGGCCATTGTTCAAATGCCTCTTCAACACTGACAGACACAGGGCACTGACCACCTCTCTAAGAAGCCTGTTCCAGTGTTTGACCACCCTCTCAGTAAATAAATGCTTCCTAATGTCACACATAAGTCTCCCCTGACACAGCTTTGAATCATTCCCGTGCATCCTGTCACAGGATACCAGGGAGACAAGATTATCAATCACCAATCAGGTTCTTGCAAAGACACTTCTCTTTGCCTAAAAAAGTTAAATTCCTAGAGAGACTACCAAAAATCAAACCCGTATCCAATCCTTATCCCAATCTACAGCCATGTGGGCTGCATTCTCAAACCTTCGCATAAAGCTCAAAACGTCCTCCTAGATTAACTAAAAGGGAAGCACATTCAAAGTCGCTGTCTACTTATCTCCTCAATTTGAATTCAAAATGAGAACTTTTCAAGTGTTTTGAAAAGAATGACTTGTTAAGAACCAATATAGACTATTTCACTAGAGTTTATAGAAAGTATCACCTATATGATGACAAATTAGTTGGATTGGTGCAAACGGGAATGACATTTCTCTGATGAAATAAGTGAATATAATAACCATCCAAAGACTTCTGTACGCTTCTTAGTGTCTTCGGTAGTTTTTAATGTATTTGCAGGTGATGTTATATGATAGTATAGCCACTATGTTCTTTGGCAAGCATCACATGAGTGCGCTACTACCGTGCAACAGAATTTGGATTTACATCATAAATTTCATTTCAGTTTAAAGAAAACAGTATTTTACTTGACAGAAAATTCTGGAAGAGTTTCTTTTCGCATTATGTGTGTGTGCGTGTCCCCCATTTTTGAATTTAGTGAATCAAATCCAAACTTTGTTTACAATAGGCAAAGTCTATAACAATAAAGATACGGAAACAAGAATAATCTAGATTTTAAAATAGAAACATTTCTGTAGTTGATAATAGCATCAAAGAACAATTTATCTCCCCAGGAGCAAGGGATAAAGCACCAATTTGTTCTTTTGAAGAAGTTTGTAATGTAACGACCTTCATTACAAGACAGGAAATTCATTGCAGCATAAAATATCTACTAATTGTTGTGTTCCTCTTGTCAATCTTTTGCCTTAAATCAAATCTCACTCTTCCAAGAAACTTCTACTTTACAGTGAATATAAAACATATGCAATAAATGTTCTAGCTTGTGGCACTGGATTATAGGCTACTGAGTTTCCTGGTGAGCCAAAAAATAATGGGAGGGCTGCTCCACAAGACAATAATCCAGTTTGAGCAATAATTTAACAAACAGCTAACACTAAGTTTCCAGGACGAATAGCTTTCACTGATATGAACTACAATCTGGTCACATAATTACTGCCACGATTAAAATTATATTATAATAATATTCCACTGAGTTTCTTTCTTCCCATCTTAGTTTAAAATAGACCCTACTATTTTTCACTTGTTCAGCCTACAGCTGAAAGAGTAAAATGGAGAAAAGAAATGCTTAAGCTTAAAGTCCTCAGGGAGACCAAGACTTTAAATGAATGTTTTGAGATCTGTATTGCTTGTAGGGTTTTGTTTTATGGAAATTTACATATTCAGACAGAAGAACAGACAACATGTGCCCATGTCAGTTCACTTTTCCCCATTCTTAAGGCTTTTGTTTCAAGTATGATCTATACATTATAAAAACGAAACAAAACATTCCCATTCTGGAAATAAACCAAACATCCCCTGTTTGTCCTAGAAATGAAGCTTACCTCCATCATGATATCAAATATCTTTAATCTTTTTGATACATCAGGTTCTTAAAAGACCAATAGCAGCTAGGTGGAGAAAAAACCCACACTTTTATTTCTGTAGAAGAGTAAAACAATCACATTATACAGCATGTGCTTCACAGAGAACAAGCTGCTGTGGTGGGCACGATCTCAGAAGAACCAGAGGTGGAGTGTGCTCTCCACAGCATCCTTGATTTTCCCTTCCACTACTATTTACTCCTAATTTACAGAATTGACTCTTAGTAGAAAGAAAAGATGAATTGATGAGTTAACTTCAGTCCCATGCTTCAGAAAACTTTCACAGCTATCACTTCTACTTTTAACTCCTTCAATAGCTTCTTCTCATGCAGCTTGCCAGTTCCATTGGCATTAGAAAATGATGCATTAGATACTATGAGAAAGAGGACTTAATGCACAGAAAGGAAGTCTGTATGAGACTTTGTGGAGCTGTATGTCATAAGACTCCAGTCATTACCAACTACTTCCAAGCATACTTTTATAACTCATGTAATTCATGGAAGAACAAGATAAATGTTGCCAGTGTATCTATTCATACTTCATTTTTCTATTTTTGGATACTGTTATTTTCTTGTTTCTTACATGCATTTAACATCGAAAAGAAAATTATCTCGCATGTTTTAAATGCAAGTCTGATGAATGACAAGAAATGCATATTAATACCTATCAAAAGCTCAAAAACAAGGAGATAGCAGCTAAAGTTTCCAGTGTACTACTGTAGTTGGTGCTCTCACTGTGCACTGAACCCCTGAAAATTATCAGATGATCAAAAGTAAGGTTGTATTGAAAGAGTAAGTTTCAAAACATAACACTCGACTAAGCCATGTTTCTTTACAGGAACGTGTATTGTGAAGCTTAAACAATATTCAGACACAATGCGACATTTAGAGATTCTATCCTTTCCAAAAGCAACTGGATGTGATAAAGCATTGCAATCACTTAATTTATGATGTGACTTCAAAAGATTTATTTCATATTCAAAAAATGCTGCAGAAGACAACATTGATCCAATAAGAAAAGGAAAACTAATGTTGAACTGAAGATGCAAAATGACATCTCAGAGAAGGGAATGATTTACTTTGCTGTAGAGATCTAGCAAGATCCATTAGCATCACATAAGTAAATTTAGTTGAAGCAGTCTTTAAAAAAAAAAAAAAATCAAAAAATCTTAATAGTATTGAAGAGCAGTTGTTTTTCATATGAGAAGCGGGTAAATGCGTACTATCCCCTTATTTTCCGATCCTCCAGTATGTAGTCACTGTACAGCAAAGATGTTTATCTTCTTCATTTCTTAGTTCCTCAGTCATTTAAGTTTCCTGCCCTATTTCCTACCCATGCTAATTCTTTCCTACTTATTAAACTTATTTGCCTTTCTTATATGAATGCTATGAAATAAATACTCTTACATGACTTGCCTCAAAAAAAATTAAGCACAGTTTTCAGTATGGGCCACATACTGGATGGCATGCGTGAGTTTCTAGGCTACATCTACATCAAGCCGAGACTATAAGAAATCTGCCAATATATGACATTACTTCAGTTAAAAATTTAAAAAAAAAAAAAAAAAAAATCAATCATGAAAATCATATCTTCCTGATGTTAAAGAGTTCATTTGGGGCATTTGGTTTGTTTGGTTTTTTTAGGGTTGTTTGGGGGTATTTTTTTTTTTATGACAAAGGAAAATATAAAGTCATTCATTCATCAGAATATAATACTACAATACATGAAGAAACACTTCAAAAAGGCTATTTCCTTTTTGAACAACTTATTTCAGATATTGTATTTGAACTTCTAAGAGGAGCCTTGTCTTACATTGTTAATGTCACTAAGTTAGTTTGCAAAACCAAGATAAAAATTATAATGATTCTTTCATATTTAGAAAGTTTTAAAATCAAACTGTAATATTAGGTTATTAGTTCCACACATGAGATCTGTTAAAAAAAAAAAAAAAAAAGCCCATGGATAAATTTTTTTGAGCCAAATTCCAAGTTAGTAGCTCCACAAACTTTGAGGAACTTTGTTTCCCCTTTTCAGCTGTTCCAACATAGGGTTCTTTTAACCCCATTCGCAACAAGCTTCCGTTTCATATTCACCACATCACACCAAACGGAAGATCAGCAAACCAACTAAACATATTTTTAGTTCCTCTGCATTCTACTCAACCCTCTCTAGTTTTCATAACTTGTTTTATATCACCGTATAGTAAGATAATATTTGTAGTTATAAACTGTCCTTGCATAAAACTGCTTTTGTGATTATCATAAACTTCAGTATTTTATCACTAGTAAAAGAAATTTATTGCTTCCAGTACTTTGTGGGTGAAGCAATTCATGCAAGAACTCTAATGTCACTTCCCAATGTATTAATTTAGCCAGCCGTAAATACATTATACTGTCTTGCAGGTTCAAAGATTATAGATGTCCAGTGATCCATGAAAAATCTAAACAATTTATTTGGTTCTTACTTTTTATTAACCATATGCCACACTTATATAGCTGGTAGAACAAGGCTCCGTTTGCCTCACAATCAAAAAACATAGTTATAACTGTATAAAAATTATACAGCTATAATTAATGCAAATGCCATGTGAATGCTAAACAATTTTCTCTTCCTTATTCTGAAAAGGACTTGTGGTCCTGAATTTTGTCAGAGCTGTTACCTTGCTAGCTAGAGACCGCACATTACTTTACTCAGCTTTCATACTAGTTTTCCCAGAGTTCCAGAAACAATTGCCGGGAAACAAAGATAAGAAATACAGATGTTGTTTTAATGCTTGCAAACCAATGAATGTCTAACATGGCAAAACCCTTGATATTAACAGACTTTTTGTCTTTGGACTACTTTACCATCAGCTCCACAGTAGTCACTAGAGAGTATTTACTAATTTGGCTACCTTGCTAATGCTATTGATTATAGCTACAAACAATAAGTACAAAGGATCGGAAAACTAGAACATTGTTACTAGAGAAATGAAGATTAGGCAAACTCCATCAAGCTTTAGTAAAAATATGTAACATTCCATATAATATTTAAGTGGCAGATATTCAGAGGCATGCAAGCCATACTCCAACAGTATAATTCACCTTTATTTTTCCCTTCTTTTGTTTTTTGGATAGTGTCTATATTCTCATTTCAAGTTCAGTTGCAGCACTTTGCTCACATGGTGCTGGATCTCTCCTACTCATCACATTCCACCCATTTTTTCACTCTGCCAGTTTTCCCCGCAAGACTTTCCACTGTAGGTTTTCTAAGCTACTTATTTCCGCTGCTGATTTAGAAATCCTTCTCCTCCCACATTTAGGGTAACATTGTTTATTGTGTTTCCATAACACAGGCATTGAAAAATCATTAAAATCCAACAAACCATAATTAATTATTACAAGCTTATTACAATTAACCCATATTTCATGGTTTGGTAGGCTACACTAATTCTCCAGAACCAGCAAAATAACTCCCTACTTCCTGACAATGTCTTCAATAAAACATTTGTTCAGCTATCCCTATTTGTCTTAAAAAAGATTTATTGCATATCTAGATATCAGAAGTCAAATGCAGAGGAAAACAAAACCAACAACAAACAGAGCAACACCATTATGAGGACAGAACAATACAAGCAGGCAAGAGGGAGAATGATTTTGTTAAGGGGATACTAGGATATCAAAAGGTATACGTTCACAGCAAGATGAGTTACAATGAGTCACTGCTGAACTACCTTATCTTCCTTCCTACATATGGATTAATATTTGTTATAAATTTAACTTAAAATAGTCATCAGGTATTTGCTTTGCTTTGAATGAAAAATCCAACATGTACTGAAGTTTTCCTATCAGGTTGAATATATGTTAGATAAAGCTAAAAAGGGTAAATCTTTTTCCAGTGGACGTAAACACAAAAACACAAAAGCAAGCGAGGCTTTTATGTGCAGAAATGACAATGCATATTGAAAACCATCCCTGCACTGACAGACCACTTAAAGAACTTTAATCCAAAGTCTGTTGCATCATGCACTCACAGTGCTGCATTGGGCACGACTTAAAAGTATCTGATAAACATGTAGGAAATACTTCTGAAAGAAAGGCGACAACCAGTTTCTTCCCATTTTTTAGTTACAGAAATAGTTTATCCACACCATTCAAGTCAAAAATTATCTCTAATAAATGTATTCTATCAACTTGCATAGACTCCGCCATGCACTGTAGAACTGCTTAATAACCACGTTCACAATGAACTGTGAACAGTAACAAAAAAAAATACCTCCAACAGAAGATTACCAATGCATTTCAAGTGTATCACATGACAAAGTCTGCATTTGCTTTTGTGTTCAGGTGAGTCAGGTATGTCAAGATGATTTTGACTTAATAACCTCAGAGAAAACTATGGCCTATAAACTATGCATAGGTTCTTGTTCAATAACCATGAAGAAAGGATAGCCATTTCAGTTATCTCACATTTTCCCCTGTATAGTGTAAATATTTAAAGCTACCAAAAAAAACCCCAAAAAACCTTCACCAACATCTGTAGAATTTTAGTTTTGGGGTCATCTAAAGGAATCTTCCACTTACTACTTTAACTTGAATAATCATCTGATCTCAATGGCGACTAAAACCCTGGCTGATTAACTCAAAGACCATGAAATACCTAACATTCTCAGTTAATTATTAAAATTAATGTTTGATTAGAATTATACATCATTCGTGATAATTTGATGATAAAATCATGGAGGTATAATTATTTATTCAATGGTCTTATCCAAAATAACTCTGCAGGTGACCTAAATTGACAGTCTTGTCTATGAAGTATAGCCTTCAAACACATACATAACAAATATGTATGATTCATAGCTGTCCCAGAGTGTAATAAAGTGTCTTTAAACAAATGGTCCCATCTAACATGGCAGTCAAACTAACACTTTTGCAGAAAGAACTACAAAATGGCTTGTAGGAAGATTTTTTTCCTTCCATTCCCGCTATAGCGGGATGCCAAGACTGCTGTATAGGGAAGTATACTTTATATAGCAAGCTAGGAAAAATTCTTGATGCTCTGTGGTGCACGCACTTGTCTGGCTCAAGAGAGGGTGAGAAATGGTGAAGTTTGGTTCATATCACACACAAGTACTCCAAATTATTTCCTTGGATTTACACCAAAGGAAAACAGCAAGAATTGATGAATTATCTCCAGAATCCTTTTGTTAATGACCAAACCAAGATGATTTTTAAAAAAATATCTAGTGTCAGATTTATATCCATGTGTACCTCTCCTGTAATTTTGTCAATGTCTCTAAATCTTTTAACATTGATATAATAGCTGTCATACTATGTTCCGACTACTGTATCAGAAGAATCTAAAATCTGCTCAAATTCCAAATAAATTAATCTAAAAAAAAAGTTAAAAATCTCTTGCCATTCATTAGGAAGTTATATTTCGTATTATGAAGCTCAGGAGAAAATGAACAAAACTGAGTATATTCTTTGAAGAACAGAGAGGATGCACTAATATCTTTCGTAACACAGAGTGCTGTCTCTCATACTAGAATTACCTGTGGCTATTTAATAAAGAGAACACTTTGTTTCATTTAAGTTTGGCTTTTGCAGCTGCTTTAACACTGCTTGTCATATTCATCAATCTGAAGTGAATTGTTTATCAGTACAACTTAATCTCACTAATTCCTGTATAATATAAGACAGAATTGTGCATATAAAGTAAAGGAACAGTTTGTATCTCTGCAGACATGACAATCAAAATAACATTTTTGAATATTCTTGAAATGAGAATTGCATTTAATAGGATATTTTGGGTTCTGCATGTTCTCTCAATTGCACCAATCATCTAAGATATAAACACTGCTCCTTCAAGCAAGATATTAAGGTGCCCAGACTATGGAAAAGTTGCTGATGCACTTTAAATTATCTGGTAAGATACTTGACAAATAACTATGTTTTTTTCTCTGTTAAAATTGAGAAGCACAATTATTTGTGGTATACATTTTCAAAGCAATAGCTTCCACAGGGAATAGCCTAGATTTTCACATACTGCTATGACTCCATATCCCACCTCTCTCCCTTGAGTCTTCTAGGTTTGTTTTTTTTTTTTAATAAACACTAATATGTGGTATTTGAAAGCAAATTCACACCATTCAGGTATGTTTGCCTTACAAAAATTACTTAAGCTATATTCACTGGGCCCTAATGTATTTCAGTCCCAGATATCAGTGATAATAAATGCTATTCTATAATAAGCTGTTGGGATCCAGTTAACTGCCATTAAGCTTTAATAGAATGACTTGCTATAAAATAAATCACAAATCAGCCATATCTGGAGAATCTTGTGAAATATTTCTAAACATTACGTAAACTATAAAACAAATCACTTTGTCTTTCTGTCCCCTGATCTTCAGGACACGGAGCTCCCTGTTGGATCATAGCACAGTCCTGGCTCTGTAGATGTCGGGACTCCTGGTGTCCTGGTTAGTGGTAGAATTGAACCAACTTTCTGTTTAGTAATTATACTTTGAACCAACTTTCTGTTCAGCAAATATACTTCTTAGCTAGGCTTCTTCTAACCCGCTGCAATTAGCAGCGTATTGTGTAAAAAGCTGCCTGTTCTCAGTGTGATAATATCTGTGTTTATAGTTGATGCCAAGGAACAGTATGCAGAAAGGCTCTTGCTTATGCTTACTGCTATAACAACCAAGGTCACCTAATTTCATTATTTGTCCCATTGGAGGGTCAGAAACCAAAGAGTGTAGAGGGGTCCTATCTGCAGCAAGGAGTGGACAAGACAGGTGACCCAAAACTGAGCAGTAGGGGTTATTCCATCCCATCTACCCATGTTCAGTACAAAAACTGAGGGATCAAAGGGGCAGCTCTCTTTTTTCAAGGGCCAACTTCCGAAGAGGACCCTGTCTGTTTATCTGCCTTTGACCCCGATCTGTGTGTTCCTGACTCCAGATCTGGAATCCAGTTCCCACCCATTGCCGAGTCCAGTCTGGGACTTCCCCAGTGCCTGCTGGTGACATCATCCTGGGAGCTGGATAAGGTTTTGTATATATTGTATCTAATTAATTATTTCCTTTTTATTTTATTATTAGTATTTCATTAAAGTAGTTTAGTTCCTTCTTAACTTGTAAATCTCTTTATCCCTCCTCCTCCTCCTCCTCTCCTTGGAGCGAGAGGTGAGGGAAGAGCCCCTCTTGCCTATAATTCACCAATTCAGCCTAAACTATGACAACTGGTTACAGCTGCGCTTCTAACTGAGGAGGAAGACACCACAGAGCAGACATACCATGCTAATGATATTTGAACTGTAAACAAAGATGACATTATTAAAAATATCTTCTGTACACTCTTGGATTAACTCATCAGCCCTATGTATTGATGATATACTTTGACATGATTCAGGTCCTTGTCTGAGAAGGAGAAAACCAGAAATTTGGCCAGATCCCCAAATGTTGTACAGTTCTTCTATCTTTTAGATACTAAAGTTCCTAGGTTTTTCTTTATTACCAGTCTTCCTCTTAGGCTCTCACTTGTGGACACCCAAAGACCTTTATTCATTTTCTGTTTTCACTAAGCAGCTCTTCCTCGTGGCCTCTATGTGCCATGTGAAAACCTGGGTTATTTCCTTTACTCCAGGGACTACATCCTCCTTTTCAGTCTCCCACATTACTGAGCTCCAGCTGGCATTTACAAGGCACAAATAGGTTTCTGTCCCACGGGTGCGACTACAGAATAGACTTGTTCATAGGCCCAGGCCTCCCAGGACAGATCTCTTAACTTTCTTCTTAAAGACTACTGGCTTTCAAGGTATGGAGGATCTTTCAAAATTCTTCAAAGTCAAGGGAAACTTACCCTTGCCCCTCAAAATAGTTACTAGCATAACTATTGCTTACCTCTAATAAATATAAGTGCCACCAAAAAACCCACATAATTTTGTAACAATTTTTAACGAATAGATAGATCCCTTTGTAAATTCCATATACACAGGTAATTCTATATATACGCTCTCTAATGGTATTCCTTGGCTACTGATTGTGAATCCCTTGGGAATATGCTGGGAAATACAGGATGAAAAGCATTTAACTAGACTTCCCAGTACTTAGACATGACTCGCCTTGAAGAGGCTGCACTGTATCTGGGAACTGTATCAGCTCCTGTATTTGGAGCTTGTATTTTGCAGGTTTTGAGACTACAGAATGAAATGACACACCTTGGATTTTATTAATACAACTATGTTTGCTAAGTGGCTTAATAAGCATATGCTGAGTATAGTTACATTCCCATCAGGAAATGTAAAACACTATTTAAAACAGTGAAATTACCATAATTGAAAGAACACAGACGCTCTTTAATAATCTAGTAGATTGCACCCTCAATGGAAACGCTCATTAATTCTATTTTAAGACAGTGTGATTCACCTGTATGTGAGATAATTATCATTGAAAGCTAGGTAAGCAGAAAGGTTACATATTCAGGTTTGACAACTCCATCACAAAATATGCAACATTTTCCATTTGGCATGAATATACCTATTTGCTTACTTCACCCATATTTATAAGCAGCAAAAAAGTTGAGAACATTAAATTCCTCTTCTGCGAAAAAGAAAATAACTTTCTGGACACAATCTGACTGCGAAAACCTGCATTAATTACTGCAATAAAATATTATTTGTAATGCAAAGGAGGAGATCACGATCCCCATTACCCGATTTCCAAAATCCAGGAGTGACCTACATCAGTAGTAATAAGTAAGTGTTGCTAAATTGCTGCAAGCTCGAGGAACATAAGAGTAGCATACAGACAGCAGCATAAAAGGACAGAACATGAACCAGGATTGCCATTAAGGTCTTCCATGCTATTTTGTACAGACTTACTATATGGCTCCTCAGTACTCGAGATCCTTTAGCAGATCCTAAAGGAACATGGTTTAAGTCTATGTTTCAACATTGTTTAAGCAATCATTAAATTAATGCCAGAAGCACCATGTGACTTGTATTCCTTTTACCTTATATATGACTGCTGTATCCATACCAGAAAAATGTTCAAGTAACTCCTTAGCTGTTGATTTACAGAATTTGTGAAAACCTCACCAGATTTCTAAAGTCATTGGGAGTGATATCTCACACTCAATCCTTGCTCATTGAAGTTACCAAGCATTTTTCAAATATTATATCTCTTTTAACTTGTTTTTGCTTTTCTGCATTTCCTCCTTCCTGAAAAAAAAAAATCTTAAGCCTGCAAACCATATGTAGATATTTGCAAACACGTAACAAACAGCAAGTATTCTACACCACATAAACACTGCTGCAATATCTAAAAACCAACAGCAAACGCAGAAGAAACAGAATTTTCCTAAGTTATTTTAGCAATTCCTTTTTATACTTTTAAAATATATTTTAGCATATTTTTTTAATGTATATGCAGATATGCAATAACCTGAACTTTAGTATGTTCACGACTTGCTTTTTTCCGCTAGTTAACATACTCTTCAACAAAATGCCAAAGATAAATAGGATATCCCCACTTTCCATGGAGGTAAAACTCATTTCTCTGCTTTTTAAACAATGTAAGGGTGTGTAATACTGTACTCACAAAATCTTGCCTTAAATGCCCCTAGAGAAGCTACTCAGGCTATCTCAAAACAGTCTCCCACATTCCCATATGCCAGTTCAACAAAGGTGGGTTTAGAGGAGTTTATACTTTTCTCTGCCTAGGCCATTGTTCCTTGCTGGTGTCCAAACACCAGAGAACAGGAATACCTCTTGAAAATCAAACATTCAATCCACTCCAACACAGCACCTTCCCAGCCTCCTATTGAAGCCAGGAAATAAAAGATTATTCCATTGAGTTCTCACTGTTCCTTAGGCTGCAAATGATACCGGCATACAGCAACATAACAAAAGAGCCAAATACACTCAGAATGGAGTGAGAATAACCTTTCTGCACACCTCAGTCTGATGCAGAACTTGGGATCCAATCATGAAAAGCTTTGCTATAGAATCTTAATGATACGTTGCAGTTCATTTATGATTGTAAGGACTACCTTTAGATTTTAATATAAAAAGAGTATTTTTATTCAGGCACTCCACTGCATCACAAGATTAATGCTATGCTTAAAAGGGATAAGCTATCCCAATTTAGTAAATGTGAAAACATAAAGAAACACAGCAGAGTTCTATCACATTAGCCTCCTTTTTTGGTAAAAGTAAAATTCAAGATGAAGTTTAACAAAGTCAGAAGTTGCAACCTCAATGATTCCATATCGAAGCCTTTGATCAACTGGAACTCAGACTCTAGAAAGTTATTGGAAAGGGGTGGGGCAGAGATGTGTGTTCTTTAATATTTGCAGTAATGCACTAAACCCCAAAACAGGATAAAAGAGAAATATCTGCTCCTTCCATAGCAAAAATAAACAAACAAGAAAATAGAATGAATCTATTTTACGCTTTCATGATCACATTCAAGACATTTATAATAACTTATAATGGATTATGAGCCTGACTACATACATCTGTGGCAATAGTATGTTTCTAAATTCCGCAGAGAAGCAAAGAGAAAAAACAACTAAAAAAAAAATCGTTCCACTAGTAAAATAAAGATATTTATTAAGATCCACTGAAGACCAGACCAGTAGGAAAACGTAAAAAAACCCCAACAAACTAACCCCACCGCAAATACAAAAACCCAACCACAAAAACCTGAAAAACAGTAATTTCAAAGAACAAAAGCTTACACAAAATGATAAAACTTCAATTGGCTTCTAAAAGTGCATATGATGTCTGTGTTAAAGTTGGAGAAACTGCAATACTCTATATAAAAAGACAATACATACTAAGAGTATATCAATAAATAAACCAAAGATTTCGGGCATTACCTTTTTTTTTAAATAAACTAAAAAGTTTAAATTAAAAACCAAATATTGAAAAGACTGTGTAATTCTCTTTCACTGTGAGAAAGTGCACTACAGAATTCCATGCCTCAAGGCAGTCTCCTCTTGATACCTCCTGGTTTATTAAATATATTATAAAACGCAATTTCGCAAGTAAAAACAGTTACTGAACCAATTACCCTAATACTCAGAATAAAGAAAGAGCTGTTTTTAGTACTTATATAATTTATTATTATTTATTATTTTATTTTCATTATTCTAGGGAAAAGTAGTTGTTAAGTCTAGAGTTGCTCAAATACAGCCAAGCATTAACAACCAGTCTGCACATGTGGTTTTTTTCAACACTATATATAAAAGACAGAAGGGAAAAGAAAAAACAAAACCAAAACAACAAAACACACAGGAAACCCTCTGCTGAAAAAAACAAACCTACATTTTTCTAGTTTTTATTGCACTTACCTTTCCAAGATGCAAACGTACTCACAATCTGTGTGTAGAGTACTAAAGCATAGAGATACTCCTCTAAATGGGATGATGGGAGACACACCAACAAAAAAAAACCAACCCACAAACAAAGACTTTTTTCTCTTAAGGCCCACAGGTGAAATTCCCCCTTTCCATCATCTAGCTAGGAATGTGAAACAGAGTGAGTACACCTGTGCAAATGGTGAGAGTCACAGACAGATTGGTTCTTTAATTGTGTAAGTGACCTAGAAAATAATCAGGCAATTTTAATTAAAAATCTGTCACACTTGTGTCTGAGCACAACACTACTGATCTATCAAGTGTCCCAAAATAAAGATATAACTGAAAAATAGCTACTGTCCAAAGAGATTATACTTTTGTATTAAAACAGAAAACCAAACACAAACATTTTGATTCTTCTAAAATGAAGGTATAATTTACCTCTTGTAGGTTTCTGTCATTAGCTCTAGCAAAAATAACAGAAATAACAACAATTCTGTTAGCCTCAATCCTTCTTTGGTAAAGCAAATGTAAAATTTACTTGGAGATATTAAGAAGAAGCTGGAATAGCTTTTGTCCTGCTTATTACACATATTTGGGTATCTTTTTTAATTTTAAATTTCCTGTTTTTTTAACAATGTTCTGGCTTTATTAGTATGGCTAATTCGCAAAGCAGCCACAAATGCGAAGCCACAGCTGGGCTCTTAAAAAAGAAAGACATACACAAGAAGTTGGTCTTTAAGAAAAAGAAGTTCTTATGAAAAGGAACTTTCCAATAATATTGTAACCTTGCAGGCTTATTAAAAAATATTTCTTTTTTTCTTTACAAGAAACAGTAGAAGACTCAGCAGAGACAAAACCACAGGCTTGATATCTCAGGGAGATATTAAACTGTGGCAGGATTGAGTTAAGATTCCTTAATAACGTCTGTAAATCAAAATGAAACATGACTGCACTAGTTACAGAGTTTTCTTTATAAATTTGCTGTCCCCTCTTCCAGCAGATTTCATCAATACCCAACAGAACTCCAACACTGCAAACCTTTTGACTCTCCTTGGTCAAGCTTTACCTTGTTGTTACTTTTAAAGAGGTACATTAAGGCAAGCTATACTGCTTGGACTGACCATTACTGTGCTTCAGTGTAACAGGTCATGTTTAGATAGGAATATTCCTTTTCCTCATTTAAGCTTAATCTGTGAATTTAATCCATTTTCATATGTATCTCAAGATAACCTCATCTGTAGGACCATAAATAATGCTACTTGGATGGCGATGTTAATATAACTGCAACTTATGGTATGGCTGTGGACAGGGGAAAATGTTTGAAATCAGTCACTTGGCTCACATATTCCAGTAGAAGAAGGCACCTGCAGTGTTGTTTGTCAAGACCCTGAAAGGAGAGTGAAAGTGTAGGAAAGCACTAGTGAAGAGGAACAACACAAAACTGACACTTCTATAACACTCCTTTCTACCAGTGTAGCCAAAGAAAGAAGTTAAAAAAGCTGTCAGACATAAAAACCAACTTTGGGACCTGACTGTAATCTTACCTGACAATTTATCCCTCTTGCCTCCAAAGTGTAAGATAATTTTCATACAGGCCCATCTTTTCTCACAAAGTCCTCTTGGTGAATGTCGCACACAACCATACAGTTCAAGTTGACACGACGTATTTTGAGTCTAAAGTTTCACTACAACAAACAACAAGAAAAAATAGTTAATTACATCCATCCATATATTTCTTGGTATTACACTTCTCTATGACTGTTAAGAACAATTTCAGACCTCTATTGTCTACTGTTCTTGAAACTTACAGTTTCAAGCTGTTTGCTTCAAGAAGAAGATTGGTCTCCCTCATCTCCTCAGCTATGGAATGACTAAATCACAAGGTAGTTGAGTAATTGAGTTCTTCCCTTAAAATACAAAGCTTACACAGTTATGAAATACGACGATCTGCTAAAATTCATGTTGAAACTAAATAAATGGACTGTGCAAAACCTCTATGCCAATGGACTTCTAGCACCCCAGGATACACACCGTAACACAGCATAGTCTTCTCAAATAAATGGTAGCTAATAGAATAAATCTGTTTAAAATGAGATTAACCATTTCACAATTTTCAACTATGTGTTCATTTTTCACATAGCAATTATTTGCAACTATAAAAAGGAGAATTACAGAAAAGTGGATTTAAATTGCACTGCATGGAACAAAATGCTAATTCACTGCTATAAACAAATCCAAGAATTATAAATAAATTAGCTTTCTCTCTTCTGTAAAGGAAAACTACCACTACTGTTACTTCTGCTCTCACCCCATGTATGGAAGAAGAGACCAAGATATCATGGGTAAACCCACTCTGTAAATAAATGACCTCTTGAATTTTGGAAAAATCTTCAAGAAAAGATGAACTAACACGTGGCACATAACAATGTGCTGATGAATTCAAACAGAAATAGCAAGGCATGATGATGCTGTGTTGTGTGAATTAGATTATTGGACAATGTTGAGAGCCAAAATGAGTAAAATTTTGCATAACCAGCAATGTAAAAACACTTTGCTCAGTGCTACTTCAGACTATCTTCAAGTAATTTCAGACTAACAACAACATGTTAGTATTATTAATTATATAAATTTGGTCATGCTACTATGTGTTCATGAGTGACTGTGTTACCTGACTACCAAAACCAACAGTTCCTTAATAGGTTTCTAAATTGACATAGGAGAAGGACATAGGTGTCCTCTTACTGCAACAATCATTCCAAATGCCACTCTGTGTCTCTTTGTATGAATTTTTAAAAGGAATCATGGAAGAGACATGCAAAGAAGAGGGCTGTTGAAAAAGAAAGGAGTATTTGACAGAGAGACAATAAAGCCTCCACTGAATAAAGTACTTAAACATGCATATAATTTTAGGCAGATGCTTAGACTGGGTTTCCCAAGGTTTCCTCCAAAACCAAGTTAGGCACTGGCTATAGGGATATCAGATTTTTACTTAGTAAACAGATACAAGCACGCCATTTAAAGTTTTAGGATTACTAGTAACATGTACTGTAAAATACAAAATATACAAACTCTTAATCTATGTAGTTAGTTTTTAAAGACTGATTCTCAAATTACACAAATGGCAGCTTCTCAATCTACTGATAACGTTTTTCATGTTTCTACTGTTTTTCAAAGACTCTTCCCATCCTTCCCTATAAAGATCAGGTTCAAAGGAGGATTAGGTCAGGATCAAAGGAGATGCCAGTAAGGGTGCTATTGTGGTAGGAGACTGTTAAAGAACAACCATTCAGATGAGAAAACATAAAAAGTCTTTAAACAGCTTAAGAAGGTCTCTAAATTATAGACACCAACTCTTAGGAGGAATTTTCATCTGACTTTGGGGCTGCGGGCTTTCCTGGCCACTCCAGCCTCAAAACCACCTTTTTTTCTCATTTTTCAGGGACCCCGCC
>JAOXJK010000012.1:79954691-79987371 GCA_025774025.1 Xenus cinereus
GGAGACTGTTAAAGAACAACCATTCAGATGAGAAAACATAAAAAGTCTATAAACAGCTTAAGAAGGTCTCTAAATTATAGACACCAACTCTTAGGAGGAATTTTCATCTGACAGCATTCTACTAGAATGGCAACACAGCTAGAGCCAAGCAACTGAGCAGGTTTTTGGGGGAGTCGATACAAGTAATGGATGTGATAATTGCAGCTGATGCACAGGTGGATCTGCTATTCACTAACAAGGACAAACTGTTTGAAGAGCTAATAGTCAATGGCAGCTTTGGCTGTAGTGACCATGAAATGAAAGAGTTCAAGATTCCTACAGGAAGGAAGAATACAAATAGCAAACTACAGACCCTGGGCTCCAGGAATGAAGAATTTATGAGTGACTCAATGAGAGGCAGCTCTAGAGGGCAAAGGAGCTTGTAAAAACTGGGAGGTCTCAAAAGCAATCTCTGCTTAGCTCAAGAATGGTCCCTCCTAATAATCAGGAAAAGAAACAGATTAGCAGATCACTTTAACAGGGAACTCATGACTGTGTTTCAATGCAAAAATGCAGTACACAGGAGGGAGAAGCAGGAATGGGCTACAAGGGAGCATTATAGTAACATTGCCCAGATGCTCAGGGGTGTTGTGATGAAATACAAGGCTCGCCTAGGGTTGATACTTGCAAGGGATATCAAGCACAACAAGAGCCCTAGTGCTATATTAATAGCAAAAGCCTGGCAAAGGAAAACTTGGTCATATTGTTCTATGGGGCAGTTTGCTGGGGTGACAGCAGGCAGAGTTAGGGTTCAACTACACGATATCTTCCTTGCATCTTCACCAACAAGGTCTCCGAGGTCTCTGTAAGGAGTGGAAGCATTTAAGGAGGAGAGGAACTACCAGCAGTGGGTGAGGACCATGTGAGGGAAACCAACCCACAGAATTCCTTGTGACCTGACAGAATGTGTCCAAGGGTGCTGAGAGAGCTTGACAATATCATAGAGAGTCCATTACCACATTGGAAAAGTACTGAAGATCAGGGAAAGTTAGCAGTGACTGAAAAAAGGTCAATGCTAAACACGAGCCAGAAGTGTGCCCTGGATGGTATTTACAGGGACACAGCCAGGATGTCGAAAGGACAAATTATCCCCCTTTACTCAGCACTCATGAGAACACATCTAGTAACTGCTTTCAGTTTTGGAGCCCCCAGCAGAGGAAGGATGTCAATTAACTGAAACAAGTTCAGCTGGGAACCCCAGTGGTGATCAATGACTAGAGAATTTTTCCTGTGAGGAGAGACTGAGGGAGTGGGGCTTGCTCAGCCTGGAAAAGAGACCGGTTCAGGGTGAACTAACAGTAGCCTGCCCATACCTGTGTGCTGGTTGCTAAGAAGATGGAGGTGTTCCCTTCACAGCAGTGCCTACAGGAAAGACAAGAGCCATGGCTGGTAAGATGTGGACATAAGAGAAAAAAAAAATCACCTCAGGAAAGTGGACTAGGCTGCCCACAGAGGCTGTGTAGTCTCCATTCTTGGAGGTTTTCAAGACTCAACTGGATAAAACCCTGAGCAACCTGGTCCAACCTCGTAGATGGCCCTGCTTTGCACATGAAGTTGGACTAGAGAACTCCTGAGGTCCTTTCCAGTCTAAATTATTCTGTATTTATATGAATTTGTACAAGGGAACCAAGAAGAAATAATTATGATGAAACTTTGCAATACAACAGAAATAACACTGGGCGAAGAAAACTATTTTCCTTATTTTAAAACGGTTTGCATGTGCATTGCTGGATGAGAGACAGTTCTTATCAACACAGCTGCATAAATAAATGCAAGCTGAAGATTCAGAGCTCTAAAGAAATACCTTTTAAAGTAATTTCTGAAGTGCAATAAGAGAAAAAAATTAATAGCTGCATATAACGTTTAGAGGTCTGGAATAAATTTTTTAAAGTTCAATAGACTTAATAAATAGCTTGTAAACATTTTATATGAGATGAGCCCAGCTGCTATAATAGATGTGGTTTTCCATCAGACATCTAGGCAGCTACTTCCTCAAACAGATGAAGTTTTTTTCTAATACACCAACTAAAAATCTATCAATGACTATGAGACCTGACCTTGAGAAATCATTCTTGCCCCCTCCTTGAAGACAATGTTCAACACACACACCATTGTGGCAGTTAAGAAATTTAACAGTTTGGTAAACACCACTAGGAGCTTTCTGTGCTTTCCGGGAAAGCTGCAAATACCAGGTCAAAAGACACTGATGGTGAACTATTAGGAACGTTTAAAGAATTTCTGTTCTTAAGACCAATTTGTAAAAAAATTTGCCAGTAGGACAGTGATAAAACACTCAGTGAAACTGCCCAGAATTCCTTGGACAATACCAGTAGTAAACTATTCCAAGAGAAAAGCAGATAATGAAAAATAGGGAAAAAGATGAGTAAAATCATGTGTCATGAGGGAAATAATTCATTAAATCTTACTGAAGACATTAATACTACATATAAATGTAAACACTCTAGTAATGTGGAAAAAAAAATCTATAATTAAAAGGCAATTAATCAAATGCAGCAGCAAGCCAAGTGTATACTGCTTATCTGGAACATATATGACAACCACAGTCAGGTAGTAGCTTTACATGGTACGTGATATTGCTCTATGGATTTGCCAAGGACAAAGAAAGGACTGATGGAAGAAACATTAGGACAGGTGTTTGAAGTCTGTGTTTTTGGAACTAACAAACCTCAAGTTTCAGCATTAGTTTCTTATACAAATGTGTTTGTTGTCTGTGAACTGGCTTCTTAGCAGACAAATCAGCATTTTCAAATAATGGGAAAGCTAACTGCCTGATGGGGGGGGGAGGGGAATAAGCAAGCTATCCAGGTTTGTGACTTCTCTGCTCTCTTCTATCCATGACAAGTAAACAGGTCTTACTCATCCGGAACAGAGGGAGCAGCAGCAGAAACACATACGCACAGGTAAATGTAAAGTGAAGCACAAGGGAAATGTGCTTGTGTAAGTGATGTACAGATGAAATGACTGGCCCGGAGCTGGTCAGGCGGGGACTGTGGGATTACGACATCTCTGTGAAACAAGCAGCTCAATGCTCACTAGCAGCCAAAAACCCAAAGGAAACATAAGGAAAGGCACAGAGAATAAGATGAGACTATTATTATGCTGCTATTTATGTGCTCCAAAGTAAGAACTAATAAGACAAGAAAAGGTCCAGCGAATGTTGGTAAGAATGTTCAGTGGCATAGGACTCTTTCCATACAAAAAACAACAGAGTACTTTGTTACCTTCAAAAGACTCTCATCTCTTGAAAAGAGACATAGAGATAAAACAGGACTAGAAAATCAAACTGACACAAAGACAGTTGATAGGGAGAAGCTGCACAGTGTCTCTTACAATGTAAGAACAGGGGGCATAATATGAAACTAGCGTAAACCAGATTCATAACAAAGGAGGCTGTTGCTCGGACAATGTAAAAGTGCCACAACACGTAGTGAATGTTAAAAATTTACAGAGCCTCCAGGAGCTGTAAAATTACATGGAAGCAAAACGCATTGAAACCACATTTGGTTCAAAAAGTCTCATGAGCCAAAACCAGTTCAATATTGAGAATAGTTCAAATGAAAATCATTATGTACACTATCCTTACTACTAGACATTTGTTCTATAAGCTCTGACGGGCACAGGTTAGTAGGCTAGTTGAACCTTTGGTCTGACCAACAACCACCTTTTTTTCTCTTATATTAATGACATTTTCTGAATCTCAGTGAACACATCAGCTTTGGGCTCTTAAAATTTAGTTGAGAAAAATCAACATTGACTATTCAAAGTTCAGACTACATCTGCCATGTGAAAATTTCCTCTCTGTAGCATTTCATTCATGAAATGAAACAAGAAATCCCCACACACCCACAACTCGGAAAGTACTGTTTTATCAGATACACATTTTAATGAGTGTAGGGTTTCCTTAGCATACCTTCATTTTTTCTTATGCAAAGACAATGGAATCCTATTGTACTATATAATATGCATATATACACTAAAGGATAGCTCCTCACCTGAAAGGGTTTGCCGGCGAAAAGAAGTCATACAGCATGTGTGGGCATATGTATAAAAGAAATCTCTATCTGCATAGAGATAGAAAGCATATAGGTAAAAAAGGATCTAGTGGATAACAAAGCAGATGATAAAACCAAACTGAATCTAGTTCAATATGCAATTGTTAGACAAAAAGTACCAGTACCCACAACTACCCTCCTGTGAAAAATTGATTTGTGGTTACAATAAGGACTTAGCCTTGCTTTGGAAGGAGAGGAAGTTAAGGACAAACTGCTACAAAATGGGAGCTAATTCAAGCCACTGTAGCATGAAAAGTGTTTTTTTTTTCTCTTTCTTCTCCCCAAGAGGTCCATGAAGTTCATTTGTAGGGGATTTTATATAAATACATCTATTTATACTCTGTTACGGTTAATCCTTCATGAGGATCACAAAAGGAATTAATTTCAATATCTATGGCAAATAAATTTCCTTACTATAACACGATGTTTCCTGAATCCACTCAATCCATACTAAAGACAATCAAAACCTGAACTACCATCTTTTCCTCTGTGGGCTACACATACCACATAAAGTAACAAGTAAATTTTGATGGATTAATTCTCAGCAGGTTTCTCCCTATCTGCCCCACAAAGGTCAGAGACTAGAGTTTGATGACACAGAGAGAGTCAGGATTTTTTCCACCCAAATATAATAGGTGATCTGAAAAAAATCAACTTAGAGACCATATATACATTGTTCACAGAGCTTTCTTTGCAGTTTGCTTAGTGCAGAGAGTGTTCAAACAGGCATTGTGGGCTTTGGACAAATGAGCTATAGCTGAGATACACTATGCATGATGTTTCAGAGATGTCTTTGTGACTTTGGTATAGAAAGATACTCTAGTCCTTGGAAATCAAATTTCAAGGTACATGGTTAATTGCATCTGAGTTATTGATCTCTTAGGCATATGAAATCTCACCTTAAACAAAGTCCAATGCCCATATACACAGTGGAAGGGTAAGCCTACTACCAAGAAGATTAACTACATTGCACTAACCATGGTTGAATGAGTTGAAATTGGGGACCCATTTAGGAATTTGGTTTAAAGAGGTATCTGCTTTTGCATGGGCATGGATAATTAGAGTATCAAGAGGAAAAAAAAAAAAAAAGAGTTTGGGGAAAATAGGGCATAAATTTCTGTGACGAGACATTTTAAAATAGCTTATAATCAAAGTTTGACCTGCAAACATTTTTAGCTTGTTTTCCAAAACTGGCACTATTTGACAAAAGCACAGATATCTCAAATGCTTTAGGTTCCTAGCAGCTGCATGAAAACAGGAAGCCTGGCAGAGAAGAGAGACTGTTTTGTTGCTTATGCACAGAAGATGGCTGTGTTTAATACAGTACTATGCTTTATAGGACATTAGTAGATCTAATCATGCTTTATTTCTAAGAGATAGTGGGCCTAGTAATTCTCACCCCTAATGACAAAGTTTATTACTTATGTATGTCGTTAATTTATTTCCAGGTTTTGAAGTTCTTGCTATAAAACCATAAAATCCTGATAAAACACAGTTGTGTCACTAAAATCTTAGAGTTTGTGTGTAAGTATTTTTAACCTTGAAAAATATAAAAATAAACAATAAAATCTTCCCTTCCTGCAGATGTTTCCACTCCCTCAATGCTAAATACAAAAGTAAGAGAAAGATACTGAAGGGTCAACAGAGACTTTCCAAGAAGAAAATAATCACAGTCTTTTTTTTTTTTTCCACCACACTGTATGATGTGGTGCCATGAAGAGTTACCTGAGAAAAGTTGAAGCAAACTTTCTCAGGTACTAAAAGTCATATACCTATGCTTGTGTGGGTATCTATCTGCACAGAATAATTCACCAAGTTTCTCAGTGGCGTAGATCTATACAGTTGATGGCTGCAGTTGAACATTATGAATGCCTGGAAGGAGTATTTGCTTTACTACTTCACTTACCCCACTAATTGCTAGACAGTAATTCCCAACTGTTTGGAAGGAGAGAAGACATCCACTGATGCCCAATGACTTTGGCAATTTCATGAGATGTAGGAATTGCCTCATTTCCTTAGCACATTACATTGGCCCTACTTTCCAAAGGCATTGAGAGGTCTTGGGAAATGGGTGGACAAAATTCTGAGCATAAGAGAGTTAACTTACTATAAAAGAATTCCTTTCAAACTTCAAATAAAAAAATGTGGTTTCACTTGACAGCATTAGCCTGACATTTACAGCCTTTCCAAAAGTCATTCTAACCATAGCCACCTGTCACCTATGTATGTGTACATACACATATCTTTTATTCACGCTAAAGTCTTACTCTTCAGTTATCTTTGACAAGCATTATCAGATATTATTTATATTCCACGGGAAAGGTTTTTTTCATATATCAAATTTGAACCAGTCATATCGAAGTATCGTGATTGAGGCTGGGCTGGCCACTAAATGAATGACAAATGTTCTCTTTATCCTCTCTCTCCCTTCCCAGAATAAGAGAGAGAGATACTTATGGGTTGAAAAGAAACTAAACTTTAACGAAATATTAATAATAAAATGAAAAGATAATATTAATAAGAAAATAATGAAATACATACAATATATACAAATCCAATATCAAGCTCCCAGGATGACGATCATATCACCAGCAGGCCCTGAAAAAGTCCCAGGCTGGACTCAGTGACAAATGGGAGCTGAATTCAGGAAATGGACTGAGGAATGCATGGATTGGGATCAAAGGCACATGGCCAAGCCAGAATCCTCCTCAGGCCCTGGCTACTGAAGAAAAAAGGCTGACCCTTTTGGTCCCTCAGATTGCATACTGAGCATGAGGCAGATGGGATGGAATACCCTGTTGGTCAGTTTTGGGACACCTGTCCTATTTGCACCTCCCTGTCAGCATGACCCCTCTAGGCTTTTCTGCTTCCAACCCTCCAACAGGGCGCATAACAAAGTTAGCTGACCCTGGTTGTTATAGCAAATAAGTATAAGCAAGAGCCTCTATGCACAGCATTCCTTCACATTAACTATAAACATTAAACATGTCATTAAACAGTCTTTGTTAACTGCAACTGTTGTTGCTGATACAAAATTCTGGAAATCTATCATATATTAAGTAACCTATCACCTATTCAAGTCTACTGTGTCTCCTTTGGTGCAGGTGACCAAAACATAAAATACTTTTCTAAGTACAAAAGAGATTAATATGCAGAATTTTACAAAATCTGAGATAATATACAAATGCAAACCTCTTCTATAGTGAATGTTCCATTTCAAATGCAAAGGAAAAACTATACTTTTACTACTAAAATTACAAGAACAGTAGAAAACAAGACAAGCACTGAAAAAAGGTTTGTGCTCTGCCTACAGACACAGCTGGCAAATACCTAGGGAATTAAATACTATATAAGCAAAGCAGTGGAGAAAAATATGCATGGGTAATCTTAATGAATCACAGAAAAAAGCAATGGACCTTGAGAGGTCATCCAGTTCATACACTTCCCCTAGCCACGATCCATTAGAAAAAGAAGAGAAAAATCACTCTAACATTTTTGAAAATTATTAAGATGGACTTGCATGAACAAATATGTTTTGTAAAAGACAAAGCTATCAAGGTTAACGGAGCTCAGAGAACAAAGAGGAAAACTGAAGAAGAACAATGTGCAGAAGATTTTTGTAAATGATATTTTTCTCAGCGTCTGGAACTAGTATCTTATTTCTAGCAGTGTCTAACGGTATCAAGTATCACTGAAATAGCATGTCAGAGTGCTGACAGGAAATCTATTTTTTTTTCTTCTCCCTGTGCACTGTGCAGGTAGGAATATTTTATTTCATACATCATTTGCAAATTGCTGTGGGGATTCCAGAAAGCCAATTTGCCTTCACAAAATTGATGAATGAGAAAAAAAATACTGCTGGTTTTGTGTCTGTTGTTTTTGAAAGCTGTGCACATGGGACTTTTGCACACTGCGCATCGCTAATGATTCATTGCCATAGTGCTACAGTGAAAATGCTGAAGTTTCTTTTAACCCTCAGAGAACTTGTTCAACAGAATGTGTAAATTATTTGCATTTTACTGTTCTTTTATCAGTCATCCTTGATAACAGAAAAAAAGAAACACTACAAAAATAACCTATTAAATCTAATAAAGCTTCTAAATGAACATGTTAAAGCAGCAAAACCTAAGAGAGGATGCAATCCAGGCTGAATAGAGGAAGCAAACAGGACTGCAAGTGGGTGTGACGTGCAACTGCTGCTGCATCAGGCAGAGAGCTGGTTTGCATAGCACTGTACAGTGCTGATGGAAAGGAGACAGTGAGAGACACACCAGTCCACTTTGGTTTTTGATGATTTTAGTAGAGCTACATTGGATTTAAGTTCAGAGGAACTCAGAATATCATCTGATCTGTTACATCCTCAAGACCTAGATCCTAATGCAGTTACATTTTGTTTGAAGTGTAGCAATCCTCATTTAGTACACTAAATGAAACAGACTACCATAAAATAGTCAGTAAAGTACAAAGCAATCATTCACAATTCAAAAGTGTAAAAATGATAGGCAATCTAAACCAAAAAGTGTTACATAAAGTTCTCTATGTGCTAAAAATACTGAGAGAATTATGCAAACCAGAGGGAGACATATTATTTTGTATAGAAGGGTGCATGGTTTTACCACTTCACTGTATAATTATCAATCTATGTTCTACAGACAATAATCTTCATTAATTAATGAAAATAATTAAATACAAATTAAAGATCTGATAGATGTTGGTTCCTTCAACCATAAGTTGAAAGAATAAATTCTGAAGTTATTAAAGTCACAGGGAGAGAGAGCAGCGGTGATCGTCACCAACTCACTGTTGCTGCTTCCAGCTCAAGGGAAGCTGGTATGGTCCTGCGTGGCCAAGTGAAGCAGCTACACGTGTTATGAGACAGGTGATCCCGAGACTGCTATTTTTCACTCACATCAAGATAAGAAAGGAGCTGCCCTTTTACACATCCACTGGGAATTCAGTTGCAGGGTCCAGAATACTTGTCATGATCATGTGGATTATCCAGGATCAAGAAAGGGTTGCTTCGCATAGGACAGACAGGCTACTCCATAGCCTCCGTGGAACAGAGTCAGATAACTTGGAAGTTAATATCATAAAACTCACACCTCAGATACACTGCCTACCTCAGTCCCCGTAGGCAGCATTCAGAACTGACTTCAGTGGTAAAAGAGATGGGAAGAGGGCAACAGGGAGCTCATTTACAAACACAACCAGGGCTGAGCCACTGAAGGCCTTGTCAGATTAACCAGTTTTGCCACCCAACAGAGGGACAGGACAGATGCTTCCTGCTCACACTGATCACACTTCTTCCTCCCTTCTCCATAAAATTCTCAGTTTGACTGGGCAATTACCTGGGAGTCAAAACATCATTATCACTTACTGGATAAAATTTATGCCTGTACTTCTAAATGAGTTTAACTCAGTACACCTTCTAACGAGAGTAAAATGGAGCACAGCATTGCCTAACCGTATGCACTGGATTCCAAAATACAATCAACTAACGTGAATACAGTTATTAAAGCCCTCCAAAATACCAAATTGATAATTATGTAAGAGGTGAATGAAAACCTTCAAAAATATAATACGGGAGTTCATGCAACCTTGAGGGTATATCAAATATAATGCCAAAGGAAAACACCACAGTACTACTTAAAAGTTATGCAAGTTTTATTTTAAATAAGGACACTATCTTGATATAAAATATAGGAAATGCCTAAAAAATTACTAAATGCAAAGATATCCATCATCAGATATAACTGCATTAGCAGTGACATTTCAAATGACTTTGTGTATCCTTGAAATAAACTAAAAACATAAGAGTGAAAGAATACTGTATCGGATACTAGATATCCTTGCTGCACAGTTAATTAACAAATACATTTAAAAATAAGGAATACACAAACATGCCCCAGGCCTCAGTTACCAAAAAAGCCTCTTCTTTCATTATTGATTTATCCAAGACAACCAGTGCTAGAAAGTGAAACTGGTGGGAAAATGCATGGCCTCATTCAAATATACAATCTTTCCGGTAAGTCACAGGAAAATAGAAAACCAAGAATAAGCCCCCAAGACACAAAAGTTCAGCATCCTCATTGATTTTGCTTCCCCCACCATCACCCCCTTCTCCAAAAAGCTACTAAAAATTTCTAAATAAGCAAGAATACGTATGTGCTGTGAGTGTGTGTTGGGTTTGCATGGCAAGGCTTTGGTAGCGGGTGGGGTACAGGGATGGCTTCTGTGACAAGATGCCAGCAAATTCCCTCATGTACAATAGAGCCAATGCCAGCGGCTCCAAGACGGATCCGATGCTACCCAAAGCTGAACCCAAAGCCTCTGTGATAACATATTTAATAAGGGGAAAAAACTACTGTGGAACATGAGCCGGAGAGAGGAGTGAGAATATGTGAGAGAAACAGCTCTGCAGACACCAACGAAGAAGGGGAAGAGGTGCTTCAGGACAGAGCAGAGATTCCCCTGTAGCCTATGGTGAAGACCATGTTGAGGCAGGCTGGCGCCCTGAAGCCCCTGGAGGTTAACAGTGGAGCAGACATCCACCTGCAGCCTGTGGAGGACCCCACACTGGAGCAGTTTCTGAAGACTGCAGCCTGTGGAAAGGCACTATGCTGGAGAATTTTTTCATGCTGTCTCCCGTGAGGAAGAGTGTGAGGAGTCCTCCTCCTGAGGAGGAAGGAGCAGCAGAGACAACGTGCAATGAACTGATTGCAACCTCCATTCCCCAACCCCCTGTGTCGCTGTGGGAGGAGGAGGCAGAGAAAATCAGGAGTGGAGTCTGGAAAGAAAGAAGGGATGGGGGGAAGGTGGTTTAGATTTGGTTTTATTTCTTACTGTCCTACTCTGATTTGATTAGCAAAAAATTAAATTAATTTATCCAAGTCGAGTCTTGTTTTGCCCATGACGATAATTGGTGAGTGATCTCTCCCTGTCCTCATCTCGGCCCATAAGCCTTTCATTGTATTTTTCTCTCCCTGTTTAGTTGAGGAGGGGGAGTCATGGAGTAGCTTGGTGGGCACTCAGCGTCCAGCCAAGATTAACCCAACTCAGAGTGAAACCTAAGGTACAGTTTTAACAACAGGTTAATATGACTGGAACAAATCCCTCAGATAAATCCTAAATTTGCAGTTCCAGGAACAAATGCTTCATATGCATAAGAACTCAAGCAAAACTGTTACAGGCTGGTACCAGATCAATTCCCAACACTCAGTAACTGAGCAAATGGAATATTCAGCTTCACAAGTCACCTCAACCAGGCATCAAACATGCCTTCCACTTCAAAGAATGACAGAACCAAGAACTAAATTAAAATGAAAGCACAATCCGCTCACGCATGTCCACTCACACACACAATATTGTTCCCCAGACTCAGCAGCAGCCGCAGATCCCCCCCCGATTAGCAGAGCAAATAACAAAATCCCTTAATGCTCAGTAGGCCAGACTGCCACCTGAAATGCCAATGTAGAAGTTGCTGGGAGGAATAAATCAAAGAAAAAAAGAAAAATGCTACAGATCCCCACCATGATATTAGCACAGAAACAGACTAACATAGCACAACCAAACTTGCAAAATTGTCAGATCAAATGCAGACTGACCTATGTCAAAATAAGTGAGGACATAACCAGGCAGAAAACACTCTCTAAATCCTTATGCCTTTTTCTTAGCTTTAGTAAATGTTTGTATGGCTTAATATTGCAATATAGTTTTAATTGCATTGAATAGTCTACACTCAAAGACCAAACAGAAAAGTCCAGTTTCCAGTCTTCCGGGTAATTGGATGGACTTGTAGCATTTCCATCTTCAGTACATTCACTATGAAACAGGCTGGGAACAAGATTTCCACTTCACAGGATATTCTGCTTTTCACATTGGTTTTTACACTGAACCAGAAAAACAGATGTCACTTGAAATTTACCAATGAGCAGTTTCAGAAAAAGTGTTTTATGTGAGTGTCTATTTTCACTAATTAAATATTTTTTTCTCTGTTTTATTCCACAGTACACACACCAAGCTTCAATGATTATTAAAATAAATGCCCACAATATCATTTCACACTGTAACATTAAAATGCCTGTAATATTTGACTTCTTTTTTTACTTCTGCCTTCTCAGTTCTGTTCTCTGCAGCTCTGTAAAAAAAAAAAACCAAAAAACCAAAAAAACAACCAAATTAAAAAAAAAATGCAAAAAAACCACCCCAAAACACCAAACCAAAAATCAAGAACCTCAACAGTTAATATTTTTTTGAGTTGCATATTTCAGGATAGCTTACTCATGCTAGGCAAGAAAGGTAAACGTATGCAAACCTTTTATATATATATGTATATATAAATATATATATTTGAAGCCCTTGAATTTTGAATTCCAGGAAAAAATAGTTATTATTAAGCTACAACTCGGTGTTTGGCTCTGACTTTTTTCATTACAGAAATATAAAAAGACCGTTGACGGAACAAGTTATCACTATAGGCACAAACACCATGGCTTTAATTTTTTGTGACAATTCTAAATCATAAGGATGAATTTAAAGTAGAGAGCACGACTTATCAGTCAGAGCAGCAATGGCTACTTCTGCTACACTATAATTTCAAGAGTAACAAACTACAGTCTTCAAACTGAAGATTTTATTTTACCTCAAATACGTTTTTTAAAGGATTTTTTTGACTAAATGAAATCACAACTAAACTCAAAGGATGAAACACAGGAGCATTAAAGAATAACAAAGCAAAAAATAACTTTGTAAACTAGTATTAGAAGAGTTTGGTAAAAAAAACGTTTGAAGCAATAATTTTATTTAGATCTACAGATTATTAATATTCGTACATGCAGAAACAGTGCTCTGAATCACCAGTACTTCGTAATGACTTTCTAATCCATCATATAACTTTAGAAGAGTCTCTTTTTTAAAATTAAGAAGTGTTGTTATGGCTCACAACCCATGTTAATTAACAACCATGTTTTTCCACATCAAGTGTAGTAACAGCTGTATTTTATAATGAACAGAGGAAAAGAAACATTTGGATTAAATAAACTAGTGAAACTTCTTTTCCTGTCAAATCCATGTTTCCCTGACTGTTTCTTTTATTTGGTTCCACTTGGGCTGTATTTTTCCTCCTTTGTATATGCTAAACTTCAACCGTTGCAAGCAAACTTCATTTTATTTCTTTTCAGAGTTTCTTTTCACTCAGATTTTTTGGCAATCTTACTGTATTTGAGAAGGACTATCAAGAAAGAACTTAATACACATAAAACAGAAATTATAGACCTCAGACCATGTTTATTCTTCCAAGAAATGCCCAAATCTAAATATGTCATCACATTTGTTAGGTAACTAAAATATGTAATAACAATGGTTTCTGTGCTATATTTAAATTTTGACTACTAGAACTGTTAAAAGGTGGAAAACACAGTCAGAGAATTGGATAGGGTTTTCAGTGGTGTTCTATAAAAGTAAAGCTTGCAGAAAGAAACATAAAATTTGTTTTTGTTTAATGTTCTAATAATTTGCAAAAGTCTATAATAAGCTAACTGGCAAATAAGCAAATTGGCAAAAGCTAACAATTTGCAAAGGTCTGTTCTCAACACTCACTTCAAATTCTTTTCAGAAAATCAACTCTACGTTTCAAATCAGAATTCAGTTCTCCAATCTGTCTGAATACTCACTGAGTTATAAATGCTTAGCTTGTTCTAAAATCATTCCATTTAATCTTAATTCCAGAAATCAAAAACTACATTAGAAAATGTTTTGTAATCGCTTTGGTCTTATCTTGAGTCTTTGTATATTTTTAGGAGCCACAATGTCCTGTGGCTACTAATTCCATTGCTAGACTAAACAATACATGAAGAACTGCTTTCATTTGTTTATTGTGAATGTGACTCCTATTAGTGTAAATGGATAGCCTGAGTTCTTCTATCAGAAGAGAGAAGGCATAATCATTCCTTTCTGCTCTTCCAATGTAACCCATATGACACCTCAATAAACCTCTCAGTCATGCTCTTTCTGAGACATCTCGTCTCAAGACCGAAGAGTCCTAGCCTACTTGTTTCTCAGGTGGAAGCTTTTTTTATATCTTTGATCACCACTACTGTGCTTCCCTAAATTTTCCAACTTCGTATCGTTCTTCTTTTCTCTCATGCTAAGGGAGAATTGTACAAAGTATACAACCTCTGAAAAGCATGCAATTATAGAGCGGCTTATTGATTTTCTCTGCTTTGATCTGTATTGCCTAACAATTATTTTGTGACTGCTACATTTTTCAGGCTCAGTCCTTCCTAACTGAAATCCACTATCTGACTGCAATGATTGGGAATCTATTTTAAATAGCAAGTTTGGTTTTTCTCATCTCTTTGCCATCAGCATCACTTTACATTTATCTATACTGAATTCCATTTTATTATTTGGTCACTGGGTCTTACAAGATTTTTCTACAATTCATCACAGTTGGCCCTTGTTTCACACCCAAGGTTTCATTTTAAACATATTCACAAAAGTCTCCTGTAGCGCATCACAAGGTGCAATGTACTTTACATAATCTATCGGATACAATGTTATTCACACAGTCCTTCAGTGTTCAAAACATCCCAGGCAGCCATTCCCATGTAGTTTATAAAGCATCCAGTAGGTTATAAAAATCCTGACGGGGTGAGGAAAGTGGAGAGAGTGAGGAAAGGTCTTGATTTATTTGCATCCAGGAAGGACCTCCAGAACCCAAGAAATAACATAATCATTTTAAATCCCCTGCATGGTGCATAAGATGGGATCAGATCTCACCTAACCACATTGGTATTTGTAACAGGTGTTATTTTAACATACTTCATATATTCTGTAGCTGCTGATCATAAATTGCAGATTAGGTGACTAGTGACATAATGAGTCACTCACTGTATATGTACTTGGGATTGTCATGGTAAACTGGAATAGCTATTTACTGTCATTGTAGGGATTCTTTTGCTCATCTTGTTTTCATGCAGTTTCCCTTTCTGAAACTGAGCAGAGATACAGTGATTTTTGATTGACTCTACAGGGGCACTGAATATAAACTCATCATGCTCATTGTTATAGAGAGGCCTTGTAACTGAAGATTTCACACCTGTTGCATCTTTGCTCAAGGATACGGAATTTTTGTGATTTCATCAACAACAGATGGAACAATGCTGAATTATGCTGTCTTTCACTGTTGCTGACTTTACCATGCTCTTAATTTTATACATAAGCTAGTCAGTTTTCAATTTCAAAAGCCCTAGCTCTTCATTCAAATTAAGTTCACTTTTTCTGTATAGGCTTTCTTTATCACAGAGGCCTCCCCAGTCTCTGAAGAATCTGAATTCTTGCTTACTGCCCCTTCAACAGCCAGGCACTAGAAATCTGTTTTTCAGCTACTTTCTAAAACAACACAGACTACTATAAGAATTTAAGACAATGTTACTATAGGTGTTCTGGTTTTCAAGTGCATTCCTAAAGGCCCATATTATGCTTCTATAATAAAATTATTAAACTGTAAACAAGGGGAAAACCATGGATGCCAACTATCTTTACTGTAACAAGGCTTTCAACAGTCTCCCACATTAAAGTCTGGATGGCTGAACTGCTAGATGGACGAACAAAAGGGTGGAAGATTGGACTCAGAGAATCATAGTTACTGAGTTTTATTCTACCTGGAGACTTGTGACAGCTGAAATACCACTGGGGGTCTGTACCGAGACCAAAGTACTTGACCAAAATAAGCCATAATTCATTGGAATTGATTAAGCCTGGGAGACCTGCTTTCTTGATGGATGCCCAGAAGAAGAAAACCGAATGCAAAAAGAAGAAACTTACTTGGCAATTTGTTTAAGCGTTCACAGACTTGTTTCTCTTACGTCTTTTTCATTCACCCTTTAATTATTTGAATTGCTTGTACTTTTCTGTGCTTGTAGATTTTTCTCCTGATGCTATCTATTGTTTCCACCTTCTCATCCAAGTCCCTCCTCACTCTATGGCTTTCTAAAAAAAAAAAAAGAAAAAAGAAAAAAAAGGTATAATTTAAATCCTTCCTTAAAGTTTAGATAAATATATAATTTTAATGTTTTCTTAAAGTTGAAATAAGTAATTAGCAAAAGAAGTCTCTAGCAAATTGTCAATATATGAGATTTTATGCTAATACTGTGAGGCTCAATTACACTATTTTGTTTGTTTATTACTATAATTCATGTTTCTTAGCTGGTTTGATTTGATTATAACTTCTTATGGCAAGACTGTCTTCAGATTATCATATAATTATCTTGTGGTTGATAAATGATTATATTGATAAAACTTCAACTGTAATTGTGGCTATCTGCAGAAAGACTCCCAATGATCTCAATAGTGTTGCACTAAATGGAAGTTTTTTCTGTATGGAAATAAAAGTCTTATTTCATAATTTGCTGACTTGAGACTATATGTTCAAATTTCAGAACACTACAGTCTATTCTGATGAGATACCAATTCTTCTAGTCACTTCAATAAATTTCTACCTCTTACATGCACATTAAAAAGTGCAAATAAACATGAAAAAGAGTAAAAAAAATTTCAAGGATTTTGCAGGGTGCAACTCAACAGAATGCTTTACTGAAACCTTTTACTTGCTCCGTATTTTTACATAGTCCATTCTGAAAATTCTTCTTGATTTCTATACTGTTTTGGTGACCAAGAACATGGCTGTACTTACTTGTCAGTTCAATGTTTTCTATTTGTTTTAGTACCTCCCTATATTTTATCACAATTGAATTTGACAGGTTATCTGTCTTCTTTTCTGATAAAAGAAGACAGATTTGCTGCTCTGTTTGCAACAAAGCATCTCCAAGGTTTTCAGAGAAGTCTTTTAGATAAATACAATCTCCAAGACTACTAAAGTGGACCTTTTGGAATTATTTTACATACTGTAGTATTTTTTTGTTAAACCCTCCCCACATATAGCTGGTAAGTACATCTATTTTCCAGTTTGCTATATTAATAATAAATTATGATCAGTTTTAGCAGCTAAAATGTAGGCAGTAATAGGTAGCTACTGTATGAGCTCCCCATGTAATTTCAAGCTGTGGTAAAGCACGCAATTGAGCAACACGGGCAATTTCACATTAAACCTACACAGTATGGCAGAGAGTGACACAGGAAAAGCAAAAGTTTTCTCAACAGTAATAGAAACAGGACTTGGCATGTTTCTAACTATCAGAAGAACTGGTTTACATATTATTTGGAAATAAAATTACACAAAACATAAAAGATTAAAAGACAAGAGTAAAAGGATTTTACTGAAGGACTCTAACTATGGTATCGTTACCGATGATACTGCAGTTGGTCACAAGAGCACTAAAATAATTTAGTTCTCTCTCACTGAAATGCAGTGTCAGAACAGAGAAGAAAAATCGAGCATTTCTCATATTACATGTTCAAATCACGCACGGCCCAATGTGAACAGGTTGGCTTTCAGCCCTCGTAATGGCAACAGGCATTTTGAATCTTCTGAGCTCCCCTCATAAAGCATCAATTTTCAGTAGCCAGCTGCAAACAATTTTGGTGCAACTGTTCCCAGAAGCACGCTTAGTACCGACAGACTGAAGCTCTATCTGACCTCCTATGATGAATTTGCCTTCAGCTGCAGTACTATTGGGAGATCAACCCACTGGAGCTAACTTGGATCACAAAATGCAGCAAATTGCGAACTCTTGGGAATTACCATTCCCTCACCTTTAAGTTTTCGGAGGGCATGTCTGGTAACTAACAGCCACCCTTTGGTTTAGAGCCAGATTTTCATCCAATATTTCCTGTAAGAAGAAACAGCCACCCAGTAAGTTGAGCAGGGCTGGGACTGGGGCTGGGGCCTGGGAAAAATCATGGCCAGCAACATCCCGGCTGTTGGGAGATGGGGTTGGAGAAGGGGTTGCAGAGCAATCTCCTGGTGTGCCTAGGGACTGATGGTTGGTTCTCATTTAGACGTTAATGAGCTGTGAGCTGTTATAACCAGCTGATCCCCAGTATCCTTCGTGCTCAAGTCTTTTGCAAGGGACAACTCCTTTTCCCCATGAGCTGCAGCCTGCACCTGAATGGGGCAGGAGGTTGATCTCATCGCAGGGCTTGTGCTTTCAGCTGTCCTCTACGTTACCTTCAGTTCTGCCTACTCACCAGCGTCCGGGTGCTGAAAATGACCCTGGCTTGAATGAAATATTCTTAGTAAAGTGTTCCACTTAAAAAACTATGAGTTTCTAAAACCAAGGAGCTATGAGACCCCTTCTTGCAGCTTCTAGCTGAATTTAGAATGGCTCTGTAATCTCCTGGAATAAAAGAGAGATTTTTTTTTCACCCTCACTAAAAGACATACACTTGCAGACAGCAATTCCTTTTTCAGTAAGGTTTGGCAAATGTATGATTATTTAAATGTGAGATTTCATAAACCATATGAAAAGGTAACGGAGTCATTTTTGCTGAATTCTTTTTAAACAAAAAAACCCTAAAAATATTTCTGTGGTGATATTTTGCAAATAAATTTTTTCAAAATGTTTCAAACTCAATCCTGTCATATTTTTAGTTCAACATCACATAAGTATTCAAAGGTAACAAATAAAAAAAAAATTTGAAACAAGGTCAGTGTTTTATTTCAAGCCAAAATTAGCCCTTTTTCCCAGCTCAGGTTTTCTCATGCACCATGAAAGCCTTTCATTTCCCATCAAGCAAACCCAATGCTTCTTTGTCTTCAGTTATATCCTAAGTCACTCTTAGAATGAAAAGAACCCATTATTGCACATCTTTACCTACATACACAGTGTCACAAGCTAGGTCGACTCAATATTTCAAGAAAGATATACAAGTAAAAATATCTCTGTGCTCTTTCATGTCCACATCACTCATGCTGTTACGCAGTCAGCATTTCACAGCTGAAACAGTTTGCCTTCTTTCTCTGCAAATCCATATGCACATACAAAGCCGGTAATGCACAATCTATTTATAATAAATAACATAAAACTAAAGCTTCTGGCAACATTTTTCATAACTAAAATAGTCAAAATGATACTTGCTCTTAACATCAGCAAGTGATTATATACAGTAGGAACATAATAAAGTAATCAAACAACTATATAGGCCCTTACAAAATTTCAGTCTTAAGTTACAAATAAAAATAAAGAAAGTCTGCATAAGTTTTGATGGCATTTCTTAATCATATCTGTCTTGTGACATTGTGATGAATCAAACACATATTATGTTTTAAAAATCAGACTCTATATAAAGCTTTTCTGTTGCTGAAGGGAGCGTGGCAACTTTTTAAGGAATTGCTGAGTACTGCATTTATTTGTATTCAGAATGGATTTCACAAGAATTATCCAGAACATGCCTACAAAAAGCAATTATGGCAAACAGGCTGTTATATCATCAGCCTCTCATGCCAGGGGTGGGGTTATTTTTGCTCATTCCCCTAGATCACCTGAAAATTTTCTCTTTAGCAATGTCCTTATAAATGAAAAGATCAGCTGAAGAAAATATTTTAAAACAGCTAAATCTCAGAGAAGTTACGGTTTACCTGCAGGGTACACTGTATTCCCTTAAAAGAAATCCATAATGACAGTTAAAATTTATGAATATAAATATTAATAAATAATTATGATAAATTGTGATAAAGGTGGTGATCTTTATGTAAACAAAGGATTATAGGAATATGATGCACCATAAGGTGTATACCTCTTGGAGACTTAGCTGTTCTTATGAAAAGAGTACACTAAATGATTTTATTTTTTTTCTTTATGCTTTTTTAGCAGATTAGAAATCCAAATCCAATTGAAACTTGAGCAGGAAGTTCTTTGTTCGGCTCAGCAAACAGTTTTCTCCACTTTAAATATAAAATGTTATCTTTTTAAAACCCTGTAGACCTTTACTTGATATCAATGGCAAACTCACACAAAGTTTTCATGAATAAATGTATTTTAGGGTAGTTCATACAGCTAGGCTTTGCTGATTAAATGGCACAAAAAATGCAACATCCCAACACTGTATTACACAAGCTCAATTAATATATTTTTAGTTGCATATAATGTTGTTCTATCTTTTAAGCACTCGTGGAATAAAAGAGAAATCTAATATATGCCTAGATTAGTGATGAAATTTCTTCTGAAATTACTTTGATAAAAAAAAATTGCAGTGTTTGTATTTTTCTGCAGTGCCTTCTAACTCCCAAAGTAATTTTCTTCAGGAGACATTATGGAACTCTAGATTAATCTTATTGGTTTTAGGCTTCAGTGCTTAGAGTAGCAGATACTGCCCAGTTACTCAACAGTACAGCTTTTATGAATTTGTTCATATCCCTGCACCCGAGTAAGGACTTCTAACTTATGTTTTTGTACATTGCTACCAAGCCAGAGACAGATTTAGCTGTATGGATGAGATAACCACTTTCAAACTGTCGTGCATAAGCTACAGTAATCTTCAAAATAACTCCAGGTGTACCTCCCTGTTTTAAAGATAAAGGAGTAAGAAACAAGGAATTAAAGAGATTTTCTCAAGATCCCACAAAAAAACCACGTCAGAATACATAACATATTCAGTCTTCTTGTATCTCTGTATCACATCCCAAACTTAGAACCAGGTTTCCTGTCACTGCTGTGGATAAAGCTGTAGGGTTTTGAGAGGAACAAATGTCTTTAAGGGTCTGGAATACAGTCCTGCACAGCTAACAGTTCGAAAGAAGTAGTCATTTATAAAATAAGCAAAGCTGGAAGGAGGACAGGGGGAGAAAGAAAAAAGAGCAAGCCCAAGAAGCTATCATTTTTAGAAACAAAAATCAGGCTGTAAAATGACGCCAAAGCAACTTTTACACAAAGGGAATTCAAAATAGAATGAACTACTTTGTCTTCAGAATACACATAAGGTAGACAGTCATCAGGCCAAAGTATGTCTTACAATTGCATTGAGAAACTCCTGGTACCTTGCAGTTCCTCACAGAGACTACTTCTGCAGAGCCTTCCTGTACAGACGACACATCAATCTGCCATCCCCATGGTCAGACACAGGAAAAAGGAACCTGGCTGCACTTAAGAGATATTTAATGTGTGGCACTGAATTCAGGCGGGAATCTGCTGAAGTGCACTTTCTGTTTTAAACACCTTATTTTTCTGTTACAGTGTAACCCCTATGCTCTTAATACTTTATGAATTTCAGTTTTCTGAAAGAGTAAGATTAATCAGGTACCCAGAAGTTGTTTAAAATTCAAAGCAAAATTATGCTTTGAAACAACAATACCTATGCGCATGTATCAAACACTGCAGCATTGACTTCCCTCAGACTACCTTAAATTGCCACACTGCCATCAGATATCCAGTGGGAAAACCTGTATAGAAAGCTCCCCAAAGGGGGGAGGACATCCCTTTCTCTGGTTGGATGCACCCAGGTAAAGGTGCCTGGGCTATTTAATAAATAAATTAATTAATTAGGGCACTGGACCACATTTTGTACCTATGACTATGACAATGACTCCACAAAGCTGAGATGAGAAGTGTCATCTTTTCTCTATTAGATTAAAATGTAAAATCTGATGGGATTTTTATTCCACTAAGGACTGAAGTTGTATCAAATATACACACAAAAGTATGGGTAATGAGTGGAAGAGGTTCTAAACTCAGGTCCTCCAGGATACATCATTGACAATAACAAACTTTGATGACAATTACCTAATTTACCTTAACAGGATAAATGCTAATGGCTAATCAACAACTAAATATCTAAAAATATAACATCATTCTATAGTTTTTAAGTATATACCTTTTTTAAAAAATTGCAAACACAGATGATCAACATGAATTTCAAATTCATGGATAAAATAATTCACTGATACTGTTCAATAGGCTTTATGTCCTAATTGAAGTTTTCATGTTTTCTGTTTACTTATTTTCCTCAAAAGTCTGTGAAATAAAACTGAGTAGTTGGAATTAAATTGCAACCCCCATTCTAATAATTGCTTTTGAATATAGCATATAGTGATACAGTAAATAGCAAGCATCTAATATTTGACAGGATGACTTTAAAAAGAAGACTGAGATTTAGGGGGGAGGGAAGAAGAAAAACAAATTCCTGATCTGATAGAAGCCAGAAAATGATGTTGTTATGTAAAACATTTTGAGGCTAATCATCAGTAAGTCTGAATCTTACAAAAGATGTCTTGCAGAAATAATAAATACAGGAATGTTGAATTCAGAGAAAAGTATGTCAGCAAAAAGGTGCCCATAAATGCAAAGACTATGCTGATCAGGAAGGATATCGAAGTGCTGCTAAGGAATAGGGTCCCAAAGTAAAGGGTCAACCCTAGTTAGACTTAAAATACACTTTCAATGAGGAAACAAAATACTGTTCTGTAACCTCACATTGAAAAGCCAAGGTTGCAACACTGCTTACTGAACCAACTGGCCAGATTCCTTTATTCTAGAAGTGGGGAAGGGCTTGATTCTGAGTAAATTAAATCATGAGAAAACCCAGCTACAGATGCCTTACATTGGCTTTGCTAGATCGATCTGATAAACTCCTTTTTGTTACTAAAAACTGTTCCTTACTAGGGAGGAAGAGATACTGTGTAATCCTATGAAGCATCAGCATCTTGGCACTTAGATGACAATCACTGAAATTCAAGCGAAATATTTTGCTGCTGTTACAAATAAACGTATTGTAAAAAATATCTATCCGTTAGGGAGTTAGAGATTGCTGTGTTGACAGTGTTTCAACAGGTCACTTTCATAATTCAAAACACTTTATAGACTGACATTCAGTAACAAAACTTGTTGCCAGCGGATAGTTCCTGTTCACTATCAACCATTATCAGTATGTATTCAATGCCACTAGTCATTCAAAATGGATTTTAGAGCCAAAAGACGTACGACTCTTTGATGGGCTCTGACATGAAGAGCATGACTCCAGCAATACATTAGTCTCAAGCTATCAGCATCAGGACATTTATCTGTATATAATTTATTGAAGTCTGCTACAGTTGAGGATGTCTGCTGGACTGCTAGAAGTCCAAGAGGCAAATTTGGATCATGGATGATGTAGCACATACACAAAGAGTGGCTCTTTGGTTGCAAAATAAGGGGTCACTTCATTTACCGCTGCAGTAACAAACGGCAGTCATGAGTACTTGAAATTGCAATGTCTGGAAGAAACGTGGGATACATATACCTGACCAGCCTGAGTTCCTGAACTACTAACATATGATTGACAAGTCTTCACAGTACAGAGATCTTGGGCTATATGTTCTTCTGATGAATGAAAGGTTACCCTGTGGTTTGAAGAGATTCCATGAAAGGACATATTTTCCATGCGTTGCTTAGGTCTTTCCTTCCAGAGCATGGATTTATACATGAATTCACATGTCTGTGGAGCAAATATTTGATGTTTAAACTAGAGCCAAATTCGAAAAATCACTTTCCTGCACCAAGGAAGTAGTCATGAAACTACATGTTGCCATGTAGACAACAGACAGAAGAGTTTTTTTGTCAATGTATGGTGGCTGCTGTATATATAAGGATGTAGCTTCAACATCTCACATTTAGGAATCATAACCTTACTCACCGTGTCTCTTTTGTTCAGGTATCTTCCACCTCATGCAGCAAAACTTTGCTATCATGACATACATGATGTACAGAGTGGCCAGCCAATCTCAGACAACTAGGGAAATCACACTGCTTCTCAGAATGGGCCAATCCTCATTCTTGCCAAATTGCTATCTTTAGTCTTGCTGATTTTTCCTTTATGTCTTATATATTCTTAGTTTTTCTCTTGAATCCTTGAGCTCCTAACTGTCACCGTCTCAACAATTTCAGTCCTGCCTGTGTTCTTCTTCCTATTGTCATCCATGGCTTTAGCTCACATACCTTCTCATGCCTCAGTAAGAGTCTTCATAATAAAAGAGTCAAGACTGCACTGCTGTGCTGCACCAAATGAGGTCTGAAGTGACAGGTTAAAGGTTACAGCATGCTATCACTGGAGCTAGGAATGTCAGTAAACACCTGCTCATTAAATCTATTCAATACCATGTGAAGACCAAAGGCCAGAAGCATGAATGGATAATGATCCTGACCTATTGTCAATCTAAGGCACTTAGAGTACAAGCAGCTGGTAGGTATCTAGAAATTAGCTTCAGATTGAGAAATGGGAACCAGTTGTGGGGTTTTTTTTCTGGAACAACGGGATTATCCCCACAAAGTCACTATCCTGAAACTTAATTTTTCAGTACCTGTGGTTCATGAAATGGTTCTGTAATAAAAGGGAAGTAGATAATGTAAAGAGTAATACTAAAACACTGCTATAGGCAACAAAGAAACACATCTCTTACATAAAGCCAAGATTTAGTTAGTATATCTGAAATCCTAAAAGTCCGATCAATGAATTACTAATAGTCCAGATCTAATTATAGGAATAGAAAACTAAAAGAAAATAAAGTAATACCTTTCTATGAAAAAGTCTCAATAATAATAATAATAATAATATAGTTAAAGCTACACACGTTTCCCAATAGCTACCCCTTTTTCCAATGCTATAGTCACTCTTCTGCTCTCCTGTCAGGCCCTAGGTTGATGTCTTCAGTTTGAACTGGGGAGAGGGGGTAAAGTGAAAACATGTTATGTCCTTAGTCCTTTGCTGGGAGGTTAATGTTTATGGTTTCTTCCTCCTAACTCTAGGATCTGCTTGGGGTCATTTTAATATGTTTGCTAACACATTCTACACCTTGTTTTCTTCACTGTCTGCAAGTCCATGTTGCATTGAAATTTACCATTTGTGCAATATTTATGTATGTTAACTACTAGTTCTTCATTGTTACCCCTCTAGCTGGTTTATTCCTGCTCCCAGATTTGAATTTTTTGACTGATCTTTACTGAACATTTTATAGCCCCAGGTTCTCCAATGTAAGCACGGGTCCCTTTTCATATCATTCTGCACATCTACAATATCCCCCCAGTTTTAAGACCTCTGTTATCACATCAAGCATGTATTCCTCTACATCACTATGTTGTAAATATTTACTTTTACCCAGAACTACTCGTTACTGCTATCTATATAAAACTTGTAGGCATACCATTCAAAGCTAAGCAAAACTAAAATAAATTACTCATAACCACGTAGTCACTAAATAAACTGTCATTACAGCTCAACAAGATAAAACAAAGCTTCAGGCAGGCCATGATGAGTTCAGAGAAGGCAATCCTGGCAAGCCACAGTCCTGAGGCCTTGTGAAGTCAGTGAAATGCCTGTTAGTAGCAATTATATTTTATTTGTTGGGCCACAAGACACAAAGGGATTTTCCCAGTCTTTTTTCTTGGCTTTTCTATGACAGCTTCAGCAAGAACTGAACTGTAGCCAAAGCTAAGGAAGGGCCCCTGAGAGAAGACAGAGTGGGAGACGTAGACATTGTTAACATATATACTCAATGTAATTAAGAGGTATAAGCTATAGTGCCTACTTGGACATGAGAGCAAAGTTAGAAGGAATGATCTCAGAAGTTAAGGGTGATAGTGAAAACGGTGACAGCACAGTGGCATTCAGCAACAGTGATGACATTGGCTGTTTCTCCACCTCCTCCTGTGGGAGGGAACAGGGAGCAAGAACAGATGCTGCTGATGTGGCAAAGTTAACAATGGTGGGCCGCTAATTGTTTTATTCTGATATGCCGGATATGGTCTTTCCAATAATGATTATTATTACTACTACTAATAAATAATAATAATTGAAGAAGTCAATCAGATTCGTTAAGCATTATTTCCCCTTTGTAAATTCATGCTGACTACTCTCAGTCACCTACTTTGCTCACCCTTTAGTGACTGAGGTGAACCTGACTGGCATGTAGTACCCCAGATTCTTGTCGCCCTTCTTGAAGATAGCAGTAACAGTTACTTTGTTCCAGTCCTAAGGAAACTTTAATTGTTGCCATGACCTTTCAGAGATAATTGAGTAGCCTTGTAATCGCATCAGCCAGCTCCCTTGGCACCGTGGGTGCTTCCTGTCACATCCCATCAACTTCTGCAAGTCCATTTTGTTTAAATGTTCCCTACTGGATCCAAACTGGATCCTCTTCCACAAAGGCTATTGTTCTTGCTCCAGACTGACTCAAAGAAGGCATTGCAAACTTCATCCTTTTCCATGTCCTTTGACACCCTGCCCCACACAGCAGATTTTCTCTGGTTCTCTTTTTGCTGTTCATGTATTTGCAGAAGCCCTCCATATTGCCCTCCATGTCCCTCACCAGATTTAATTCAGTTGGGCTTTGGCTGGCCATGGTATTAGTAAGTGACAGTAGAATCATAGAATCGTTTAGGTTGGAAAAAGCATTTAAAATCATCAAGTCCAACCGTTAACACAGCGCTGCCCGGTCCACCACTAAGCCAAGTCCCTAACTACCACATCTCACATGTTCTAGATACCTCCAGGGATGGTGACTCATCCACTCCCTGGGCAGTCTGTTCCAATGCTTGCTAACCTTTTCAGTGAAGAAATTTTTCCTAATATCTAATATCCTAATATTCTTTTTATGTTCCCTACCCTCACAGCAAGTGGGACTGGGTGGGCTTGGCCACTACTAGAGAGAAAATACTTGGGAAACTAATTTTCCAATCTGACCCAGTATGACTTTTGTCACTTTCTCAATAACTTGCAGTCGGCAGTCTGAGTGTGAGTTCCAACAAGCATGGTTCCTCCTATGAGACGAGGGTTTTTTTAGAAGCTGCTCTTGACAGCAAGCTGTTTGTAAAAGTTACAGTTTAGCCCTATGCACAGTTTGGATGAAAGAAAAAACAGTCAGAAAGAAATAATATATAATGTAACTCCTCATCTCAGAAATATCTGTTATACAAAATGACCAGAAAAGCAGACTCTACCCAAACTGGGAGGATGGATCAAACTGACAGGAAAAACATATGATAGCAATAATTGTTATAAGTCTCCAGGGCTCAATAAGGAAACTGGTCAGAGATTTGGGACTGACTTATGAAGAAAGAAGATAAAACTTTTATCATAGCAAATTTCATTTAGCTTGACAGTCAGGAGCAAATATAAGATGTGGAAATGTTAGGAGATGGAACATAATTTACTGTCTTCACTGTCCAAGAGAGTATGCAAAACAAAGAATTCAGCCTTTCTTGGTTTTAATGATAGTGGAATATAGGTACATTATTGTAAAATATACCAAAGTTTATGAATCTTTGCATTTTAAGAATAATTGAAGCTCTAGTTATACAAAATGTTGGCAAAAGTGTAATGTGTTCAGGTCTTTCAAAATGTATTGATTTACAAGACCAGCTATATTGTCCACATGTAACAAAGCTTCCATTGTAAGATGGTGCTTTACATCAAAATCAGAAAAAAAACCCCAAACATGTAATTATATTAAAGGACTTACATAGGAATGATAACAAAATGTGGTTCCCTGGCAAAAAGGTTTATTTCAATTCACAACATTACTAAAGCAATTGTATTTGTGAATTAAATGCCTTTCTATACTATACTGACTATCCATTTCTTGGTAAAAAATCCATTTGTATAGAAAACAAAACATGAAAAACACCCACAAAAAAAAAAACCAAGCCAGAAGCATGCAACTGATATAACTTCAGCCAGAAGTAGTAGTATGACTTTTTGCAGGAAGTTACCATGTTCTTACTGGAAAAAAATACATAATATTTTTTGAATAAGATTTTTAAAGTCTGTAGCTCTAGCCCTTATTTGGGCAACCTCTTTTTGGAATCAACACCTATACATATCTTAAAACCTTTCGTCACTTCTTACGCTGGCCAGTAGCAAAGGTACTGAATTGAACTGGAATGCATATTGCACAAGTTCAGATATAAAAGAATAGCAAAATAATAAAGAAAAAATAATAAAGAAAGCAGGCAGACATTGGATCCCATAAAAAAAAGAGAGAGGATACAGGAAGAAATGATACTGGAGGAATTTGGAGAACGTGAAACTTCCATGACATGGTTAATTTAAAAGATAATCTAAAACCAAGGCAAAACACAAAAACGACAATTGTAGAGGATGATGAAGACGTAACAAAGAGGAGAGGAAAAAAGCAGACACTGGAAAAATTAGAAGCAATGAGAAAAAAAGATACACTCAACTATTTAAGAAAAAAAGATTTCTGAGGAAACAGAAAAGGAAATACAGACATAATGGAGATCCAGTAGATGTAGGTTTTGGAAGCCGCTTCTTTAGCAGAAAACTAAAATGCCAAGGTGTTAAAGAACAGAATCCAGTAAAATTCTTTACAACATTAAAGAAGAATGGATGGTAAGGTGGAAGTGGGGCAAATATAAATATTAATCTAAGAGGCAATAACGCATAGAGCTGGTTCTGCAATGTGGAGAAAGAAGAATATTAAAGTATTATTTATATTCAGTGGGAAGATTCTGGGAACAATACTAGAAAAGTCATAAATAGGCTTCTACATAGAGAACTTGAATTACATACACTGGTCTCAGTTCAGCTCCACCTACTGCGGCTGAATGGTGAAGCCAAACAAGGGTTAATTGAAAATTGGTGAAAAAAAATATTTCTAAAATACAAAATAGATACAAACTATTTCTGATGTTTGGTCAACATTTTTATTTCCCACCCACATTCAAAGATAAATGCTGTAAGATTTTCCACAGTAAGAACTGCTGACTGAAAAAAAAAAAAAAAGAAAAAAGAAAGAATCAATGTGTTCTGCTGTGATGGAAATAAATGGATTTTTTAAAACTAACAACTCATAATTTTAGTGGCAGTGATTGCAGTTTGGTTGTACAAGAAATTTTTTGGGTAATTTTATTCCACTTCATACAGACGATAATACAGAAGATAAAATGCAACACAATTTAATAAGACTGACAATTTTTAAGGTTTTATGTACAATTTATATTATGAATGCAAACATAGTTACTCAATGAAACATTCCCATCTTTTGCAAATTCTGGTTGCATAAAACTGTTGTCCTACTTAAAAGCTATTTTGTGCAATGTGATTTCTATTAATGGATAATAATTATTTAATAATAACATTCTTCCTTAGGGAAGAAATATTAATCATTTCAGATAGGTGAAATGCAAGCAATTAATTGTACATCTTAGTGATCTTATAAGTCCTACCTACCTAATACTCTAGGGTTATGTGTGATATAGGGAACTATTACTCAAAATAAATGATGTCATTACAAAATTCAGATTTTCTGTTTTTAAATGCTCGCTCAAATAGAACAAAACCCAGATTTTTTTTTAACTGCCCCCTAAGATTTGTCAAAGTAGTCTTGTTGGGGAATGGTTGCAGGATCTTGGGCACGACTCCCTGGAAAACTTATGTGAGGCCCAATTGACATGAGTTAGCCAGAGTAGGCCTCAGAGACATACCGAGTCATGCTGACAAGAAAATTCTGCAAGCCTGGCAAGGACGTCCTGTCCTTGAGAATAAGAAAGAAACTATTTTGCAGAAGTACCCCGTCCGAGAATAAGGAAGAACCCTGCGCTTGAAACCGCAAGTAGGAGGAATATGATAATGTAACCCTCAGAGCTTAGCCAGTAGATAAGTGACTAGTAGGCATAATTATCTGTAACAGTATAAAAGTGTGATCGCGCCACAATAAAGTTGAAGCTTGCTTTACCACTCATATTGAGTCGACCGCTCGTTTCCCTCGCTCGTCGCACCAAGCCTTGCTGAATGTTTTCCCTCCCTGACAAAGTTTTCACCAAATTCTGTTGGGAAATTATCTCAAGCGGTTTTCCCAAGACAAGTCATGCAGGGAGAGAGCTCCCACCCTCAGAAGTCACCGTATGGGTCCCTCTCTCTTTTTCTTTTCCATTAAGCCACTTCTGATCCCATGTGAGGAGGTCCCCACTGTGGAATTTGCCCCTCTTTCCATCCTCCCCATCATTATTCTGGCACTTTCCCTGGCAGGTGTGTCAGAATTGTACCTATTTCCCTCCTGCAACAAGGTATGTAGGTCAGGAGGGTGCAGGGACAGGCATCCCCATGCTTCCTGTCCAATGGGGATGAAGGTCTGACGGCACAGCCAGGACTATGGCATTTTGGTGGGGCTACCACAGATGGACCCACAGTCCCATGTGACATCTTTCTCCTACAGATAAAACAGGGATCTCGTCATCTTTGGTTCTGGGATGGCTCATGCACACCAGAAAGAACACAGAGAGTAATATAAACCAGAAGTATTTCCCAGACCTGGCAACCTCGTAGCCGATAATGAGAAACATTTTCTCTAACAGAAGGCTTCCAGGGATAGAAACATTAAGAAATCACCTTAATGTTACAAATCAAGACAAATTATTCCAACCTGAGACAAGGATTATATAAATCTGTGAATTAGTCCCGCTGGTGGAAAGGGGGAGACAACAAGCATCTTGTCAGGAGGCCACGCAGAGGTGGGTACCGCTCCAGGAAAACCCCGGCTGAGCCGCTGGGGGCTGACCAGTCCCCTCCATTTTACCCCAGTGCCAAATAGCCATGGGGTCCTGGGGTGACCATCCCGCTGAGACCAGCGGGCAAGACACCTGGGAGCAGCAAGGAGCAGGAGGTAAAAACCTGCTTCCAAACAGCTCGGGGTAAATGCCCCAGCTAAAAATCCTCCCCAAAATTTCTGTCTTTCTCCCGGATTGGAATTTGGCGATGAGTGTCAGCAGGTATGCAGAGCTCACAGAGCATTTACAGGATTGTATTTCACCCAGGGTAGATGGGACTCGTGCTTCCAGCCTGGTTAAGTAATATTTTAATTTTTTTTAGCCCTTTCTACATCTTCCCCTGCACCAACGAGCATGGGTGCAGAACTATAGAAACTGTATTAATAATGGCCTTTTATGTGGGTTTAATCATCTCTCAGGATCTGCCAGACCACAAACTTGAAACTCTTTATGAATGTGACTCACTCCCGGGGCAAAATGTTCATTGGTCAACAAACTCTCCTGATTTCGCCCTGTAAAAGTCCTTTTCCTATTGGAAGAGAGGGCCTGAGGTGTTACCTATGCTGCAATTGGAGTTCACTGACTCGAAGTAACCCCAGATATTGGTATCACACGGTTTTACACTCTTTCATTCATCCTCCAGCAGCCTGACAATGAACACTGGTCTCCTCAGCAGAAAACCTCGCAGAAATTCTCCTCTCTACAGACACGTTTCCTATTTTTGCAGCCAACGTGTTTGAGAGCAAGACAATCTGCAAGGCTGAAAAAAAAATTTTAAAAAAAGTTCTTTTTCTCCTCTCCTCCAATGTATTAAACATCCAGATTTGCCACGGTGCACTTAAAGAAAAGGATTTTGATGAAAAGGCTCAATCTGTTTTGAATCAGTATCAGATCCCACTTAGGAACTGGTGTCTGACCCGGAGATAAATGCAGTACAGGTAGAGGGGAATGAATTTTAGAAACATTTCTAGAGTCAAATACGGGCTTTGCAAGTGATTCATAAAAAAGAAAGCTGATATATATGGATGCTGTACAGTTCAGCGCTGGTAATTTAAGGTGAACCCAGGTTTGTGAAATATTAAAACTGCTTGAATGGCCGCATTGTACAAAGATCTCTCAAGCTTCTGCTCTCCTGCCTCTCCCAGAGCTGCAGATGGATGGAGGATCCCAGATCAGGCTCACGGGCTGTGTTTTGCACACACAAGTCACGGAGCGGATTAGAGGCTCATCAATATCATCCCATCTCTCGCCGAGCCCAGAAAAGAGACATTTCCTGCTTACAAAGAGCCAAGAACTGTCAAACTTGGCAGAGGTGTCACATTCAGACCCTGAACACAGGTGATGGGCTCAGCTGCTAAAGAGGAAACTATTCACAGGGGAGAACGTATAGATTTATATAGAGATGTATAGATTTGGCCTCCTTAACAAGCATCTGTTTTTCAAGTTCCTCATGTACATGAGCCTAGAGGGGTGTCTCCTTCCTACGTGTTTATTTATACATCTGCATTCCTATGCGGAGCATCTCCCACCAGGGCCAGGGCTGCTCTTCAGGTAACTTCCAGGGAAAGAAAACAGCCCCAAAATCCCGACCAGCTCATTTCAGAACACCATTTACACCAGTTAAACCACCTTATTAGAAGACGCAGAGCAAAGCAGACGTATGAGAAGTAAATGCATTCAGAAATTGCTTCTCCAAGGCACGAGCGTTGGCTCGTACATTAAAGAAAACATCTTGTACGGCTTGTACTTGCTGACAGCCTACCATAACGTTATATACACGGCTATTTTACCTTCCAATTACACATCCCTGGTGTGTTCCCTACATAAAACTATGCCAGATTGTATTGGGTAACTCTCCTTTTTTTATTGGTAGTCACTTGTTTGCCCCACAATTTATTCCAGGCACACTAGAAGACTGAATAAAAAGCACTGTTGAACTCAGAAGCCCACTAAAATCTTAATTTCCTAGAATGGTTCGGGTTGGAAGGGACCTTAAAGGTCACCCAGTTCCACCCCCCTGCCCTGGGCAGGGACACCTCCCACCAGACCAGGTTGACCAAAGCCCCCTCCAACCTGGCCTTCAACCCCTCCAGGGATGGGGCAGCCACAGCTTCTCTGGGCAACCTGGGCCAGGCT
>JAOXJK010000012.1:79987471-80014499 GCA_025774025.1 Xenus cinereus
CCTGCGCTTGAAACCGCAAGTAGGAGGAATATGATAATGTAACCCTCAGAGCTTAGCCAGTAGATAAGTGACTAGTAAGCATAATTATCTATAACAGTATAAAAGTGTGATCGCGCCACAATAAAGTCAAAGCTTGCTTTATCACTCATATTGAGTCGACCGCTCGTTTCCCTCGCTCGTCGCATAGTCTAGGTATCCTAGCAGTAGTCTACTGACTTGTGTTGTAGAAAGAAGGTTATACATCAGATATGTGTTTATATAGTGCACTCTTTCATAACTCTTCTTTATAAAGAGATAGTGAGGGATAGAACTGGATTTCTACCCATAACTGCATATTTTAACTACCCCTATATTAACATTTCATTTCCATTTTTACCAGAAGTCTTTGTTCAGGGTATTTCTCATATCTATGCAATGTGATATACTGAGACCCTTAATGTTAATCATACACAGCATATCCTCCCTTGGGTGAACCCATCTCCAGATGCTTTACGTGGCAGCGGCATTTTTACCTGTGTAGAAGGTAGAAGCATCCTTCTACACTTCTGTAAAGTATGTAAATTTTGAGAACATACCAGTGAAACTGTCATGACTAGTAGATACTTAGATTGTACTGTTAATGACTTTAGAACAAGGGTATATGCACGGATGGATTTGGCTATTGTAGTACGAGTTCCACTGGTAGGAGACTACAACTTGAAAGCTCCAGAACTGAGAGTTTTAACAGGAGCCCTCAAAAATACAAGCAAAAGATGACACAGACACTCTAGGACTTTACACACTGATTATACGTGGTCAATTACTAACAATTACTGTTGCTTCTAGGAATACAACTTTAGGAATTGCTTAAAAGTGATTGTAGGGATAACTAAGAACAACTCTCCAATGTATCCATAAAGAGTAAATTAGGAAATAACATGGGGTTATGAAGCAATTAAAAAGAATCCCACTTCCCAAAGAAGACTTGAAGCTGTCTATCTTAGAACAGTAGGAGCACTGAATTGGTAAGTATACTATCAGCAAGAGAGGCAGGCATTAAAAAGCCTATGTAATTTGTGATTCAAAACCAGACTACAAACCAAATTCCTGAAATCTCAAGAAATTCCAGAAGGCAACTGTAGCTACTCACCACCATTTCTATTCTACATAACAGAAAATTTTATGTTGCATTAAAAGGCAAAAAAATAAATACATTTTTCCTTAATGCAACCAAGTTTTCTTGCTTATATCTTTAATGTTCTCAATGGCCTTCTTGTTTGTAAGTTTTAATATTAGGCAATCTTTTCACTAAACGGTCTTCAACTTTGTAAATTTCAGCAAAGTGCTATCATTCGTGCAGTCCAATTCACACTTAAATAAACAAAAATAAAATCTACTTATATTTCTTGCCAAGTTAATTCATTACACTGAACAATAATGTAAAACGGTTCCCATTTTAAAATGTCAAGCAGATTTGTTTAATTGCACTAGTATCTTTGCAGATAGGAATATACAATTTTGACCTTCTGAATGGTCATATTAACATTTAAAACAAATCTACATATATCAAACTGCGAAATATTTGTTGTAAAGTTCAAAATATTTTGAATGAATTCATGCAAGATTAGATAAGAACGTGCAAAGGGCAGAAGGAAGATGGAGAACTGCATATTCAGCTAACTGGTGATTACCAGAAATACAGAGGTTTCAATCTGAATTTAAAATCTTAAAAAAGCATTTACCTCTTATGTCAAAATTTACACACAGCGTAAAACCAAAATATAAACCAAAACTGCAACAAAGAACTGTTACATTACTCTGTATAATATATTAAAAAATCCAAACTCTTCACCGTTAGGTAATGTTAAAATTGAACTGGTGTTTTAAGGGTTCCCTTTGCAAAGTAAACCATTCATATCAACGTGCATACTTAATATCTGTACTCGTCCATGAAAATATAAATATAACATTTTGAAACTGCAAAAAAGATTATGGAATTTTCAGTGGTTTTATACACACCAAGTTTCCAAAGTATACTAGCCAAATTGATGAAAAGCAGTTTCAAAATTTACAGGGACGGAAGAATAGAGGAATTCACTGAGTGCTGAAGCACCAATCTAAATTGAAAAGACAATGTGATGTAAATATTCTAAGACTAAGGTTCACGAAGAAATCTGCTTGTACCTAACAAAGCACACACCATCTCAACGGTCACATTATTTTCTATAAACTTTCATTTTTCCTTTTTCTCCAAAATAAAATTTAGGAACATACTTATCTATCTTCTTCAGAATACAGTATATGTGAATATACTGTGAAAATAGACAAAGACAGGATGTGTTTATCTTGTGAAAAATTCACCCTTCTCTTATTATATTTACCATGTAAGTCTCTCATTATTTACTTTTTTAGCTTGTAGAATGGTAGCCCCCAGAGGCTTTAAGATTTATACTGGGTATATTTAGTGTACTGCACACACTAAGAGAAAAAGTCCTTACTCTAAAGACATTGTTACAGAAATAAGCAAGAAAAAATACAGGAGGAAGAACAGAGATGTAAAATGATTTGCCCACTCACACAGCTGCAAGTTAAAGATATATTGTGGCATATGCCCACATGCCCATCCATAAATCAGTTCTAGGGATTACCTGTTCTAATACCTGTTATTAGAAAAATAAGTTTTCCTTAAAAGATGTAAAATCTTTCATCTGGATTGTGTTTCCACTTCTGAACATTTTCTTTCTACCCCAGCACCTTTGTTCTCAATACCAGATTCAAAGCCAATGCAGAACATAGTGACTATGCCTGTGCCTACAACTGCCTATGTTGCCCATGAATTTGGTTAAAACCAGATGATTCTCTGCTTCTTGGAACCTCTTTTTCACTCAATTCTGTTTAATGTCTTCTAATGCACTATAGTATTTAAACCTCTGGAAAAGCTTGTAAAACAAGTGTTTCATCCTCACCTTTTATACAAATTAATGACAGTCACAATCTGGTCAACCCGAAGAAACCACACCTATTCCGTATTTACAGTAATCTGCCTTCTTCTATACTTACACTGTATCTTTTGAATACTGCTAGAAGTAGGGACTCAGTTCATGTCAGAGGATAACGTAGGGCTGAACAAAGATATTCAAGATCTATCAGCCCATGAAAACAATCAAGAGCTCTGCCTAGACTGATCTGCCCTTTAAAAAAACAGAAGCCTTCCACCAGACTTGAATACCCTGCTATAAAAGTGTTAAACTGCTTCTACCATGAAAGCTCTGAACAAGCTATTTTTGGAACAGCTCTGTATTGTGCAACATAGCCATATCCTTCTTTTAATTGCTGAATACAATCTATGGATGTTTGCACCAGGTAAAGTCCTGACCTTTTGGACAGTAATGTTATGACCATAAGGGGAAAACTAAATAGAAATGCAATTGTCTATACCAGCAGATGATTAGAGCACTGGTATGATTTTGGCCCTATCCCAAGCAACATCCTCCGAAACAGCTCCTGGGTGCAGTTTAAGAGTGATATTGCTCCAGGAAAGACAGTCAAGAGACAATTTCCATGCAGTCTCTGTGTCCTGGATGTTAACAGCACAACTCATGCAGCTTTGGGGTATTCCGTCTTGTTTGGCCTGAGGTCTTAGAAACACCAGTGGCATTCCTTCGTAGATGTAATTATATTGCTTCTGTCAGTCTTGTTCAGTCTCTGAAAGTTAATGGAGGTTTATCTGAGGATTCTAACAGCAGCATAGTTCGCACTGAGGAAACAGATTTCCAGAGAAAGAGTATTTGGTGAAAATAATCATACAACCTTGATTTTGCTTCAGTGTTGGTCCCCAAAAGGTGCTTGATTATACCTTTAAATTCAAAGTAATTGAAACTGAGGTTAAAAGCACCAACATTCCTTTATTTGACAGTCCTCACAACAAGAGATGGCTGCGACTCGATAGCTGCCCATGCCAAGCATTATTTTTCTTAATCTGTGATTCCTTTTAAAACTTATCTTTTAATTTATTGAGTTCATACTATAATTTTGGATTGTGCATAACATCAAGGGGTTTTTTTAAGTCTTAAATTATCCATGTGTACTATGAGCCATCACAACTTAATTTGATTTTCCAGAAATACCTGTTACACTGGAGAACTTCTATGTTCACATTATGCTTAAGAGCACCTAATGAAGAATTCAGATTTACAAAGTGCCATGTTACGTAGACAAGTTATACAGTATTTCAAGTAATATTTTCTCATCTCTTGTCTTCTACCTGGTTCCACCTATGGGGTAAAAACTTCTTAGGGAATGACAGAAGTCTTCAATTTTAGTTCGTATGTGTATCATTCAATATGTACAACCAGACCTTACTATTTCCCATACTAATGCAGGACCAAGAAGAGAATTAATAATTTCCTGTTAGGTATTTCTATAGTACTGCTTATTGTTGTATATAGATAATGATTTAAGGAGTTTAATATTCACAACACACTCATTAAGCAAGAATGGATTATTGTTGCCAAGGCACAGATGGGGTCTTTCTGCACTTAGTTGAAAATACATTATTTGAATGCTATAGGGACGGAATTCCAAATTCAAAAAGTATAGATGTTTTCAGAATTATTGGTCATTCACAGCTCCCAGTCTTAGTGGAAGCTGTGATCACTCCATACCTATGCTAATTAGATCCCAGGTATTATAAGTCAATAAGGGTTTTTGTTATATTCTTGTTCCAGTTAGAGAAAAAAAATCTTGAATGACACAGGATTGAGTCCGAAACAAGGGAAATAAATCTTACGTCCCTTTATCAAATCTTGCTTTAAGCAACTTAACATTCAATGGAATTCTAGGATAATTTAAGTTGGAAATGACCACTGGAAGCCATCTAGTTCAATTCCTTGCTTGGTTCGGTCAAGTTTTAAACGTCTCCATGGACAGACTGTCCACCTTCTTTCTTAAGAACCTATTCTGATACATTTGATTATCCTCATAGGAAGAATTTTTTTTCTGTATGATTATCTAACGGGAATTTTCCTTGCTGCAACTTATGTTTGTTGACTCTTGTTCTATTACCCTGCACTTCCAAGCAGTACACACAGGCAGTGAGGTAGAACACTTCTAGAAAAATGGTATGCGGTCATTTGCTGAGCAGCAAAGGGGATAACAGAAGTTCACCTAAAAAGCTATGAACCTGTTTTGCAGATGAAATGAAGAGCAGAGAACTGCTTTGTATCTGTTGTGTGAATTCTAGTGTTGCCTGATTCACAGTAAATCACCGAGAAGAGATTTAGATTTTCTGAGATGACAAAGTTCCAATTCAGCTGATTACATATCAAAAGATTACAAATGACAAACAGACAGTAACTGGATTAGAAAAAATTTATCCTTCCACATTGTGAGACCTGGTAAACAAGAAGAATACAAGACCAGGACTCAGAACTGCAACAGTAATATGTTAGCAATCTAGCCAGAAAAAAGAATAAAAAAAAGTTGTCTCTCAGCAGAGAAGTGTACGTCAACTGTGTATTTATGTCATGAAGGTGACGGGTCTTTAGTTATTAATTAGTTAGACACAGGTTTGATTTCAAAATGGCTATGGTTTAACTGTATTGTAGCTATAATCATTATAGTTACATTAATAAAAAACTCTAGAAAAACATAAAACAACATAAATAATAGCCCTTTAGGAACCACCAATAATGAAGTAAATAATTATTATGCAATTCAAAATGTTGTCAGAAATAACCACTGTGAGTAGCAGTATGAGAATAATATCTGAGGAAAGGAAATTTTCAATTTAAACAATTTGCTCTATAACCGAAGACAATTCCACTGGGAATATAATTTTTAGATAATTCCTAAACCAAGTGTCTTAAAATGGGACATTTAAAATTTTATCATTAATGAAAAAATCATTGCATAATTACTATTTCCCAAACAGGATAATTCCCTTTCATTTAAAAAAAAAAAAAAGCATTTATTGTAAGCATGTTTCTGAAAAAAATTGCAGTAAATTAATACTGATTTGCAAAGTTAACGATGACATGACACTAATAATACAAGAAGCTAACAACATGTATTTGTATTGAGCTGTGGGAACCAAAAACTCAGAAGATATGATCTCTGTGAAATTACTTTGGCCTCCAATGCTTTTAGCTAATCAGCATGAACAGATTAATTTTTAACTTAGAAATGTGTATGCATTAATGGAAGACCATACGAGATTCTAACTTTAGGACTGCAATACTGCTAACTACACACTGATTTAGTGAATTGACAAAAAGACACCCTCCCACCCAAATCCAACTGACCTCTTCTTGTCATGCAAAAAGAATGATTCTAAGAATGGGACAAACGTTCCTGAAATAAAGTTGATTACAGTATGGAAGCTAGTCTATCTGGAAAACCTATAAAAGAGCTCAGAAGTGAGGTTTTTTCCTGCATCCCATGCCATTTCTTAGCTTTAGGATCTCAGTGTCTAGGTAGGAACTCTTAAGTATTCTGAATCTTACATAGTATGAACAGGTGCCCTAGACCTTATGTCCTCATCCAAATTCTTAATGCACAAATACATTTCTGGTCCTGCTTAAACTAGAAGAAAGGCTGTGTTAATTTAATTATTAAAAGCTCTGCATAAAGGAATTCATTACATTTACCATGACGTGGTCCTTCTGCTAGAATAAGTAGCCATCTAATACACTGAACCAGCAATATGATTTCTACTGGAAGTATGATTTTTGCAAGATAATATGTCATTCATCCTTACTCTGTCCTATGAGTTCTATATTTGGGTATGAGCAGATGAAATTTAGATCTTACATAGATGATAGATGATGTTTTCTCTCTTCTAAACAGACTTTTAAATTCCAAAAAATGAATTAAAATGTAACACTGTTGATGTTAGAAACCTCAAAAAAAAGGAGCTGCAATATTTGCACAACAGTATCATTGTGGATGTCTACAAGATGAGATAGAAACATTTTATTCAATGACCATGCCCCAAATTATTTTAAACCTTCCAATTAAAGTTTTTTCTTAAATTATTCCCATATTTAACCACCGGGGTATTATGAACACAGCATTTTTGAGATTTATAATCTAATCTTTCTCATGAGGGTTCTGATTATAATTCAAGCCACTGCAGCACATACAAAATATGAAAGGACAAGCTTAATTTGCAAGAAATTAGGAGTAGATACTAATTCTAGGCAGTGTATATTAATGATTGCAACAACTCAGCATAGCTATGTTATCATACTACAGTATCTAATGGACTACCCAATAAATACTAATATCATACTCCAATTCCTATGCTGGATAAGATCATAAATATCATTATAGCTATGTAGTTATCCTGTAAAGATGAGTAAATGATACCTGTCTTTGTGTTGGCTGTATTTCATTGCATGCATTTGTCTACATTACCACAATCCTTTAAAAGTTATGATTTAGGTTCATTTTTTTCCTACAGAAAATTTTCTTTCATTTTTATTTAAAATTTACTATCCTGTTTTTTTCTAATACAGTATTATTCTATTATCCTATTTTCTTGTCACAACTTTAAAACCAAAAGTAAATTTTTGTTATCACTGCTATTTCAACATCATAAGTCTAGTATTACCTCTGAATTTTATTAAAATAATGTTAATGGCACCTGAATCACTAAAATATTAAAGGAAGTATTTTGATAGAAATAAGTTGATATCCCCCACTTAACAGACCCCCCGATAATATGCCAAAAACAGTGGTTGTGAGAAACATTTTCTGTTCCTAGTATATATAAAAAATATATTGCTATGAAAAAATACTTTTATAATTGAAATCAAATATATTTACCATTCATTTTACAAAAGAATGAATGCAGAAACTGCATGATAATTTTTTTTTCCAATTATAAGTCTATTTTCACTGTTCTTTTGTGTGATTTATATTATTTCCAGGGATATGACATTAAGAACAGGGAAGTTAGTGTCAAGCAACTGTTTTTACTTCCCCAATTATAATAGTTATGTGTATGCATCTCTAACCTAAATACTTTTATTCTTCCCTCTTTTGCTTCACTTTAGCTTCTTAAGACTTATACAAAGTATTTTTTTCCATCATATTTTTCTTTTTTTTTCAGACTACAGACTTCTGTATTTTTGTAGCTTTGCTAGATTTCTTTTATTCTTGCAAGGTTCTAAACTAATTTTCCAGAATTTATCTTTCTCAAAACATTCTGTCATTAAAATCAGAGATGTCAACTCTTGACAGCAATTAAAATCTACTTGAGCATTTTTTTATTTCTCTTAATGCTCCAAGTTATAAATCCTTGAAACTAAGCTAAATTTTTTTTATTCTCAATATCTTCAGGTATTCCCTAATATGACTGCCTATTCATAGCTATTTTAGAAAATTTCATTACTTTCTAATTATCCAGTCATCTTTTCTTATTATTAAAACTTTTTTTTTTTTTAGATTATTATTAGTTTAATTCCCCATTTATCAATCAGGCCACTTTATCGTACTATATTTCTCCTGATAAGCTTGTAAAAGATCTTCTCCTTATCTCCCTTAAGCCTTCCTTCCAACAGCTGTACATGTAATATTGGAGACTTACACTCATTTGTCTGATCTTTTCCCATATTTCACGTAAAGCTGCAAAGTGACTGCTTAAGCAATGAAAAACTAAGGAGTTTTTGTTTGGTTTTGTTTGTTTTAAAGGGACTCACAGTACACTACATCCCACTTTGAAGTTCTCTCTATTGATATATCAGAAAGTCAAGTCCTGCATAGGGCTGGTTCTGAGATCCCAGCAGAAGGTTGTGTAGGCCTCAGCACTCTCTTGATTTCTAAGTTGAATGAATCATTTTATGATGGTAACTCAACTCTGATAGCATCCCTTTTCCTGAAACTGAACTTCCTTGCCCAGCTGAATTATGTGAGCTCAGAGCTTCTTGTGCCTGCAGTATTCAAGTGTTAACCAAATTTGGGTGGTTTGCATTTACCAATATATATTTACCAATATACCAATTTCCTTCTCTGGATCATAATGGAACCATTCTGAACAAACTCATACTCATTTTTCCTCTGCATAAAATAGGATACTATCAGGCAATAGTAAGGTCAGGCTGCTTCTGTAAGGGAAGGAGACTGAGGAGCCAAGCACAACCAGGCAGGAAGAGGCAGCTGCCTCATTGACAATTTATGACCTTTGAATTAATGAAAAAAAAAGACCTAAACAACTACCTAAAACCCTTTGGTCAAAATTTACACTTTTTTGTAATACTGGATTATAGGATATAATCAAAGAAGGCAGAAGATCTGTTCAGAGAAGGATGTAGTGACTTGAAATATGTAAAGCACTAGATATTCACATAGGAGTGGGTTTAAAATTTTCTCTTCAACAAACCTAACATTTTTCATTTGTAATATAAACCATTCATGTTCTTTCCAGGGGGAATTTAAATGAAATAATTAAATTTCAACTGCTGAAAATTATTATAAAAGTGAAAAAATTTTGAATCTAGGACTTTGATTTTTTATGTTCCTATTTCACCTGAAATGCACATGTCTGTAGACTCTAGAAGTAAGATTCATATGCTGAATTGAGCCACCATTTAACATAAAAAGCACAGTTTCTACTATACTGGATGCAATCTATCTTGCTCACATAGAAATGAAGAGAACAGCAATTATTTATATGGTCTGATTCCCTTTTCTAGCACAATCTATACTTGCATATATCCTGTTTTCCTCACCTGCATATCAAGTATACTCCTATTGTTTTCAAAACATTCCTACACCATCTCAGACAATCTGTTGCTTTTGTTTTTCCTTTTACAGTGTCCTATTTTAATTTGCCCAGGCACAAGGAAAAAGAAATTTTAACAGTCACTCTCTGCTCCTGCATTCTTTCTAGAAGGGGACTAGATGGCTATGTAAGTTAGACTTTTTAAATACAAGACTCCATTTAAATTCTGTTTATCTTTTCCCTAGATGTATGCATATATATTAACACCACGGCAGAAGAAATCACCCTGAATCAACTTCATCTACCACTATCAAAGACATTTGTTGCATATTTCCTCTTTGACATGCACCGTGTTTGGTAGGATATTTCCCTCCAAGTTTCTAGCAGAAAATTCCATCAGAAACGTAGTGTAAATCAATCAAATACCTTCTAGCTTTCTTTCCAGTGCCGATGGCCACTCCTATCTACTTTCATGCCACTCTTTTCCTTTAGTTAAAGAGTTTTTCTCTCTGGCACTCCACTCCCTTCTCTTTCACTACTGATTTAATGATAGCAATTTCCCCACAATCTGACACTTTACTGGTATGATACATCAGTCAAATTTGTTAACTAAACATACACTTCTAATCTCATTCTGATGGTAGACACCGAAGAGAAGGCAAAAAGATCACTGCCTTTACCCAGTAGGATTTTAATTCATACATACATATATATGTATATATATGTATGTTTTATTAACCTCTCCTTGTAAGAATTCACGTCACAAAAATTGTTCATGGTACTCCTCCCACAAGATTTTCTAGTGTCTTCTTTAATGTATTAATACTTCCCTGTATATACGTAAATGCTTTACACATACTAGGATTACATTCTTATTCTTTTCATGGTAGCATCACATTGATAACCTAGGTCTATGATGCGGTACACAAGAACACAGATTTTATTTTTTTTTCCTACTTATTAAAGGCCTCAAGGTCCCAGTGTGCAGTGAATACCCTCGTTATTCCTTTTTAAGTGCTATAGTGCTCAACATTGCCATTTGTGCTATCATAATTCTTCAGGCTCTTCAGTTCTTCCTATCTGATATCATATCCCTGCTTTGGTAAAGCTTCTCACCATTGTGTCTGCAGCTATCTTTATCCCATTTCTACTTTTTGTTCTGTAAAGATTTTAAATGGAAGGTACACTTCCCAAGAAGTAAGTTTTTTTGAAGTTATCCATTAGGAACCTTCCCCACTAGTTTCCTTTTAGGTGCAACCCCTTATTGCCAGTTCTTCAAACTGAGACTCACACAGGAATTGAGTTTAATCTCTCTTCCCAATTGACACTATGCCAGGTGCTTTATGGATGACCAGATTGCATCTGCTAAATTTAGCTTGGTCAAAACCAGAACAAACAGTAGAATAATCTGATATGATATCTACGGTATATTCGATTTGTACTATTTACTTCCATATCCTTTAAGATTTGAGCTTGAATTTGTATGTTCAAGGCAATCCAGTAAGATGGAAACAGTAAAGAAATGTGGTATAAAACCCACTAATGCCCTGTCCTACTTCAATATGAACACATCCTTGATCTTCTATTTAAAACTGGATTAAAAAACACCTCAGAGCATTAATCTTCTCCCTTTCCAGTGGAAAAAAAAATCCATTTTAGTTCATTCAGCCTTTTAAAATAGTCCATTGTATGGTTACCCTTTGCTGCCTTCTCCTTTTTCATATCTTCTTAATGTTCTGTAATTGACCAAAGGAAGCATCAAAGTCAGACATTTCACTGACTGAATTAATTTCTGCAGATAATACAGTTCAATTTCTTTCCTCTGCTATCATTATTTTCAGGAGTAATATATGCCAACAAAATGCATATGATTTATTTTCTTATTTTTACTTCAGTAGGCAGAGAAGATATACTGAATATTCAGAATTTAACCTTTTATGTAATACATTGCAGTTTAGCCCATCAGTGAAGAAGATAAAACACATATCCATGCACTTAATCATTGCTAGTGCTGTTTTTGACAAGTTGTAATATTATTCACTCAACTTGGTGAAAACACTTGTTGACTCTTGCAGTGAGAGTTCACTCCAGCAAGAGCAAAACTACAATCACAAACGAATGCAAGAGAAACGATGAAGTTCTATGTGGGTATGTTTGAGATGCAGGCAAACAGAAAAATCCAAATAGAAAGAATCTTAATTACAGTAAGGTCTTCATCTTACTTAGTGAGTGGTTAAATAGGTTTAGTATGTCCAAAGTACTTAGTCAGTTTTCTCTGCAAAAAAATTCACATCCCCTTCATCTTCACGTTTCCATAAAATCTATTATCCTGGTAAACAGAACACAGATAAGACAGGCTACAGTTGTCTTCTGCCTCAACTAATTCTCCTTTGCAATCTAGTTAGAATGAAAGCACCTGGTAGCTTTTAGTCTACTATCCCCAATTCTCAACATAAACTAAAGAATTTTTAAAGTATCATTTTATAGACCTTACAATGTACAGACACTTACTGTTACTTACAGAAATTCCGCACCACCATCCCCTCCCCCCCTCCAAATTAAGCTACTGTAACCCTACCTTCTCTGAATACACACTTTTTTTACTTTTTTCACTTCCTCTGCCTCTCATCCCATGGGTCGTATACCTAGTCGAGCATCAGAACTCATAAATAACATTCTTGAACTAAAGTTCAGTGCGATTCCTTTAGTTCTATTTCCTGCACTTGATACAAACTATACTCTTCATAATGTTAAGTACAATATGAATGTAATTTCCCAGAAAGACTTTTTGCTTCCTTTCATTCAACTGTTTTTACTTGTTCTTGGATGCTGCCAAAATGAATGGCTTTATATTTTGGGATTTTTTTTTTTTCATTCTACACTTGATCCTTTACAGAACTTTTATTTATGTTACTCCGTATTCTGTTCATTTTTATAAATTGCTATCTATAAGTGTTTATGATAGCTTGCACAAGGTTAACACAAAGATCATCAGTAAAACTACAGCCAGTGCTCAGCTTGGCAGAACCCAGCTTCATATGGCTATTTGTAATACTCTAGATTCTTTCTTCTAGTCAGCTTTTGACCAAAGACTCCATTCCAAAATTAATACTCATACTTTTGACCTTTTCAGTTAGGCGAAGTGACACTTTGAGAAGTCTTTAAGAAAATCTAGACTACATTCTTCTCTATCCCTGAGATGTATTTTTGAAAACCATTCAAAAACCCCTATCAGATAGTTTGACAAGACCTGTTCTTTGTAAACCCGTGTTGGCAACTGATCTCATTCCCAATTCTTTTTCAAAGAACTGGTCTTTATATTCTTTATAAGCTTTCTCTCATATTGAGGATCTCGACCCATAATTAAAAAGAAAAGCCTCTTGCTTTTTACATCTTTTTTCCAAAATAAAACTTCCTGTAGGTTACAGGATTTTTTTTTAAATAAAAATTGCTATATGATACATTACATTGTAATGTAAGGTTACATTACATTTGGCAACAAAACTATTTACTAAAAATGTTGCACATTTATTAAAACTAAAAATGGTAACACATTCATTAGAACTTAAATGTCAGGGAGTGGCATTTCTCCATGTGGGAGGATGAGGTGACAGCCATGGGCGAGCCCAACTCAAACAGTGCCCTCACTAGCCAGGACACAACAGCACAATATCCAAACGTGGGCAGAGCAAGGAGCAGGAAACAGGCTGCACTGACAGTCACAGACAAATCAAAGCAATGAACTGGGTTCAGAGACCGCGCAGTGAGTCCTTTCAGGAGATGGGAGCAGGAGCACAACTAGAAGTAAGACTACAACATAGGTCCATAGGTTCATCCAGGAACTGGGACCAGAGACAAAACTTGAGAGAGTCACACCTGAAATGGAGTTCTGGACCCACAGGCAGAGGGGGAAAGATGGGCCCAGGAGGGGCTACCCAGGACAGTTAAGGTCTCGTGGTGCACTCGAGGATCTGACTTTTTCAAGTTTCTGTATCTTTCTTGGCATTGTAGCCTAAATGTTCTATCATTCTGGGCATAGTTAGGTATCAGATTTGCATTAAGGAAAAGCTTAAACATAATATATCTTGGACCTCAGAGCCAAATTTTTAAAATCTAAATGTAAAAAAAAAGAAAAAAGTATACATGCAAGTACACGAGTTTCTCATTCACCAATATTTTCCATATAGCTAGTTTTTGTATCACCTTCTAAAATATCCTCTGCTACTAAAGTTCTCAGCCAAATAGAACATAATGCCATTAATTTATGCCATTATTCAGTTAAGCATTTATAATCCCACTTCAATTGTCCCTACAACTTGTGCATTTTTTATTCTCCGGTAGAAATCTCCTGTTTCATCTTATGATTATAGTTTCTCTTTTAGTTAATTTCTGTAAACACATCAAAGAATTATCCAAAATTTTGTTAAAATTATACAAAAATCACTCTGACTGCATTTGTGTGCTCTTAGCTCTTCACGTTTTTAAATGAGTCCATCATACCAGTTTTGCACCACTCAGGACTTAGCAGTTTATGAACTGTGGTTGAGGGGTTTTGTTGGAATTTGTTTTTTCCCCAGGAAAAATCACAGACATCCTTTTGTATAAAAGACATAATTTACCAGAGTTTTTAAAATTAACATTTTTAAAATATTTACAAGTGGTATTTACTTAACTTCTGTGACTCTGGTTTTATTTTTGGGTCTGTTCATCTACATTTTTTTTCCCTGATGCTTGTCTGAATAAAAATTTCTGAATGCAAGCAGTGTAGAAATTATTTTGATTACCAACTCTCCAAATTACTCTAGATAACAGGAAGCAAGGATTAGACCACCAAGTAGTTGTGTACTTTTGTCTCGACACAGCTTCTGAGCCATGCAGTGTCGTCATTTCCAGATATGCGTAGAAGCGAGTGAGGCATCAGTATATTTTCTAAAGAGATAGTCTAATGCTAAGTATATAGTCTTTGTCTGCTTAGCTGACTAAACAAAGGCCACATTTTTCAAGACTATTAGCTAGTTACCTCCCTCAACTGCACAATCCTATGTAAACACTGGATAAACTATAGGGAGACTTCTATGTTCAAGTACAAAAAGGTACGCTTGCTCTGTTCTTTGGATGGGGGAAATTTTTTGAGCATAGTACCTTAAGAATGAGGCAGAGACTGGTTTACAGATAGACATAATTTAGTTACTTGCCACTGGTGTTGCATTACTTGCAAGATCACTGAAGTCACCCAGTTTCTCACGCATTCAAGAAAGGGAGAATGAAGCAGCCTATCTGACATACTCACACCACCACCAGAATTCTGTGACCAACTAGTAGTCTCTCTTGCTATCAACACCTATTCTCAACCTTGACTCACATTATTCCAGGAACACCTTGACTCACATTATTCCAGGAACACCTTGACTCATTAATTTAAATGAGTAAGCATTTTTTTTTCCAGTCAAATGTCACAAATATACTGTCATCTTTAATATTAGAGTTCAAGAAGTGCCATATGGCACCATTATCAAATCAGAAAAGGAAGAGGGAAGGACAAATAAACTAAATTAAAAACTTGTAGTATTTAGTCGTTAATGATGTATCATTCTATGAGTCAGTTGCAGCTCAGCCATAAAAAATTATTTCTAATATTAACATTCATCAAAATGGACTCGTTTCTGCTTCTTTTAATGGAACTCTGATATATTCCTTAGAAACTTGGCATTTGTTTCATGAAAAGAGCTTGTAAAACAATACGCTTCTCCATGACTGTTAGTAGCACAAGCGTGATCCAGATTATGACAAATTTCATTTTCTTCCACGCCGAATATCATACGCTCTCAACTCTCCACCTGCACATTAACTTATCAACATAAATACACAGTTAACAGAAATGAATATTTAAAACTCTAAATCAGATCAATTTGACAGGGCCCTGTGATTTAAGCAAAGCTGAACCTTAAAATTCTGCTAGGGAAGCTGTAGACTCAGGGAAAAAGTAAGAAGAAAGAAATCACAGAGATTTATGAAAGCTGTATAAGAAAATCTGATTTGAAAGTCAAGTTGCAAAGCCTCAAAACACAGTTTAGAACTCTTGAGGTTCTCTCAAACAGGGTATTTCAACATCTTTCTCCTTTGCAGTCTTCTTTCTCAGGAATGATACATCAGTGAGAGAGCATGACCTGGTAGGGACAACAAGCATTTGGCAGTAGAATGCCTTCATTAATCACAAATGTGCTCCTCATTTAGGACTGCTTGCCACCAAGGGGACCCTCATGAACACATGATAACACTTTAACTTCTACCTGGTGACCAAGTGTCCTGGTGTCAGTTGAGATAGAGTTAACTTTATTACTAGCTACTGATGTAATGCTATGTTTTGGATTTCAGAATGGAATAGTGTCATAACATACTGGTGGCTTTGGCTGTTGTTAAGCGCTCAAGATCTTTTCTGCTCCTCATACCACCCCATCAGCAGGTAGACTGGGGGGCTCATGATATTCTCACAATTGCTCAAAGTCTTTTTTAAGAACATGGATGAATCTTATGTTCTGTCCAGCTGATGGTCTGACTTGTTATTCTGAATCACTATGTTTTTAAATGTTATTTTGTTTTATGATGGCTTTAGAATAGCCATAATTATTAAAAGCACATCCTTGTGACTAGCAGTTCTAAGCATTGTCATTAAAGGATTAAATGCAATTAGACTGCAATGTAGATTCATAACGGGACCATAACAACACATGATCAAAAAAGGCTAGTAGGGACAGTCAGATTACATAGACTGACATATGAATTGAGACTCTGCTATCATTCAAGCTATAAAGAGGATTAGGTTGTTGTTACTATGCAGAATTTATGAAAATAAGTGACTGCACTGATGCCAGAATAAATTATATGTATAGGACAGGGAGCATACTGTAGAAAACCATGATCTGTATTGCTTCCAAAACCTCCTTGGATGCATCCTCCTACATATATGATTTTGAAGGTCATTAAAAAGGGGAGAAAAAATAACCTTACAACAGAAATAAGAACACGAATTCTACTTCCATGCACTAATGACATTACTAATACAAACACCAGCACTGATGCAGCATAACTTTCAAGGAACTGGTGAAAATATATACCCACATTTTCTTTGGGCTTTAGGAAGTCAGCAGAGGGATCTGTGCAGCCATAGTGTAGTTATATGACCAAAAAAAGGAGCCTCAGGGTGTTAGTCACTCAAAATGTCGAGCCCTCAAATTCTGCTAAGAGCCAAACCATATACTTAGCACAAAAGGAGTCTTTAATAGGTCTTCTAGCATCGATGCTCTATGGCATTAGCTCTGTAAAACACAGAACTCACTAGTACAAGGATGATAAAGGTTTTTGCTTTGAACTATTTTGTAGAATAAGAAAGGAAACATTTTGATGTATTAGACTGTTAGCTTGACTTCTGCATCACCCTTTGTTAGTGGCATGAGCACTCGTCTCCAGCAGGCTAAAGGCTTCTGCTGCTTAAATGGCTTCTAATGAAATAGAAAGTTTTAAATCTCTTCCTATAGTATCTGTTCAAGCACAGATTCCAAGATCCTCGACTCCTCCCTAAAGATTACAAGCTGAATAATGAGACACCTACAATTCAGGTAGGCAGCACATCACAGAAGACATCAAAGCAGACTAATGAACGTATAGAGCCATTAAATACTGTATTGCTGGAATGCAGCTTGGCTAGGACTCGTTTTGTATTCTGTATTGAACTACAGAAGTGCAAGTATTATGACGTACAAATTGCTCTGAATAGCCCTTCTGTGTAAATGCAATCCATTAACACTGGCTGTAAGAGGGTTTATTATAAGGAATTTATTTTAAAATACTAATTTCAAGTCATCTATTAAACTCTTGTTCAGCTTTGACTATAGTGCTTTTGATAACCTTCCCTCGTAACTAACTATATGGGTTATTTCCTTTACCGGTTTCTTTCATTTGTTATTTAATTCAAAGCATAGTCACAAGGGATACTAGAAATGTTGCCGAGCTCAGTTCTTGACCTTTCCTGAATATTTCCCAGAACTTCAGAGACAGGAACAGAAATTTAAATTCTATAATGATTTCAACAAAAATTACAGAAAACATGATTTCTACCCAGGAGTATAAACAAGCAAAATCTATTTATACCTATCTTACCCGTTTACACAAGCTTTTTAATCCGTTGTTAGCTTCAGGCACTCAGAAGCTGAGAGAATTATACTTTTCTTTTTTTCACCTCTTTCCTTCTTTTTCCCACCCCCAATTAAAAAGGAAAAGGCTGGTAGCTCATGCCACAAACTTAGTCTTCAAGCCTATTAACAATTGGAACACAAACTTTTTCCATCTTCACAAATAATGAAATTACTTTCACCTACTGAATAGTACCACCACATGTTGAAAGCTGAATCATGCTCTAGGTCACTTGTCTCCTTTTTTTCACTTATTCGTTCACACTCATCACACACACACACACAAATGCTAGTTTGTTTTGTTTCTTATTCCCTCATGGGCTTGTATTCTAGAGATCTGACAAAAATACATTTCCAGTTCTTAGTGTTCTCAAGATTTCACATATCACTTTGACATTATTTTTGTCACGTCTGTTTCTTAGGATGTGTATGTTATGGATGAGGAATCTCAAAAAACTGAAATCTAAAAATCATCCACTTGTAATTTCCCCCCAAATGAGCATATTTGGTACTTTCAGAGCTTTGTTAGGAAAATTCTAGTTACTTGCAACTGTTACAAGCAGCTTTTGAGAAAAAACTGTAAAACATTCTTTCATCTATGTTTACTCAGATTTGGTGTGGTGGTATCAATCACCTGGTCACAAGGGAAGGCTAGTGCAGAACCACAGATGGATATTCCTCTTTAAAACTGTCACTTTTTCACCCAGTAACATTGAGAAAGATAGAATTTTGTATGTGATTGTTAAGTCTTTGATAGCAAGAGGTATGAGTGTGAAAAAAAACCCCAACAAACAGCAACATACAAACCAAACAGCTGTACTCTTTCTTTACAGAACAGGAAGGGGGAACCTGCTGTATCTCCAGTGATGGGAAGCAGTGCCATTAAGCTCACTTCTGTTCCTGTTCTTACTTCTTCCTGTTCTCGTAGAGGCTGCCACTGTACTTTATACCTTCTTGTCTCCCTTTTTGTTTTCATCATATTTTACATATACTGGATATATGCTTTGTCCTCTTTGCTGTGTCCAGTTGTACCCAGTTCTTAAGGCTCTATTCCTTCAGTAAATGGTAACTGACAATTTCGTGGTCTCGTGCTTTTACTCTTGGGGTCTGTGGTACGATCCTGGGCTGGTACTCAGAAGCCCTTGTTATGTTCCCTGATTAGGGTACAAGAAAGAAACTAGGTGTTTCAATGTTTAAATTAAAACTATAACATTTTCTAAACATAATAGTCATTAGAACTAATCTTTATCAAAGGTTTTAATAAACAGCATGATGTTAAGCTCAGAAGGATTTCAAAGGTTCCCTCACAGGCTCTGTCACCTGTAACTGCTACAGTTTGTCCCTCAGCAAGAAGCATTAGATTCTGCTTAGTAGTGCATGTAGTAAACTGCAGAACATATGAAGTTTATATATTTCACCAGCCAGTCCACACAACTTCTGTTTGGACAAAACAAATTCAAGTACAATTATTAAAGGGTACACTCTCAACCTCTTTCTGCATTGCACTCCTAGTTCAAACAATGAACAGATTTGTAGGTTCAGATTACCTCCAAAACTAAAGGGGCCTACATATTACAAACACCAAACTACAAATTTTTCAGAAAATGTCTTGTGTTAGCTCAGGGTTCCATCAGTCTCATACACAAAACTCTAACAAAGCCTATATTACATTTATTTAGATTGTGTATCTCCACAGGAGGAATGTTGCCCTCCGTTCAATAGGTTTGCTCTACCTCCATATCATAATAACTAATAGATTATAATTTCATCACAGTTGGGTGTTAAAAGAGATGAAAATTTGCCCTATTACTTTGTTTCACTGCACAATTGCGGTGAATGTTCTCTTACTCTAAGAGAGCTGTTTTGTCACTTAATTGACAGAGGGATGAAATGTTTTTCAGATCTTCATGTTTCTTATAACACCGAGGAACTCATTTGTTACTGCCAAGATTACTGAATTTAACTATGTGTCACAAGGTATGTGATGCTCTATAAATGAAAACAATGCAGAAAGTAAGACTACTAGATACTCAATTTTTAATACACAGTTCAGTCTGTAGATTGCCCAAGAGACAGAGTGCATTCCAATGTGAAGATACATTCTTCAGAATTACTAGATGTGTACAGAAAAAAAAAATCTGTATGAGGACAATTTGAGAGAATATAAGCACAGAAATACAACTGAAAGAGATTACAAGGAGCACTTTGCCCCTTTAACTCTGTGCAAAATAAAAAAACTTTTTATTAAATGAAGTTGAATTCTTCTTGGAAGCTGATGAGAAAATTGAACTCAATTGAACAAAAATCCTCACTATACTCAAAAAAAGGAGTTACAATCAAAATTACTTGAACACGTGTATATTATATCTGCAATCTTAAGATTTTTTATGAACCTTGATTATTATTTTTTTTTAAAGTTCCTTGTAATTTTCAATCATGCCAAAATATGCCCAAGGAACACGTAAGATGTTACTGTTGCTGAATGAAGTCTCTTTCCAGTAGCTGAATAAGCTACCCTTTACAATGGTCACTAAGTCAACACTTTTTTGCCTATTGATGAAAAATACTCTTTTTTTTTCTCAGCAAGTACCCAATCATCACAGAATAGGCAGCAAAGTAAACTTCAGATATATGACAACAGTAAATTCAGAAATCCAGTTAAGTTTCAGATAAGTTAATTTTCAACTACCATAAAAAATTATGAGATACAAATTATTTTTTTTTAAAAAAACAAGAGCACTGTGTCACCTGAAGTAAAACATTGTTACAGTCTTTCTGTGGTAACTACAAAAAGACGGAGTATTTAAAACTTATTTCCTTTGATATGCACACTTTCACCTCTTCTTTGTTGGTTAAACACCTGCCTTCATATGTGTGTATATATATATATATATACACACATTTGAAGGTAGACATGGCCCATATGGCAATACAGTTAACTTGTATAATGGAACCTGCATTTGATCCAACTCTTCTAGCCTCAGAAACATTTGAAATAAGCATCTATTTTTTCAGTGTTCTCACTTGTAAATTCTAGCGCTGAAACTTCATGACTCGTGTTACGTTTAAAAAATTGTTTTTGCTTTCCATTCATTGTAAAGGTTAGTACCTGAAATCTGCTATTTGCCAAGGGCTACTAAAAAGGCAACATAAACTGAAACTATACCCAGACTGTCTAGACAAAGCACAGCTCTCTCATCTGAAGTGGTCTAGTTCTCACGGTAAGAGGAATAGATTGCATTAGTCATGTCCCATTGTTACATATCAAGTTAGGCCCCTGAGGTATAATGAAACACACTCGCACTGAAAATTAATATCCTGTGAGGTGTCATTTTAACGGCATGAAAAAAATAAATACAAAAACTTAATAGGAAAGCCTCATTCCTATTCACCTGATCCTGCTTCTGTTCCAGACAATCTCTAAACTTTTTGTGACTTCAAGACTGTATTGAAAATGGAGTAACTACAGAAAAGTACTTCAAAGATCTGTGATCAGTCTTTTTGGCATATCTTATTATATGTAATGAGGAAAAAATGTCAGATGCTTTTCAACTGCAATCTATCAAAAACTCAAAGTTCTACTCTTCAAAACCCTTTTTAAGGAGAAAACAAATCAACAAGATAACATTATCCAGAAAAGGGATTGAATTCTAGCAGTAGGACAGTAAGACAGTGATTCAGTTCCCTTTCTTTTGAAACATAAACAAGGAAATACCAAGCAAACTGAGAAGATATTTCACTGGGACTTAACTTTTAAAAAGTTAAATCTAGTATAATTTAATTTGTGTATTGAACACCCTGCCTTAACTCTTTGACCCTACCTACACACCTCAATCCATTTTGACTATGCATTCCACCTATTTTTTAATCCTCTGATCTCTTACTTCTATTCCAACACTGCAAAAAGTCACTAATATTATATTTTATTTCTTATTCAGACATTGTCTTCCCTGTTTCTACTAGTTCTTTCACTTATTCCCTGTATTCAGCTAGCCTGAGAACTCCGCTTTTTGAAGTTCCATTTGAAATCCCATTCTTCCATCTCTAACTCTCTTGCTCACTCTCGTCTCCCAGGGTGTACGGGTGGTCTCACTCATTTTATCAAAGTTTAAGATAAAATTAAATCAGTTTACATGGGAAACATGCATGAGAAAGCAAAAGGACTGATTAAGCGTCTTCTTTTATATCACAATTATCTCTTCCAATATTAAAACTGTCAGGTATAGAAAGTCATACTACAAATTCAGCATGCATTCAAAAACTTCTTTGATATATCAATCACATCCTATACAACACGTCTCCTTTCCCTCTGTTTCTGTGTGATCAGGCCACCTTATGATAGTTATTAACATGCTATTTTTAGCAGTTCTTTTTATTTTCTACTCAGATTGCTCAGAGCTCCACTCCAACTCTCAGCATGAGGTTGCTTTGCTTACAAATAATAAGGCAGATGTGTAAAGGCAGAGACCTCTCTCTCTGCTCCAAGATAGCTCAAGGTAGACTGCACCAAGAGCAACATCTCTTCTGAGCCTTATGTAAACTCTTCAAGGGCTTGATGCGTTTTAAATATGCATCCTATAGATCCCTTTGTAACACAGCAAAACGTTAAGGCTATTAGACATGTTTTTCTTATAGAATGATGCTGAAAGCGCAGCTGCGTGTCGATTTATGTTGGAGTACTGCAGTAGGCAGAAGGAATGAGATCTGGTATAGTACTGCCCTTTAAAGTAGCTCCCAGATCAACTGAATCAAGTTAGGTTTTGTCTGGGGGGAAACCTTACTGTTAGACTGCAGAAAGAATCCCTGGAGTAATGGAGCAGTCACACAGTATAGGCACCAAAACAGAGAGTGAACCAAGTTGAAAAAGAAAATGCACTGGAAGACTAAGACAAGAACAAGGAGAGAAGTAATATTTTAGGCATTTGAAACCAGCCATTTTGCAGGCTGAACAAGGTACTAATGTGCTCCTTTCTGAGAGCAGGACAACACATATTTACTTTTGTTGAAAAAATATGCTCATGTTGTTATCATATTGGTATGAACAAAGGAGAACTGCAATGGACATTGATTGATATGTATTAAAAAAACCAAAGCAAATTAAACGTGTTCACAGAAAGTACAGTTTAAGACTTGTAAATGTAATGACAGCAGATATAAATAATCAGTGAATCAAGAAAATGCAAAAGAGCACTCTGTAGCCTATATTCCCATATCCTACTTGCACAGGATTGGGGCAGAGAGGGAACTTTTGAGTATGACAGAACACCCGTTTGACTAATTAGATAATCAGAAATGCAGGGCACATCACAGAGGGCACCTGCTTTGAAATGTAGACATAACCCTTATTATAAGAGATCCTCATGGTATCATTCTTTTGACAGTTTCCTTACCTGACAGATTTCTCGTATCTTTTCCCAGAAGAACTCCTTTGAACTAGTGGATTGACATGGCAACAATACAAACCACTGGATAAATATTTAATTGTTTTACCAACCTGTGTAGAAATATACAATATATGCTCTGTAATCTACATTTGTGCCTGTTTTTTTGAACAGAACATGCAATGAAGCAGTGTGGAGTTGTATGTGCCAAATCAAACTAGTGTATCCCGGGTGACCAGAAACCTTGCTTTGTATTTCAGATGAATTTTCATCAAAGCACTCAAAAATTACTTCCTTGTTTTTCACAGACAGCTTCCTTTACATTTTGTTATCTCCTGTAGCTTCCAAGTCAGTGAATACTACTGTTCATTTTGAACGTTAATGATTATAGCCATGTAATATCCAATGACCCAATCTGTTGTTGTTATGTGAAGCACTGATGATTAAAACCATCCCTGCCTTCCATCTCAACACAGCAATTCAGATCAACTTGAAAGCCCTGAAGCTAATCTGTTACTGGTTTGAAAATTGGAAGATGGGGTTCACTGACTATTCAGAGCCTAGTAAGAGGTTTTATTTTTCTTGTTTTTACTGTTATTATTGTAATATAAGGTAGACTCGCCTCACTCTCCCATGCCAGTCTTTACGTATCTTTCCTGAAAGAACAAAACTTGGAAAAAAATAAGAGTATCTAAAGTACTAACAATAGCCCTTCTTTTAGAAGTAAAAGATGTAATGCTTTTCATTCAGGACACTTGAAAGTAACTTTGCTGCAATAGGTGAATTTCTGCAATGAACAGTCTATTCAGTCCTGTCATTTAAGTCCAAGGTCTGTTCAAATCTTTCTTCCTCTAAACACTCTGGTTTCTATGTCACAGGCACCCTATAAGCCTGTAGCAGATCGCAGTGTCCCACCTGAAGTGCAGTCTTCTCTACCAACTAAGAACACTCCCCAGGTACTATTTTGTAGGCCTCAAAACCAAACTTTTCTAGATATTCCTTACAGAATAATTATATGAGTAGTTTCAAAGATAACATTTTAACTCCTGGAACCTCATACATTATACACAGCGCTAGCAAAGTTTGAAAAAGTTTGTAGACAAGTAATTTTTGGTCAGAGTCCATATACTATGGAAAACACACTGTTTCCAGAGAAGAATAAAAAATGAAAAGAAGAGAAACCCTATACATATTAAAGTTCTAGATTAGTGCAGAATTTCTGAGAAAGTATAGATGCAAAAGCCTCGAAGTGTTAGGCTTCTTCCTCAAATATATCTTTCACCTGTATCTAGTTTCAGTGGAATAAAAAAGAGCACAGTTGGCACCTCTCCTTTCTCAGAGTTTGTGAATACAAGCAGAATTGTCCCTCTCTTCAATGAAACTCAAAACCAGGAAAACTGGCTTAAGGTATAAACTGGTGTAGGTTCTCATAGCTGCTGCTGGGGTTTTTTTCCTACCTAAATCCTGTACCTGCCAGTTACAAACTGGGACATTTTCAGACTATTTGCACAGAATATTTTGAGGAAAAACAGAGCAAGCAATAACTTAGGATCACTTAAATATATTATGCCTGTACTAAAGAAACACAGGCAACTACCTCTAACTCATCCTGTTCATCTCATTAAGTTAATTCAGCCTGGAAAAAAACAGAGAGCCCAGATTCCTATTCCTACTCAGTCTGTTTTCTGTAGAAAAAAAACCCCACTTGTGCTATCTTTTACACAGATTTGGATCTTGCATCCAAATACGACACCCATCAATTTTCATTATGAGTTGTGTATTTTGCTAGCTAATGTTTAAAGGGGTTTAGTTCAAGTAGTAAATATCTAAGGTTAAGAATGTAAATATTTCAGAATTATACAATGCAGTATTTCCAATTATCTCGGCAACCCATGCACTTTTCACACACCAATTTGTGAACTGAAATAGACCAAGAACCCGTGAAAAAAGTCTATCATAAGATGAAAATGTGTGTGTACAGGTGATCTAAACAGAAATAACTCTACCAATACTGTTTGCTTACTTCTGAGTCCTTGGGTTTTCAGTATGTGTAACTTTTAGCATCCATAACATTTTTCAGTATAGAATATATTCTTCTGGATATAGGTGCAAAATATTTTCCTCATCTAACAGTAATAATCTCAAATGACCATTGACCAACCACATGACCAGCTTCTGAACTCTGAATTAGTTTGCAGCTTCCTTGTTGAGATATGTGAGTGGTAGGTCATACTAACATACTGAACAGGATAAAATAATCTCTTCTTTTACATCACAACTGTCCAAGCCAAGAATTCTAGGTAGGTAGTCTCAGCACAGGGCTATTTTAATGTTTGAGTGGGACCTTGAGCATTACAATATTTGTATTGTGTGGTCATAAACTCTGAACAGTCCCAGCTCTCTCAGCATTTCCTCACAGAAGAGATACTCCAGTCCCTTAATCAACTTAGTATCCTTTTTCTCTCTTCCCTGGCTCCATCTCTCTCTTGCACTGGGGAGCACAGAAGCAGATACAGCACTCCACGTGACCTCAACTGGCTGAGCAGAGGGGAACAATCAGCTCCTTTGACCTAGTGGGAAGACTCTTCCTAATGCGGTGTCTCTATATTTCTCCTGGATCACATGATCCTGCTTCCACCTTTTCACAATTGAGTTCTCAGGAGGCTCTTATTTATCCATGCAAAATTCCTGCTTCTTTTGTTTTAATTCCTCCATATAGAAATGAAATATTCTTGGGCTTGGAGTGAATGAATGTTGGAAATCAACTAACTTTCTTAGACCCCTCTTCTCTCCAGCATGGTATTCTGTGGTGATCCTCTAAGCAAATTCCTGAACAGGTCAAAGGCTGCCCTATTGTAGTTTAGGGTTATGATCTTGCTATTTGCCTTGTTTCCTTCTCAGGATCCCAAGCTCCACCATGTCCCATTCACTGCAGGCGGCCAAGCACACTGGATAATTGCCTGTGTCATGAAGTCCCTCATAAGGCCCAAGGCCTCCAAATACAAGGTCTCTTCCAGTTGTCTAAAGAAGGCCTCATACACTACTTCCCAATCAGGTGGTCCTACAACTTTACACAAGTTAGTCTACCTTTTCATCCTGACCCACTGCAATGGTTTAACCCCAGCCAGCAGCTGGGGCTACCCAAGGACCACAGCTGCTCACTCACTTCTTCCCCTGCCCCCAAGAAGGGCAGGGAGAAGAGGGAGAAAAGGAGGGGAAAGTTAAAATGACACTTGTGGGCTAAGATAAAGACAGTTTAATAGAACAATAATGGAAAAAGGAAATAAGAAAAATAATATTAGTTTAAAAAAATTACAAAATAATGCAACACAAATTGCTCTTACCACTTGGTGATTAGTTGGCCAGTCCGTCCCAAGCAGCAATCACAGATCACTGCCCCCTGGCCAACCCCCATTTATATTCTGAGAATGACATCTGTGGTACGGCATACTCCTTTGGCCAGCTTGTTCTGTCTATGCTCCCTCTCAGCTTCTATGGGAAGCTGAAAAAAGTCCTTGACTAATATAAACATCACCTAGCAACAACTAAAATAATATGCATTATCAACGTTCCCTTTGAACCAAATGTGAAATACAGCAGCCACTAGAAAGAAAATTTACGCTATCCCAGCTGAAACCCAGACACCCACCAGTTCTCTGCTGGCTCATCATCTGTCGCCAGGCAGAGCTCCATGCAGTCCATCTGATCTCTCATACAAACAGCAACCAAAGACATTTCATTTACTGTGGAAAAGC
>JAOXJK010000012.1:80014511-80038543 GCA_025774025.1 Xenus cinereus
ATGACAGAAATACCACTGCCGCCTTCTGCAAGACCAAATACAACATTTTAATAAATTCACTCATTTCAGTTTCAATAGATAAAAAGCATAACCCATTGATATTTTTGCATTCAACATACTTTCATCATGAATCACTCCTGAAGTGAAATACCAAACAAAAAGTCTTTCACTGAGCAAGAATATTTATAACATTAAAGAATCTATTTACTCTTGAATAAAATAAACAAGTCAAAATTCTGTTGTTCTAGCTAACAGTAAATATCATCTTATTTAAAAAGTAATTCCAGGGGCTTCAAAACTACCGCACAAAACACTGAGAGCCTTTATAATGTATGTAGCAGGTAGAACAACTTCTCTTTCTGCACCACAGAACACTATTCAAAGCTAGTTTTCCTGCTTTGCTGGTTTTGACAAGCAGACTATGAAACAGATTTGCAAGACAATATATAAAATCAGGGAACTGCAGAGTTATTTCAGTACCCCTAATTATAATGCAGAGTTGGAAACGCAAGAACCGTTGACGCTTTTCTTCGCAGAGCTCAACTCTCTATCAGCTGAAAAAAGCCTTGTTATAGCAAAAGTCAACTGGATAATTACAAGTACCTCCAACACCACTGCATAGTAAAATATCTCATGTATATTTCATATTAAAATCTACTCAATTATACTATTATTCTTTGTAAATCTACACAAGACCAGATTTAAATTTAAAATTAAAAGACTGATCTAAAGCATGAAAATACACGGGAACTGATTTAATATATGGGAACTTAGCGAGGTCCAATGAGCAGACTGTGGACTGAAAGCAGATTGGCATGTATTTCTTAGATAGAATAGCAAAAGGCTGTTCAGTTGTACTACCTTAACCAAGCATTATCCTATTGTGCCTGCTCATAACAGCATTATCATGAGCTGTTATGTTTATCTATTGCTCCAGGTGAGACTGTGGACATCCCAAGAGATGTTACATTCTTCATAGCTGCTGAGAGTAGATAGTTGCAAACTTCTTTCTATACAGCATCATTGCACGAGTCTGGCTAGCTGTACTGGAGCTATATCAGAGCAAAGCTCTATTTTTGCTGACTACTCCCTTGCCATGAATTTGGGAAGGGAGTTCGGCAGAGCACAGCTGTGGAAGTTTAAAATCAAAGTGGTTGAACAAAACTCAGAAAAGCAATACAGTAAAGTTTAAGAGAGGCATACAGAGCAACAGAACTACAGCGATCTCAAAATGAGTGAATGCACTCAGCCAGGCTCTGTACCGAATGCACAAATATCTTTCCATATCTGTGTGGGATAAGAATAGATATAGAGGACTTACGATTACTATATATTCACTACTGTGCTCCAAAGTTACTATAGAATTTAAACTTTAACTCCAAGGTCTTAGAACTTTTCAAATGAGGTACTGCTAAGTAATTATCAATACAGTTGAATATTCTGAAGATTCTTCAGAATTAAATAAATCTCCGAGTCATAAAAAAATATGACATACCTCATGCTAAGTCATCTGAAAAAAACCAACCACAAACCCACCAAAAACAGTTAAACACTTTCCCTTCTTCCCGCTTTAGTCCTACTTTAAGTCAATGGCTGAATTGTCTTAATACGCTGGAAAAGTGGTAGCACTATTATTCAAGTACCTGAAACACAAATCTTGACAGAAAAAAAAAAGGCTTCATTCAAACTGCTTATTTGGATAGGGGCATGCAAAGAGTAAAAGACTGTTGTCATAAGCCTCTACTTTTTCAGGAACACAACTATCAAGGTCCCCTTGAACTTCTTTAGTCTTCACTCCTCTCTATCAGTAATCTCCTCTTCACTTCTCTTTCCTGAAAAGTGAGATGAAGAAGCTACCTCTTCTGCTATCCTTTCCTTCTAGGGCTTTATCTTAATTTCCATATTAATTGATATATAAGAATTTATGAAATACTACATAAGAAGAAATTACATCTATTAAAAAAAAAAAAATCTTTTCTTCTATAAGACCTTATGTCTCTCAAAGGATCATTTTCTTTTTCCCTTAACTTGCCCCTTCTATCCACACTAGAAAGAAGGCAAGTTATCAGAATGATAACTCTCCCTTCAAAACCAAACCAAAATGAAATGCCATATTTTAAAAAAAATGTTCTTCCATCCTTTCCATTATATGCAAGTTTAAATTGATACAAGGCTGCCCTGTCAGAAGTTTTCTCTTTTTTTTTTCCTTGCTACCCCCTTGATGAAGAACTGCATCAGAGAAAAAGGGTTTTCAGAAGGAACTAAGAGTCGATTGTGAAAAAGTTGGAAATCCTGAACTGACAAGATTTGTTACCTAGTGAATAAGTACTACAAACTGGAATATTCCTGGGTTGGATCTGGATATATAAAGATCAAGTGATCTGGAACTGATTTAACTGAGAAACGGAATCACAGTCATACCCAACAAAAATAGTAAAGAAAATGCTCTTCTACCTTACAGAGCATCTGACTGTATCTGTATTTCAGGTTGGCAGGAGTTTCTAAAGAAAAATGTGTGAATACAGTATGTTTAGTTTATTGCTGTCATAAGTCAAATCATGAGCTACAAGAGTCACAACTGCTTCCCAGCAGTCAGCAAAACCATACCAAGAACCAACCTTCAGGAGATGTTTAGCACTAAATATAACTATCATATTGCTACTACAAGAACAAATCTCTTCTTCAAAGAAAGAAATAGAATAATGAGATAGGATGTTTTCCAAAGAAGATGCAAAATAGATGTGGTGGGTTAACCTTACCTGGACGCAAGGTACCCACCAAATCTGCTCTATCACTCCCACCTCCTCAGCTAGACAGAGGAGAGAAAATATAATGCAAGGCTCATGAGTTGGGATAAGGACAGGGAGAGACGACTCAGCAATTACCATCACAGGCAAAACAGACTTGACTTGAAGAAAATTATTACCAATCAAATCAGAGTAGGATAATGAGAAATAGAAACAAATCTTAAAGCACCTCCTCCCCATTCCTGCCTTCTTCCCAGGCTCAACTTGACACATGATTTTCTCTCCCTCCTCCCTCCACGTGGCACAGGGAGACAGGGAATGGGGGTTGCAGTCAGGTCACCACGCATCATTTCTGCCTCTCCCTCCTCACACTCTTCCCCTTCTTGCTTGGGGTCCCACTTACAGGACATAGTCCTCCACAAACTTCTCCAACATGGGTCTTACCCACAGGATGCAATTCTTCATGGGGGTCTCCAATATGGGTCCTTTCCACAGAGTGCAGTCCTTCAGGAATGGACTGCTTCAGTGGGGATCCCCCATGGGGTCACGAGTCCTGCCAGCAAACCTGCTCCAGCATGGGCTTCTCCCTCTCTCCACAGGGATCCTGCTTTACCAGAGGCTCTCTGCAGGGCCACAACCTCCTTCAGGCACATCCACTTGCTCCAGACGGTTATCTGCTCCACTGTGGACCTCCATGGACAACCTGCCCCACCATGCTCTTCACCACGGGCTGCAGGGGAATCTCTTCTCTGGAGCTTAGAGAACCTTGTCCCTCTTCTTTACTGACCTTGGTGTCTGCAAGGTGGTTTCTCTCACTCCTTTCTTCCAGCTGCTGTTGCACAGCAGTTTTTTCCCTTCTTAAATAGTAGAGGGACTACCACCCTTGCTGACTGGCTCAGCTTTGGTCAGTAGTGGGTCCATCTTGGAGCTGGCTGGCACAAGCTCTACTGGACATGGGGGAAAGTTCAGTGTCTTCTCATAGAAGCTACACCTGCAACCTTCTACTACTAAAACCCTGCCACACAAACCCAGTATTTTAGGAACAATTATTGTGAAAAAGGTTTGATCCTGTATTCCTTGTCTTACATCTGAAATATGTAAGATCCACTAGTTATCATGGATCCACTAGTACTTTGCTATTTTACAAGTGCCAGTAACTTAACATGTACTTGAACCCTCTTGAGACTGAAGAAGTTAATTCATTTTTGGTGCCTCTCCTTGTTTTATAGACAAGGAGGCATGGCAGTGTTGAGAGGATATCACCACTCCTGCTTCAAACTATTTACATATAACAAATAGTTGGAGCAATTATATTAATTTTTAAAGTGCCAGCTTGAGAAAAGTTAGAAACCTTTTAGAAAAGGTCAGCTTTACTTTTTTTGTAATTGAAGATAAACATCTGAAGTGTCTTTCCTTTTTGTGACTTCAGATCTGGTTTGAAAAACTTCTAATTACGTATCTTGGCTTAAGGGAAAAGTGTACCAAGCTATGCTGAGATAAGGCAGGGGGTCCAATATCCATTGCTGCTAGCTTATGCATACTACAGCATTAACTCTCCTTCATTCTAATGCAATATTAATGATAAGTGCTACAGCTGAGGAGATACTGAAGATGAACACCTTCTAGCAGGATTCAGATCCTCTACAGCAGTCAACTGAAGAAAGGAAGAACTATTCCTTGCTTTAGAAAACTGACATGCTACATATTCTACACAGCTAACATTTTTTACTGATCTAAATATTAAAACTACACTCCTTTTGAGCTTTTTTTTTTTTAGAGAAAAATGGTACAAACACCCTCTAATATATTAAGATATCATCGCTTGTGCCAGTGTGATGTTGCTCTTCCATATGATGGTCAGTCTGGTGAAATTGGAAGGTTTTTTTTTTTTTGTTACACTGAAAGTGTTTAAAATCCATTTAGTTAAATCATCACACAGCACTCTCCTGCAGAAACTGGCTGCTCATGGCTTGGATGGGTGTACTCTTCCCTGGGTAAAAAACTGGATGGATGGCTGGGCCCAAAGAGTCGAGACGAATGGAGTTAAATCCTCTTGGCTGCCATCACAAGGGACTTTCCCCAGGACTCAGTATTAGGACAAGTTTGGTTTGAAAATCTTTATCAATGATGTGGATGAGGGGACTGAATGCACCCTCAGTAAGTGTGCAGATGACACCAAGTAGGCAAGAGCGTTGATCTGCTTGAGGGTAGGAAGGCTCTACAGAGTGTTCTGGACAGGCTGGATCAATGGGCCGAGGCCAATTGTATGAGATTCAACAAGGTCAAGTGCCACATCCTGCACTTGGGTCACAACAACCCCATGCAGTGCTAGAGGCTTGGGGAAGAGTGGCAGGAAAGCTGTCCCATGGAAAAGGGCCTGGGGGTGTTGGTCAATAGCTGACTGAACATGAGTTGGCAGTGTGCCCAGGTAGCCAAGAAAGCAGCAGCATCCTGGATTCTATCAGAAATAGCGTGACTAGCAGGACTAGGGAAGTGATTAGCCCCCTATACTCAGCAATGGTGAGGCTGCACCTCAAGCACTGTGTTCAGTTTTGGACCCCTCACTACAAGAAAGACATTGAGGTGACAGAGCATGTCCAAAGAAGAGCAATGAACCTGGTGAGAGGTCTGGAGAATAAGTCTTATGAGAAGCGACTGATGGAGCTGGAGTTGTTTAGCCTGGAGAAAAGAAGGCTGACGGCAGACCTTATCACACTCTACTATTACCTGAAAGGAGGTTGTAGCAAGGTGGGTGTCTCCTCCCAAGTAACAAGCGATGGGACAAGAGGCAACAGGGGCAGTTTAGATTGGATATTAGAAAAAATTTCTTCACTGAAAGTGTTACCAAGTATTGGAAGAGGCTGCGCAGGGAAGCGGTTAAGTCACCATCCCTGGAGGTATTTAAAAGACATGTAGATGTGGTGCTTAGAGATATGGTTTAGTAGTGAATAATCATTAACATACCTAAATGATTCTATGATCAGAGGAATTCTAAGTTGTGTTTGTTTTAGGAAGCAGTATTAGCTGTATCAAAAGTAGCATTTGTTATCTGGATTCAATAGATTCAAACCAACTAATCATGGTCTAGATTTAAAAATATTAGCAAGGTTTTAAAGATAGTAAGCACTAAGAAACAGTAGTTTTTTAAGCTGTTCTATGAAAACACCATTTTCCATAATGAATTCACAATATTCAAAATCTGAAAAGGAAATATAGAATATTTACCTTATTCTACTCCCAAGAACAGGTAAAAAGATACAGCTGATTATAGCTACCACCTTTTCAATATTATCATGTTTATATTTGCCTCCTGAGAAAGCTGAAAATAACCCCGGGCTTTGGACACAACTGAAATACTGTTGTTTCTTACATATACATAATTATTACCTTGTATGAAAGTGTAATTTAAATGTATACATAAGGGCATGTACAAGCTGAATTACAGAGCAGAACACACACCAATTAAGGATGCTATTTGAAATTTTTTGCCCTGAAATGGTGTGCACTATGGATTGGTCATGTTTGATATTTTATATTATTTCACATTCTTATTAAAATATTAAAAAATAGGTATAATCAGAAGTCTGGGAACAGCTTAAGGAAAGATTATTTTTTTCTTTTTCTCTGTGCTTCTTGAGCCTGTAATAAATGAAACCTCTATGAAAACAGACTCCGTAACATAGCACACAATAAAATGTGTATTTGCTTAACATGAAGCCTCCCTTCAGACAGTTCATTGACAAAAGTCACCAAAATTTTTGTTAGTCTAAGTAAATGCCATTTATGACTGAAGAGCAAGTACACAGATAAATGTTTTACAGAAACAAGACCATGCCATGTACAAAATGTAATCTCTTATGCTAGTAATTGTCTACTCATCTTGTGAAGTCCACTTCCACATCTTTTGGTACAATGATCTATTTTAATAGTTTGAGACAGGTAATTCAGACATAGTGGTCAGATCTCTTAGGAACGCACTCTTCCCTCTAAAGACAAGGAGCAGGCATCATAAAATAAATTTCAAAGCCTAATAAGCTTTATTGCCTTAAAACATTAATGGGTATACTTTCAGACAGCTCTGCAGAAAATGAAACACACAGTAATGTTAAGAGTATTCAGCTTAAACTTTCAACTGGTGTAAGGATTAGTATTGTTTATCACACTAACTACTTGTACTTTACAACTGTTTATCTACAAAAGGCTAAGGAAACACAAGGACTCCTTTTTTTTTTTTAAACCACCAAGAGCTAGGAGCGATCTCTTGAGCTTTCCAATAGACCTAAACATGAATAAAATTCTCCCAACTTTGTCCTCACATGCCTCTCTTGTGGTCCAGGTATTTATTTATGCTGCATGAGTTTTAAGGGCTTTATAAATATGTATCACAGTGAGAGATCAAGAAAGGGAGTCATTGTCCTGCTATAAAGGAATAGTAAAAGCTTTGTTTTCTTCTGTATTCAGATACTCTGAGAAAAAAAAAAATATACCTTTACTTCCACCTGCCTGAAATTCTGCAATTCCTCAAAACTTTGAAGCACAATTAAAAGGATAGAGGCTTTGTTTACATTTTAACAATATAGCATCCGATTCAAATAAAATACATACACTGCAAATGCTGCAGTAAAGGAACTCAAAGTAGTTTGGATAACTCATCTTCCTTCCTAGAAAGTATGTGCATCTTAATCTTTGACATACTTAAGACAAAATATATTGTTTCACGGGGGTGTTCCTATATAGTTTTTAATTATGTAGTGCTCAAATTTTAAATTACAATAGAAATTTGATAGAAGAGTTGTGTGTGGCTGCTGGTTTTGATCCATCTCGCAGGAGTACACCCCATGAGCCTTCTTAAAGAATTATTTTCTTGGAGTTGCAAAGCAGTATTTGAACATCAATAATAAAGCCAAGTCTGTCACTCCAGCTGAGAACAAAGCTTTTCAAGCTTCAGAACTGCCACAGGGACACACTTCTTTTGAGAAGCAAATCCAAAGTGGCATTAAGGATTTTATGGCTCCTGTGGAACAGTGGTGATTGCTGTGCTATCATTTTTAATTTTTTTTTTCCTCATCCTTACAGTAAGGATGCTGCACTTAAAAGGTTTATTTTTTATGTCCATGTGTCATTGGAAATAGGAAATCATAGGCATTCTTTTCCCTCCCCTCAAATTCAAGTAACTCCCATAGGCTTTTTTTTTTTGTGTGTGTGTACTTGAAGAGAGGTGGGGTTTTTTTATTATTCTTTTGTAAGTTAAAGTAAACAAGTTATCTTGCCTATTTAAGGGAACAAGGTGGTGTACAGATTAAGAGCAGCAAAACTGCAAGGGTAAATGGGAAGGCTGCACTTCCACCCAAAAAGAACATATAAGAATTTCCAAACACTGAGATTAAAAGATATATGTTCTTAAACTGCCTGGTAAAGCACTGCACACAAGTGAAAATAAGTACCGACACTGTGGTAGTTAATTGTGGAAGTTAATCACTTCCATGATTCTGATGGCTTCACAGTACTGCAGGATAAATTTGTCAGCAATCACTGATGTCAATGTCCTTTGACTTCTCTTACCTAGGAAATAAAGTCAGACTGTTTTGTTGCATACAAGATATATAATAAATTAGTATTTAACCTGCATGAAAAGCATTACTGTAAATCAGACCCTTTTTTAAAAAGATAAAAAAAAAAAATCATTGGGAAGAAAATACAACACAGTAAAGATAATTCACAGGCTACTTGCTTTCCACAGCTGCTTGCTTAGACATAACCGAAGTCTAACTGTACCTCCCAGGGCCCAGCTCCCAGCCTCAGCAACTATTCCACCAAGTTCAGAGAAACTTTCCTGATTTACATTAGTCTGACACCTCATCTCTCTCTTCCCTTGTTTCTCCTCTTATTTTTATGAGAAGATATTTTCTACTACCTTCAACTGAAAGTAAATGAAAAAGCACTCTTTTTCCAGTAATGAATTTCAGAAAAAGAAGAAATTTCAGCTGCAATTCGGTCACAAGGAATGAGTCTGATTTGATGTGCAACGTTTTTAAATATAACAGTAGTTGTGAAGATACATAATCACAACCATAAAACCAGATCCAGTGTCTTCTACTGAAGCTCTTTTTGCCAGTCCTCCTATATGCATTTTTCCAATCATGTAACTGGGATACATCAGCTCTCCATTTGAAAAGAAGCTAAATGCAGCTTCATTCTTCACTGCTCATGTTCCAAACAGCACCAAAAAAAAAAATACACCACAAAACAATATATACCCCAATCAAAAAAAAACAACAACAAAACACCCATCCCACACCATGGTTTGTTTGATTTAAGACTATCAATACACTCTCTTGAAACTGAAGCTCAATTATTTTTGAAGCCTCTGCTCTCTGTCTTCTACTAATCTCATAGTTTACTGTATGTTATCCAACCCTAGAGTGGCTGTCATTTGTTTTACTTCTCACTTCTGACACACATGGACAACGCAGAGGAACTCAGGAGAAGTGACAGAGGCACCCTAAATATACACCAAGTGTCACACTTCTCAGCTTTGCTTCTTGCAAGGACTAGAGCCCTGGTCACGGATCAATTACATTTCCTATTCTCAGTACATTACAATTGATTTTCTCTCAACATCTTTCATGCAAGTAGCTTTATCCCTCTCTTGCTACTGGACTCTGTGCCAGCTTATGTTAGACTGCAGACTGCTACTCAGGCTGTTCAGAGGTTCCAATTCCTTTTCTCTTTTCTTGTCTGTAGTTGTAGCTCCCATAAGAGAACAATACTGCACCCTAGCTTCTCTTTTTCATGTATTCAAGAGCACACAACAGTACTCTTTTCCTCCAATAGCTCTATGAGTTGCCAGATTGAGATGTCTTCTGTCTTTGGGTCTGAAAGATGTCTACCTTAATAAAGAGCTTCTCATGGGTGGACTCTGCTCAGGAGTGACTAGAAAAGACAGACAAAACTAGGCTTTCCCTCCTGAAATAGCATAATTGGAATGTCCATGTGGTTGTTATGTCACCAGTGAATACACAGCCCACAATCTAAAGCATTCAAGCTTTAGTAGATTTAAATGATCTGCATTAAGTTTACATGCCAAAGTGCTGGCATCAGGGGGGCTGCAGAGGTGTCCCGTGTGAGGAGAAGCTGGGACTGCCCCATGCTGGGCACAGTTCCAGCTGCACAGATGGGCCATATTCCTCACATATCTGGAGCCTTAGAGCCTCACAGTCAGTCTAGGGATCTTCTGTTTCACAAAAGAAGTAGCAACACTTTCCAGCATTTTATTCTGCAGTATGGCAGAGTTTGTGGATACAACCGACTCTATAGCTTGACTGCACCTGGCAAGCTGGAATACTGCTGCTTTTTGCTTAATTTTTTCATGGAAAAAATAGTACCCAAACAATCTGTCCTTATACTATGCAGTCATTGATCTAACTTGTAATCTGTTTAAGATGTCTCTCTATTCATACTTCATTCTCTGCAGATCCTATTGACAGTCACTCTTCCTTGCTGATCAAGTTCATGTGCCCTCTTAATCTGCACATATGTTTAATATGAACTTCAAGACTTTTTATATCCTTGGGGTTATTTGTTATTTAAACATGGAGTTAATTGAGTGGGTCTTCCACAGCACAGGTGACAGGAGGGATTACAATTGCATATCTGAGTATATACTTTTTGGCAATACTTTTCTTCTTCACATAGATACTAATGAACCTCCTTCATGGATCTTTTCTAGCATTGCTTCTACAGTTCCAAAAACTTAGTGTAACTCACTGCATTTTACGTAAATTCTTATATTCTGCACAATGATGTTTCCCTCTGTTACTAATGTACTCAGAAGTACCCATCTCAGACCACTATCATCAGTTTGCAAAAGAACAACATCCATAGGACATGATGTTGCCAATGTGGGGATTTTAATAGACCTCCCTCTGTACTTGAACCCAGCTGAATTAGAAAGAAACACATTCTGTGAAAGAAATTTCTCAGAAGCACATCTTTTTTAGAATCTGTTCTTGAGCATATACTTTCTTCATGCCTTGCACTTTTCCAATGAGCTCTTTCTTCCATGATAAAGTTTCCAGCTGGAAGCAATTAAACACTATGTAGGCACTTATCAGAAACTGGGGTTTTAAAGGTACCATAAATAAAAATAAATGCAATATTAAAAAATGAAATATTAACATAATACACAGAGACTCTTCTAATACTTGAAATAAAGTTATCCTTCTTTTCAATTAACTGCCTCTCCTGAATCAGGATGTGACCATTAAGTGTATTATGCCTTCAACCTAAAGGGATTAAAATTAAATTTAGACTGTTACCTCTAAAAATTTTTCTTTGTGTATTCTCTGCAAAGTAAGTTCTACTGAACATCAAGAATTCATTGCTCAAAATAAACATATCCAAGAGAAATACTTGACAAGGCTGTTTAAAATCAAAGCTTGAAACACAGGAGTCAGAGGTGGAAAAGGTCAGCTGCCCTGTCTACTTTTAAATGTCTCAAGCAACAATGATTCTTTATTATTCCTTAGGAGATGAGTTCGTTGTCACTCAAACTTTTCTTTATTACCTCTAAGTGTAATCTTATTTTATAATCCTTTAATTATAAAACTTGGAGTCAACAAGGCAATACCATGCATAACATCCTTCTAAGAAGGACATTAGGGATCAATATTCCTTAATCTACTGCCACCCTGGAGTGCTTAATTATAACCATGTCTGTATTCTGTCAAGAGCTAGTGTAGGTACACATATTTATCCCATTTATAAACTAAGTAAACTTAAAAGACTGATATAGAATGAAAGGCCTCACACAAGTTTAAGACACATTTCCCACAGAGATATCATCCCAATGGGAAAGAAGAAAAGCTTTTCAGGACAGAAGCTCATTGTTAGCCAAGTAAATTGAGCTGCTGGCTCCTGATTTAACACAGATGCATCTGCATACTTTAGAGAAATAATTTAAGATCTACCAGGCCATCTCTTACAGTAGGACAGAAGAGATTAAGCTTCAGAAGGAAATGTTCTCTTGAACTTCTGAAAGACTTCACAAAGAGACTGGGAGTATGAATGTTTCATACTCCCAGAATGAAACTGGGAGTATGAACATGTTTCATTAAATAGGAGCAAACTAAACCAATCCTAGAAATCAGGGAAGTTAACAGAAGGCAAGTTGCAAGGTTTATTACTAAGGTTATCTGGTAGAAACACAGCCTTTTTGGGCAAAACCCCTGACTGCAACAAATCCAAACTAAAGTTTAAGGTATGCACACAGACTAACTTTGGTTCTTTTAAGGATCTGGTCCAATAAAAGCAATGACTATTTCTAATTTTCTTATTATCATAGCCAACATGGGACTGCATTCCAAAAACAAGTTAAAATCAGGGATCTGCTACAGCTAAGTGGAGATCCAAAGATTGCCATAATGTAACTCATCAGAAGAACAATAAATAGCAGATGTGAAAGTGTGGCAGTTATCCCAGGCTGATGAGTCATAGCAACAGTGGAGTGCGACCATGAGAGGAGTTCACATTATAATTCTGCCATACTCAGACTTTCCATGAGTCTTACTGGGGGAAGTGGTAGGATGGAGGGGCGGTGAAATAAACTATTCTGTCTGGTATATTCAATTCAGGAGATTTATGAAACTTTCTAAGAAGTCAGTTCTCAACTAATTTTGAAAAAGTCAAAACCTATTGGTCTGTTCACTAAAACAGTGGTCTGAGTCTTATGTATAACAAACATCTCCCTTCAGACATAAATGAATCAATCCACTTGACAAAGGCTGTAAGAGTCACTTGCAGGCTGAGATGCTGGCACATTTTAGGTCATATTTCTAGCATTTCAAGCTTCATAGTACACATACTCTATGTTGTCATTTTAACATCAGTTTATATCACTTCTAGTTGGATTAATTTGAGGAGCAGGAACCATCTTTGCTGCTATCACAGAGCAGTACAAAAAGATTCTCAGTCAGTTCCTTTAAGTACAAATGTGATAAAAGCAATAGCATCAGGTTTTTATACACTATTAATAGTTATTCACACAAGCTATACCCCACCTGAAACAAACCAATAACTTAAACTAAAAAAGAAAAATAATGAAAATAGTAAAACCGTATGTGAAAACAAGGGTTTTCAGAGCAACTCAACATTCTTATTTCCCAATTCCCATTTTTGTGAGCACTTTCATAACCTCACTTTCAGTAGGTACAAGCAGGTTTCAAACACTTTCCCTTTCAGCCTCATCTCCCTGGATGATAAATCTGTGAATTAACAACTAACTGAAAATATTACTGTTTTCACAATGGTAAAGGCTACCATGCTTTTGCATTTCCTGATTCAAGGGAGATTGAGAACAATCTTTATACCTTTCTCCTCTTGGCAACTGCTAAGCCACTGTTATAAAGATAGTAGGCTACCTGAGGATATGGCTTGACACCATATAGGCATTTGAATATTAGATCATTTTTCTAATTGGGAGATTGGGATTAATTTAAATTATTAACTAACAAAAATAGTTGACATTTTAAGAAGTATCTTTGACATGGCAGGGGAATATAACTGAAAGATATTTTTTTTTTTGACTACCAATATGGACATACAATGGTGCTGTAGAGAGCTCAATTTCTTCCCTAAGCAAGAGAAAAATTTAAATCAAGAAATCTTACTGGTTTCATTTAACTTTATATGACTACCTATTTAAATTTCACCTTTATACGTCTAGTATGTCTAAATGAATACAGCAGAGGACAGAATCTTTTATTACGCATTGCACTGTTGAATTAAAGAATATATATATCATCTTTCATTAGCTGAGGGCTTAGTGTGATGTTTGTAGTGCTATAGTTTACAGTCGCACCGCAGAAGTTGCAGTTCATCAGATGGAAGCTTCAGTGCATTAGGGAGAGAGTTTGATGTCTCATTACTAAGTGACATTGCGACAAAGACAGGAGGTATTAGCAAGGAGGAGGACTCAAGCTAACATCATAAACCAGCTTCCAACCACTTTAGGACTTGGACACAGAAGCCCATCATTGGCTCCCTCCATCTATCAGACTTAACCACAGTCGTCTGACTGAGGAATCTGGATTCCACACAGGGAGCTACAGTCCTGAAATTCAGCTGTGATAAACTGAGTGTTGCCAGGCCAAATTCCCTTTATTGTATATGGCTTTAAATTCTTAAAACTGTAAACGGAGCACTTGGTTAAGAGTTATATGCATAGAGAATGGATAATATAATTACATGTTGAAACCAGTACTCCTAACAGTTATGTTATTGGAAAGGGGAATAATTATGAGGTGCTGTATGAACAATACATATATAAGGAGAACACAGATGACAATGTAGCTTAGATGATGTATTATTTAGATAGCATAAAATGTGTTAGATGATATAGTGATTCACTAGAAAAGACCACTGGGACTAGATTCTTTTCTCAGCACCAAGTTCTCATGGATTTCGGTAAATCACCTAATCTCTTCATGATTCAGGGTATCCAGTGAAATAGGGTTCATTACACTGATCCCCTGCATGAACTTTGAAATAAGTCGGATGTAGAAAACCTCCACCTTCAATAGTTTTAGATGCTTTTTGGCTCTATGATTTTTGGCCAGATTTCTGACCTCAGTTTTAGTAGATCACAATATTCTGCAGCAAGGAACTTAACAGTTTCATTAAGCATATTGAAAAAAACCTTTTTTTTTGTACGGTATGTAAGTTTCTCCTGATTTAGCTCATGTTCCCTAACTCTCATATTCAAAGAGACAATGGGGTTGATTTTGTTAACAGGGTATACACGTGGAGACACATTGTCACCAAATGTTGACCAGATGTTCAGTGGGAAAATCTACTCTTCTGATTCAGGATGAAAGCAGATTATTCCAGTAAATGTGTAAGAAATTTGCGACCATTGAAGCCTGCCTCATGGGTCTCAGCTGGACTTTTTTGTGCATGAGGGAACAGAACTCCTACTATAATAGTAATAATAATAGAAAAGAACATTATTAATGTATTAGACTCCACAGTGAGTCCTGTATTTTAGTAAGGGTAGGTTTTGGACAGGAGAGGTGTAAATCTCTAAGCAAGTCTACAAATACTAGCCCAGAAACCAGACTTTACTCTGGAAAAACAGTATGCTGATTTTGCCAGATCTTGTAACACTCTCACAGAATGGATTCAGACCATCGCGTACCATAAGATCTACTCTGACAGTCCTTCTGTCCCAACTTTTCCCTGTATCTTCTGGTTATCCCAGATGCAGAAACAACGATGCAATCACATCACTGGCAGCAAAGTTACACAAATAACCCCACAGAAGCTGCTAAATACAAAAGACACAAACCCCAAGATTATGAAATGGGTACCTGCCCTCTATTACTGCCCACGCCAGAACCAGCAGCATTGAAGACTCTATTGGAAAACAGTATTTCTTACAGGAGTGGCTGCTTTCACAACAGCCAGCCTTGAAAGGTCACATGTGCCAAAGCTCCAAATTTTATATTGAAATGGAAGCCTTTAAAAATAGAGAGACAGATGCACAGGTCCCTGCTGCCAGCTGCAACCTCTAAGATGTATAGCCAAATGTAGATTTAGCATCTGAACTTCCATCTTAGCCAGCATGGTTGGTTCCAGATACTCAAGGTTATACAAGCCTAGAAAACAGACATGTCCTACATAGACAAAAATCCTCTCAGAAAGAGCCCTAGCAAGAAGACTCAGTTTCTCAGAAGCAAATACAGTTAGTTATATAGCATGAGAAAAGTAATGCAGAGGAGCTGGAGGCAGGGAGGGGAGGCTCTGAATATGTGAAGCAACCCAGAACACAGTGGAAGACACCATATGATGAAGATAAGTAAAAGATGCTTACATTAATGATGACGTTTCATACATGGAATGACTGGTTTGGTACCTAAGCATGGATTTAAACTATGTGTACTTTGATACAAAAATACCTTCTGAGGGCAACAGTTTAACAGGTAAGGGAAATCCACTTGATGCATGAAAAGCTTGCTAACTGAGCCAAATTCAGTGAGAAAACAGAAATAGTCAAGCAAAAAAACCAAAACATCTGGCATTCCTCCCTAAGCAGAGCCAAGATTCAAGGCGCTGCAGATTCTGCCAAGCTCATTAGCCTGACAACACTTGTGCTGTATTAGTGGGGACTGCACTGGGTGGTTACATCCACCTATAGCTACCAAAACAAATTAAGTACTACAGTTAAAAAAGAGCTATTATGTTATTAATTGTATCTCCTCAGATACTGGGAAGGTTTTACATTAGTTTACTTTATCTACGGAGAAGGCTGTGAACACTGACAACCACTGTGTAAAGTCATACCAAATTGAGAAGTTAAAATCAATTTCTCAGTTTCTTATAGCTTGAGATTCTGACTTGAACTTTAATAAGATAAATTATCATTATTGGTACATATAACAATGAAATAGAATAGCGTAGGTGGAGCCGAGATCTACTGAAACTGTCATAGTAAGAAATAACACTTGCAAGCACATTTTTAACATCGAAGTACTTACTAGGAGTTGCTAATTCATGAGGTAAGTTGAGTTCTTCATAAGATTTCACTAGCTTCAGTGAAAGATGGTGGTGCTAAGGACTCAGGAGGACCAATACTAACATTTTCCATTAACAAAATCCAAACATTACAGCTTAACCTTTAAACCTTACTACAGAAAAAAAAATTGTTAATAGAAAGAAAAAATCCATTACAACTAGGAAATATACTAAAACTTACTGGAATAACTTAAAGTCCTGTTTTAAATTTCCACTTAATCTATAAAAGCTGTATTTTAAATCTATTTTTCATTAGAGTTTTTCACATGTTCAACCACACACAGTTCAAAATGTTTCTCACTTCTGTGCATGTACAATCATGTATGTTTGAATAATAAAGAGATTTAACTGAATTTTATTGAGTAAAGGTTCTGAAGTTTTCTAATTTGATTTTTCATGTTTCTGTACTGTATCAGGTAAGAACAAAAATTATACCTTCTGAAAATCATAGCTTCTGATTTCAGTGCTGAAGATTCCCCTGTATGGAGCTTAAGAATTAAAATGTAACTTAAACATCCACCATCTTGCACACATGTAGATAGAAATTAGTATTAAAGATAATATTTAAATTTTTACCTGATGCTATCAAATTAATCTGAGGTAATATTTTTATATCATTAAATAAGGACTGTATTAGGTGTCTGGAAGTGCCAATATACATTTAAAACTACTATTCCAGAACCATGGGTAGAAACTATCCAAGATACAGCCCTTTTTCCTCTTGCCCCATTGCACATGATATACTCATCATTTGAGAGCTTATACCTTTATCACACAGCTCTCCACCCACACGGTACTTCAGTCTTCCCTTTCATACACATTCAATTTCCTATATTCAGTGACTTGCAACACTAAGGAACTCCAAACAGTATTCCATCAGGAAAATGAAGTCTTTTTCTGGCTTATTGTAAATTAGGAATGAAGCATATCTAGAAATTCATACGATATTTCACTCACTGTCATTTCAAGAACCTGCACATTACTAAATGAGATTACAGTTCTAGACTTTAACAGGGATGTCTGTGAAAGTTGATCTTGACTATTTCTTTCAGGTGTCCAATAAACCTTAAGAAGTCCCTAAGTTCAACAACAACTGAGGTATGACTACAAAATTTTCAACCATGCCCTCTTCTAGAAGTTGTAAAACAACCATGCTGTTTTCATCCCAAACTTTTTTTTTTAAATGAATGGTGAGGTGTCAGTAAGAACAGGCATAGGAACATGATTTAAACTGAGTTCCTGTAATTTACACAAAACTTCATATATGAAATACAAAAGAATTTATGACTTAGCAATAACAGAGCATGCAGAAAGTCTTGCGTGCTTGCTGTCAGGCTTTTAAAAATTCACAGGAAAAACCCAGTAAAATCCTGGGGTCTATTCCATCCACAAAGAAAAGATTTTCCTCCAAGTTTTAAGGATATAGAGTTCAAACTTCCCATACAGCCCAAGCAATCATGTTGCTATTGAACATACTAATAACCCCAGGCAAAACGCTAAGACAGCAGGAATGGGGCTGATTCTGGTGTCAATGTCTACACTGCAGGCAGCTGCCCAGACTACTTTGCAGGCAATGGAGAGAAATAAGTATGTTCGGTGAACAAGTTACATAACCAAGTAAACGTCCCTGTACCTCAACAGATAAATTTCTCTAAAATTGTTTGTATAGGCAGATTCTATAAATACAGTCCAGACACTTCAGAGGTGTAAGTCTACATTACACTTATCTAAAGTTCATGCATCTTACTTGGAAAGAGAACATGGCAAGACTAACCACCTAATAAAACTCATGCCTACAAGAAAATTTAAGATTGGAAGTAAGGTTGATTGGGAAGACAGGATACCAACAGCACAGTTTCTCTATTGCTGGTAAAGAGCTACAAAACACCAAAATTGTGATTGCCTGTACAGAATACATTGTTAAAGTTATCCTTTCTTCTTCCTTAACTTCCAAAAGTACAGAGTCCTCACACTGGTAAAGTGTACCTCTCCACACATCTGGTGCTAATGACCTACTGCAAGTGTGGCTGATGCATTCACAGCATAACAGTCCACAGTCTTTAATATAGGAAAGTATCACTTATCATTGATTTGTCGCGTCTCCTGACTTGCAAAGTTAATTCTGTACCACTGAAATCAGCAGTTCTTACGTATCAAGAGCACTTAGTGGTCCTTTGTTTCAAGATTTCCTCCCCACCCCACACACCGCTCCACCCCCACCCACCCACCTTGCTGGTAACAAGGTAGCCTTGTTACTGTGTCATATCTTTTCAATCTTCCCCCCCCATCCCCAGAGGAAGATCTGCAGAGTTAAATTGTTGGAAACCCCATGCCAGAAGCCCAGCCCCAGGGCTTTGGTTCCCAGTGTATAACATCTTTACTCAGTTCAGCCCTGAGAGCTCGTGTAGCAGTAGAGAGGGCATCTAGTATGGGGTCAGGAGAGTGGCGGAATTTGCTCTCTTTCCTTGGCTCCCCTACAGGTGTGCTTGGCCTTGTGCCAAAACCTGCTGAAGAGACCAAGCACCTGGGCTCAATCAGATCACAAAAGAGAACTGGAAACAAAGACCTCTGATCTCCTCAGAGTATGACCAGAGGCTGAAACCACATTGCTGGAGCCATAGGTCTTTTACATGGTTCCTACCTCTTCTTGGACTGCTTCAGGGGCTGCATCTCCATACCAAAGTTTGCCGAGTTGGACTTGCAGCCTGACAGCAAGACCACAGTAAAAGCTGTCTCTTCCCTTTCCTTAGGTTTTCAATAAACCACACCACCCCTCCACCAAAAAAAAAAAAAAAAAAAAAAAGGCATGCTTGACAAGATACTGCCAGGATTTTAAAAGCAGAGAAGCCTCAGTAACCACACAGTTCAATATAGTCATGAAATCCATCCTATACCCTCCCACTCACCCACCTCCTCTTAGTCTCTACCCCTTTACTGGGTTCTGCCCAGCCTTCCAGGGATCCTTCATTCAGAGGATCTGCACACGTGCAGGCAAGCAAACTATTGGCATCTTGAGCCCTTCACAAGAAGGGTATGATACTCATGGAAGAGTATTTCTTCTTCCTCCTCCTTACCGGGAAGGGAAGGATGTTGAAGTTTTCTCCCTCCTTTGTCCTGGCTGCTAGGTAGCTTTCCCTCCCACCAACGTTGCTCAGTGTGGTGCAGTCCCTCTGGCCACCAGCACTGTGAGAGGCACCTTAAACTGTGACCCTTCTGGCTTGTGCAGATTTACTGGCCTCTGATATATCTTTCCTGAAGTACACAGATTATTTTTTTTCTAGTCCATTCGTTTATTTGCACCCTAAGGAACTGTTGAATTTGGTTTTATACATTTATATATAAAGATTTTTGAAATTTATCACTGTCTCCTCAACTCAAAACTCACCATACGGTAGGAAGAAATAATGCCATTAGTATTCTGGGATTGGAGAAGTACTAGAGAATAAAGTACAAAAGAGTTTTTTCAGAACAAGAGTACTTGAAACACATACTTTTATTTCCTTAAATTGTACTGATGTTCTTAACAGTTCTGTTTCTATACACAATGATTTTCATGGAGTTATTGTAAGTAATCCTCATAATTCTCAACTGAACTGGAACCCGACTAAAGAATGGTATAATGAAGCAAATAAATCCTAATAAACTGATATAAATTATTCCTTATAATTTACAATTTGTATGCAGTCAACAAGAAAAATAAATAGTTATTTATCAAATTTGATTAGATGCCTCATATCTGTAATTAAAGGTAAGTGTTTTGGATTTTAAATTTGTACTCTTGTTAATTTTAAGAACCATCCATCAAGGAGGATATAATCTGGCCTGTGAACTTTGAATATTCTCCAGGGTCTTCACAGAGATAAGAACTTTTTGCTTGGGATTGTGTATCAGATAACCCCTCCCATCCACCTGCTTCACGATGCATGGGTATGCATGCTTAATTTGGGTGTCAAACTATAATAATTTGTGGTGGATTAAGCCCAGTAGGCAAATCAGCCCCACTCAGACACTCGTTCACTCCCTCCACAATAGAATGGGAGAGAAAGATATGTGCAACAGTAAGAAAACTCATGGACTGAGATAAAGACAGCTTAATAGGGAAAGCAAAAGCTGCATGCACAAGCAAAACTAAATGAGGCATTCATTCACTGCTTCCCATCGGCAGGCAGGTGTTCAGCCATCCCCAGGAAATCAGGGCTCCATCATGTGTAACAGTTGCTTGGGAAGACAAATGTCATAACTCCAAACATCCCCCACGGTTTTTATTACTGAGCACATCATATGGTGTGGGATATCCCTCTGGTCAGTTGGGGTCAGCTGTCTCAGCTGTGTCCCCTCCCAACTTCTTTTCCCCTGTAGCCTACTTGTTGCTGGGGCAATGTGAGAAACACAAAAGCACTGTTCAGCAATGGCTAGAACATCCCTACGTTATCAATGTTGGTTTGGTCACAAATCCAAAAAATAGCACCCTACAAGCTTCTATGAAGAAAATTAACTCTATCCCAGCCAAAACCAGTAAAGCATCTAATGAAGTTGTATTGTCACAGGCTGCCTGGTATTTTACAGGACCTGCAGGAGACCTAGGATCTTCTTGAACAGCCTCCAGAAGCATGGCTGGATACCCTTGGCATCTCACATGATTCTAGGTACGCATAGCAAGGAAACAAATTTGTTGCAGGCCCTTAATCACTGCAGTTTACAGCACTCTATCCTGTTCAGGAGTTGATTCTTAAAAACCACAGAATACACACCTGAGATAAGTGCTTAGGAAAACCCAGGTAAGTCCCACCCTAAAACTGGAACAGCCCTTTGCCAGACTGGAATTACAACTGGAACAGTTTATTCAAAACAATTCCATGTATTTTACTGGTTGGTTCAAAGACTGTTAACTTTCAAGTGGTTTTAGTTATGAAAGCATTTGTGTAAACACTGACAATAAAAATATAATGCAAAATTCACTCCGCTTGATGCAAAGCAATTTTAAAAATCCCTCATAATAGCCATTAACTTAGATTTTTAATTGAGCAGAAAGCTCCTCTTCTGCAGAGATAGTTATACAGTTATTTTGAAGGGTACTAATATGATTGAAAGAAAACTCTCAGATCCGCAACCAGATTTTTGCTTTGTTCTGATGCAAGTCACAGCACTGTAGAACCCTGTACAGAAAGCAGCTTTACTTTGTTATGTTTAGCTCATCACATCTATATGATGGGAAACTGATTGCATAAACACAGTGGCAATTAAATGACTATATTCACTTTAGAAGTGAAAGCAATGTAGCTACTCCAGGAAAGCACTGAAAGTCCAGACTAATGAGCAGGACTCCTTAGCCATGCCAGCATGATGTACTGTTCCTGGAATTTAATCTAACATCCACTTTGTTACCCTGCACTATGTGAATGTAAGAACACACAGGACACTAGTTCAGAGAGCTTTACATCATATTCAGTTCCTCAGCTACAAGCCCAGGTTATCCAAACAACATTGATCAACACAGCTTGGGTAACTGGAAATACTGACTGATACAGTGAACTGACACACAGGAAATATTCCTTCAAAGTTAAAGAAGGCAGTAAACCAGTTTTAAAAATTAAAAAAAAAACTTTAAAAATTTAAAAACTACTATGATGAATAGAGCTTAGTTGCTTTGTCAGTTCAAAAAACAATCAATAACAGATGACACTAAATCATTACCATTTATAGTGATATACCATTTTATATATGCATGCCTATCTGTGTGTGTACATGATCAAAGCAAAAATGTTCCATGAACAACATTTAGAGTCATGATCATAAAAGCCTGTGATCAGAAATTAGCATAAGCTTATTTCAGAATTTCTACAAAAGAAAGTTTTCGTAATTGATTGTCATGGAAGTAACAAGTTTCAGAGTTTAACAAACAATAGCACTGGTCCCCAAGCCAAGTTTATCTGCTTACACCTTAACACCATTCATCCACACAGAGAAGTCATTTAGACCACTCTCCTTTAGAGAGCCTGTTCTCTCTATTGGCTGTTACAGCACAGTACCCATTTATTTAAGTTCAGATACGGCATCAGAGAAGTAACCTTTCTCCTACTCCTGAAAGTCAAAAGTTTCAAGCCTCTCCCATCTTGCAGGACTCCATCCATGAATCAAACCATAGGCTCTGTATGTCCACCTTGCCTTCCCTACATCACAGAACTTGGGTTCTTCCCTCTGCAAAGTTTCTGTGAAGCCCCAGTCAATCCCCCATTTATCCTCCCTAATAGCACACAGACAGCTCACCTTCCTCCTGCAACATTTCATAGAATCATAGAATCATTTAGGTTGGAAAAGACTTTCAAGATCATCAAGTCTGACCATTAACCTAGCCAGGCTTTCAAGATCATCAAGTCTGACCATTAACCTAGCCGAGTACACCACTAAACCATGTCCCTAAGAATCACATTTATACATCTTATAAACACCTCCAGAGATGGTGACAATTACTTCCCTATGCAGCCTCTTCCAATGCTTGATAGCCCTTTAAGAGAAGAAATTTTTCCTAATAGCCAATCTAAACCTCCCCTGGAGCAGCTTGAGGCCATTGCCTCTCATCCTGTTGCTTGTTACTTGACAGAAGAGACGAATCCCCTCCTCTCTACAACCTCCTTTCAGGCAGTTGTATAGAGTGATAAGGTCTCCCCTCAACCTCCTTTTCTCCAGACTAAACAACTCCAGTTCCCTCAAGTTGCTTCTCATAAGACTTGCTCTCAACAGCCCTCACCAGCTTTGTTGCTCTTCTCTGGACACGATCCAGCACCTCAATGTCTTTCTTGTACCAAGGGGCCCAAAACTCGGCACAGTGCCCGAGGTCCTGCCAAAGCCCCTGGATATCAACAGCCATCTTGCCCAGACCAAGGTCCTCACCCCCCTGTAGGCCCTTTTTACAGAGCAACGCACCAATCAGACAACAGCTAACAAATCAAGGACCCACCAGTCAGGAAGAAGCTAACAGAGGCAGTGCCCTGCAGAAGGTCCTGGAAGGTACCAGAAAGACCCGAAAATACCTTTATTGATAAACAAAAGCTAGATCCAAGGAATAAATTACCTTACTAACCACCCACCCTAATAATAACTGCTGGGAGGTGATAAGAAATAAAAACCAAAATAAATTTTAAAAAGCCAAACAACAACCCTCCAGAAAACTACTGCATGGTCAAAATTCAGCTTAGCAGAAGATAAGGGACAATGATTTAGTAGCAAGAGGAGGACTCACGACAGCCTCCATCCACTATTGGATATGGGAGGTAACATAGTGACAAAGGATGAGGAGAAGGCTGAGGTGCTGAATGCCTTCTTTGCCTCAGTTTTTAGTAATGGAGTAGGGTGTCCCCCGAGTACCCAGACCCCTGAGCCAGCAGATAAGGGCAGGCAGCAGAATGATGCCCCTGTAATCCAAAGGGAAGCGGTGAGGGACCTGCTCCAGCACCTAGAAAAAAACAAGCCTATGGGCCCAGATGGGATTCACCCGAGGGTACTGAGGGAGCTGGCAGAAGTGCTTGCGGAGCCACTTTCCATCATTTACCAGCAGTCCTGGCAAACTGGGGAGGTCCCAGCTGACTGGCATCTAGCAAATGTGACGCCCATCCACAAGAAGGGTCAGAAGGATGATCCAGGGAACTACAGGCCTGTCAGTCTGACCTCGGTGCCTGGGAAGGTCATGGAACAAATAATCCTGAGTGCCATTATGCA
>JAOXJK010000012.1:80040475-80085961 GCA_025774025.1 Xenus cinereus
CAGGCCCAGCCAGCACGGGTTCACGAGGGGCAGGTCCTGCTTGACAAACCTGATCTCCTTCTATGACAAAGTGACCCACTTGCTGGATGAAGGAAAGGCTGTGGATGTTGTTTACCTGGACTTTAGCAAGGCCTTTGATACGGCCTCCCACAGTATCCTCCTGGAGAAACTGGCTGCCCGTGGCTTAGATGGGAATACCCTCCGCTGGGTTAAAAACTGGCTGGAGGACCAGGCCCAGAGAGTGGTGGTGAATGGAGTGAAATCCAGTTGGTGGCCGGTCACGAGTGGTGTCCCACAGGGCTCGGTACTGGGACCCGTTCTCTTTAATATCTTTACCAATGATCTGGACGAGGGGATCGAGTGCACCCTCAGTAAGTTCACAGACGACACCAAGCTGGATGGCAGTGTTGACCTGCTGGAGGGTAGAGAGGCTTTACAGAGGGATCTGGACAGGCTGGATCGACGGGCTGAGATTCTATGATTCCCTCATCTTGAGGATGATAAGGGAGTGATCTCCTTGGAAGCATGATTCACAGGCACACCTCTATTCAGAGTAGCTTTAGAAGGTCTTGATTCTTAATAGATTAGATACATAAAGAAAATAGTATGATAGACACACAGATTTTAATACTGTCATGATGAAGAACTGTAGAATGTGAAGCTGTGTAAGCAACCATAGTAGATGTCTGTGTACAAACTGCCTTTACTTGGTCTTAGGAACTGTGGCTGACATCATGCTATTACTTAAGTGATCATAAGATTTAAAAGTGGAAGAGATCTCTACAATTACACTAGTTTCAAAAATTTATTGTATTATTAAAACATTTAGGTGAATGTCAAGACAGGAATATATATTCTGTAGCAGCAGATGAACCTCCAGTTGGGTCACTATAAAGCCAGGTAGTTCTACGACAGTGTTCTAATCTTTTCAGATATTCTGAGTTTTGAATGCATAGTGCACTTCGAAGGAAAAAAAAAAAGACAAAAGAATAATTGTGAATAATTCAATAAAACTGTACAGTGTACAATACTTGTCAAAATTTTAGATGCTTGCATACATTTAGAAAACAACATATACATAAGTATAACTACTTTGTGTTTTCCTCCAGAAGACACTTAACTGTTCAGTAATGTACCTAATGAGTCCCTTACTTTCAAAAAGGATCAGCTTGTGAATGTGACATGGCTGAGAGCATGCAAAGAGAAGGAATTTTGTGTCTAAAGTTAGATAAAATTTAGAGTCACTCGATAGCACAAAAATAAAAAATCAAGATGACCTGACTTAGATGTGCAGAATTACTAAGTTTATAGTGACTGGTTTCAGAATATCTTTTATATTCTGATGCAGTAAATAATTTTTTTTTTTTTTTTTTTTTTTTAAATAAAGGATGTTTTAAAAAATGGACAGTAATCTTGGGGAGTGGGGGATAAGGAAATTTACCTCCTGTAGTACTGTAGTATATAAATCAGCCTGTGAATGAATAATTCTTTCTTCAAGAGATCACTGACTTCAGTAGGATGGATAGACTATTAGACCAGTATGTCTAGTATCACAGTCATGCAAATTAAATAAAGCCTAATGAAAGTTCATGCTTCATATCACAAGATGATCACTTTCTAGAGTAAGAAAGTTTTTTCCCTTGTGCAGCCTTGTACACATCGGCTAACTGGATTACTGGGAGGACTTTAATCACCAATTATTCTTCAAGTAGAAAAACATGAATATTCTCCTCACAGTGTTGTCCAAAAAGACTGAATACCCTGAATTGTTTAACAGCCTAAGGAGATACACAACGCATTATCTTTGTGGGTCTAAGAGAACAAGGACATATGTGGGGGATATACTCCTGCAGCTCTATCTCCAGTCTAAAAATGGCTTTCTCAACAAACTCTCCGAAGAATCTCATGGGACAGCTCAATTTATCCTTTTGTTTTACAATGGTAGGGATCCTGGCTCTGAAATGTATGACTTCTCTACAAGACTCAGGAGTCCTTATGTGCATTCCTATAAATATGTATTTTAAATTCTAGTCTTCTTTGTTACTAACACAGAGAGAGATTAATACGTCATATTAGTAGCTGCATGTGATCTTCTGAGTCATCATCATAATGGATCAATGTAAAAGGCACTAACTAGTACAGGAGTTCTCTTGTAATAGTGGCTTTCTCTGAGCGACTGAAGACAATACACAACACATGAGATTTATGACCTCATTAGAAATTTAGTAACTTAAGCTTTTTGAAAAGTTTTAATGCTGTAGGTGACATTCTTTGCCTTAATCTAAAAATATCAAATGTGAATAGCTTGTTTTGCCTTCAAGTGGTCCCAATTAGTTTGTAGCTTCATAGCATTCTGAATTACTACTGAAACTTTAACAAATGCAACATAACTCTGTTGCATTTATTCGTTGATAGAATTACACTAGTCAAGTGTATCTTTTTTTTTTCTGTCCAGTAGAATTAACAGTTTGCAAAAATTCCCATTCCCCAATTGGATATAGTAGGGAAATTTCATATGTTTCTTAGACTTTTTTTTTTTTTTTTTAATAAAGAAAGATTATTTGATCCTCCCCAGTTTTGACATTTTGGAGCGGATGGTTATTCTATTAAAAGGATTTTTTGTAAATATACCAGATGTCTACTTTTTTTTTTTTTCTTGTTTGGAAATGGTTAATATTTGCTGAGAAATAAAATAAATAATAGATAATAAGATAATAAGATGTAATAATGAACATGAAATGCAATAATTCATTTAAAATGCAATGAAAATAGAGATGACCCCCATTTTGGAGAACAGTCTTGGCCTTGTCATCCCAAATAGAGCCCTCCAATGCATCTCCATTTCAAAGATTTATGTAACAGCTGGCAAGATTGACTCTACTAGTGATTAGGTACAATTGATAGCAACTTAGAGTATCAGTGCTGAAAGCTAAAATGCAAACCTTTATCAGAAATCTTATTTTTTACAAAGAATGAATCCTTAAGACAATGAAGTATTTCACTATAGGCTGTTTTAAAACAATTGTATTTTCTTTGAAAACTAGATTATCTAGGCCATTGAAAATGTAAATAAATGTATAAGTTATTCAGTGAAAGATCTGTGTCATCTGTACATCCCTGGGAACAGAGGTTTTACAAAATGCACATCTTTTCTTTCTAGTAACATCTAAAGTAACTGTGCTTTTCTCTACAAAGTTATTTCCACAAATTCTAATTGCATAGTTTTCCTCTTAATGTATTTTAAGTCATTCATAAACATAAGCTGACTGAAGGGATTTGCAACCAGAAATAGATTTTTCTTAATAGCAGGCTTCACACAAAATGTGATCTCACATTTGTGATGAAGCACTGCTTATTAAAAACGTAGAATCATAGAATCGTTTAGGTTGGAAAAGATGTTTAAGATCATCAAGTCCAACCATTCATCTAGCACTGCCAAACCATGTCCCTAAGCCACACATGTACACGTCTTTTAAATACCTCCAGGGGTGGTGACTCAACCACTTCCCTGAGTAGCCTCTTCAATGCTTGATAACCTTTACAGTGAAAAAAAATTCCTCATATCCAATCTAAAACTCGCCTGGAGCAATTTGAGGCCGTTGCCTCTTCTCCTGTCACTTGTTACTTGGCAGGAGATGAACACCCACCTTCCTCCAACCTCCTTTCAGGTAGTTGTTGAAAGTGCTAAGGTTTCTCCTCAGCCTCCTTTTCTCCAGACTAAACACCCCCAGTTCCCTCAGGAACTCCTCATAAGACTTCTTCTCTAGACCTTTCACCAGCTTTGTTGCTCTTCTCTGGACACGATCCAGCACCTCAATGTCTTTCTTGTAGTGAAGGGCCCAAATCTGAACACAGTATTCGAGGTGTGACCTCATCAGTGCCAAGTACAGGGGGACAGTCACTTCCCTGGTCCTGCTGGCTACACTATTTCTGTTATAAGCCAGGATTATATTGGCTTTCCAAATATGTAAATGTGTGTTTATGTGTGTGTTTGGGTTTTTTTCCCCTTAGGAGAGAAAGCACTTGGTAGCTCTGGTTTGCTTTCCTCAAAAACTTACAGCATTGACTAATGCCACCTTTAGACACACAGAACTACTATTTCTTTCTATTTATAAAATCATAATTAGTCAGAGTGCAGGGTATTTTTATCTGACAATAAAAATTATTACAATATTTATCTTGCCATATGCAAATATCATGTTAATATATACCTGAATTACTATATATTAACCTGAGTATTTAGTTAATCTGACTCACTCATATCGTATTGCTTTATGAGAAAACCGTATCGCTGAAAACACTTTTCTGATTTTCAGATGCTAAAAGCCATGTGTAACACTGGAGCAAAAGTATCCCTTTTCTGAGTAGTGATGGCATATTTGAATGATGTTCTCTTAATTTTAAAATGAAAGTTCATTTTCCCTCAGTGTCAGAATTTTCAACGCTGAAATACAAATTTTGTACATAGAAGAGCAAGACAGTCCAATGCTCATTAAATCGAATGGATGTATTCTCACTAAACTTAGTAGAAAGCACTGAGCCTAAAACTGAGAGAAAAGCCAATTTATGGGACTAAAAGTATAATGATCCTAGTTTCATGGAACGCAACTGGTGAGCTAATGATCAGTGCTACAACAGGGGACAAATTATTTCACTTCAGTTTCCCTTATTGTCACCAACTCAACAGTACATGAGTAAAAGAAAGATATTTAAGAGGAAGACTCCAACACCAACTAGTCTATAAATCATGAAAAATTGCTCCAAAAATTGCCTAGTTGCAACACACTTTTTTGACAAGGCAGGCTATAATTTTTTATGTTTGTTCCTATTAACCACCTCTGCATAACTTCCTCTGTGTGATCTGCAGGTGAAATAATTTTTCTGGTTCCAGCTGGGAAAGAGACTTTGTAGAAGAGCAACTGATGTAAAGACCTGCTGATTACTGAGGTTATTTGTCTTCTAGGCTGAACACACCTGAGATCAGAAATCAATACAGACAACAAAGCCATGTGAAAAGACTGTAGTGGAGTCTATAGAGTTCCAGAGGGAGGTTCTGATCCTTCCCTCAATGATATATTAAGATTCTTTGATATAAATAGTTTAAAAGAAGCATTTATAAATGCTTCCCCTGCCAAAGAAAAATGGAAGATTTAAATGCCTGTATATTTAGTTTGTCTTTTTCTGGACGCATTTTTCTGGTTGGTTTTTTTGTCTATTACTTCATGAGAATCATGACTAGCCAAAAAGCTGGAGTCAGTGGCACAAGTTGAACAGTGAATGGGAATCACTTGGAATAGTATTTTTTAAATGGAAGAGAAGAATACAAAGTTCTACAAAGAATAGAGGTTGGTTTGTTTGTTGTTTTTTTTTTAGTAAGATAGGATTGCAGAGGATGAAAAAGTGCATTGGGATGAATAGGAGAAGAAAGGACCCAACCAAATGACTGTTCAGTTAGTGGAAGGTGAGCTCAGAAGCATGTGTTGCTGTAACAGAGGAGATGAATGTTATGTATATAATGTAGTAATTATTCTTTACTTTCTCAAACATTTCCTCTAAAGTGAATTAAACCAGGATATTGATGCTTATATGTGGAAGTAAATGGAAGTTATGCCTTTGGCTTTTATCCTAGTTCCAGATGTTCACAAGACTTTTTCAGTTTTTCCCTCTACTGAATTTCAAAAGCAACAGCTCAATTTTTGGCTACAAAGTAAAGCAGTATTAAAAATGGCTCTTATGTTACTATGTATGTGTACCAGCACATTTCTTTGCCATACACAGACTGTTTTTACTGATACTTTCAACTTGGCTGAATGGAAGGAAAATATTTGGGTATAAACAGATGGTGTTAGCTAAGTGAGAACTACTTTCAAAGACAGTGTAATGTTAACAAACTGAATGTTTTAGTACTTTTACATTACAAGATGGAAATTGGAATAAGATTTTGAAAAAGAACTATTTTTAGTGTTCTGTAGCACTTTATACTGAAAGTTTTTGGCACCCCATTCAGATAATGAAGTACTGATTCTTTGTATCACAGGTGTGCATGCATAATTACTTAAATTAAAGCAATAACTAGAAGTCTTAACTAATGGTGAAAACTCTGTTTCGTTTTTGTCTAATCATGCTCGAAGACATCCCCTGCCCTGAGAGTTTACAGCTCTAAATAGACTGAGAATCTCCTAGGCTACAGGGGATGCAAGAGGTAAAAAGGAGTTTGTTTCAAGACAATTACAGATAGAAAGTTATTGCATAAACTGGATTTATATTTCAGTTGTGAATGGCATATAAGCTTCACGCATTCCAGTGTTGTCTTCTGTGGTTCCCTCTGGCAGCTTTCATAAAGTCCTTCCAGACAAAAATAGATTAGAATTTTATGTGGGTCTATCTGCTATAGAGTATCAGATTTGGATGAACAAATAGAAAAGTCAGGACTCAACTGCGACCTTACGTAATGTTTGATATCTTAACAGTAGAGGACAGAAGACGTTCTTGTTAATGCAGGATGTCTACCTGAACTCTTTCCAAGAAAGTAGGTCAAACAGTAAACAGTTACCTAAAGATGCTTGCATTCAGAAAACTCAGCTGGTTTGTAACTCACTCCAAGTACTGAGTGAAAGAAAGGCTGGCAGTTGTTTTAGAAAGCGTAGGTTGGTTCCCATACAATGCTTGAAGGGTTAAACTCAGAAAGGGAGGGAAGATAATTTGGAAGGGTGGATTTTTGTTTTGAAACAATAGCATAGGTAAGTGCATGACCCCATCCTGCACACGTGAAAGGGTGCTGGTAGCTGTACTCACTCAGCAGCTGACAGTGTCAGCAAGATTCCTGATAGCAAGCATAAGAAAAAATTAGTTTTTGTCTGTGCTACTCAGGCAACAATAAAGGGCTACATGGCTCTAGAGACTTTGCTGACATGGGTGACCAAGAAATTGCTATCAAGATGTCAAGTAGATTCTGATGCAGTAGGTACTGACACATTAATAGCAGCAGTTCAGACTGCACCAGAGCAGCAATTTCTGTAAGACCTTATTAACAAACTAGGCTAACAATACCACATCAACAAATGGCAACTTTCTGTATTTCTGTATTTTCTAGTGTCTGACCAAATCATAATCTCATAACTGAATTTACCATTTTGTTTGATACTAGCCCTATAACCTACACGATCATCTTTCTGAAAATTCATCTGGATAACTGAAATTCTAACCCACAGTGACCAGTTCTACTCTAAAAGCAAGAGGAAGATAGAACAACATTGTGGGACTTCTGAGCATTTTTATGTATATGTACAAATGTGGTTTACAACAAAAATTATTTTTAAGCTCTCTGGAAATCGACACAGGCTCATATATAAAAAAGTGAGCAAAAATGGCAAATTTTAGATTTTGTGTGATAATGCCTAAGTTTACAAAGCAAATGATGACAGAAAATTGGAAATTAAAATTTAATTTAAAATAAAATTGAATATCTGCATCAAAGGAAACATTTTCATATTTTACTTTCTCTGTAAATGTCAAAAAAAATTCAGAAAGTTTGGGTTGCTTTCATTTTTTTCTGTGGACTCCAGATGAAGGTCCTCCAACTTGAGGAAAGCAAAACAGAAGATAAAAATTCATCATATTCTTTGCTCACTGTAACTAGTGAGTTTTTCCCAGCTGCAGCTCAGATAGATGATTCAAATTACATTAGAATTAGCTTTTCAATTATGCAGCGTTGTCTTAATATTATAAACTATAAAATGGTACAATTTTTCAGAAACTGTGATTGGTAATTACTCTGCGATGCTGTCTAGACAGAAAGCAGTATTTCATTACAAATTATTTCAATGTGAAAGAAAGAGTTTGTCTTGAATATTTTTATCCCAGAGGAATCGGAAAGAGTACATATGTCTTCACAGACTGCTGCAAACTGTGATACGGATTAAGCTCATGGTAAATTGCAGGAAAAATTTTCAACCTTGAATACCTAGTGTTGCTTAAACTGAAAATATAAAACAAAAATCAGTGCAGGTTCAAGTGTGAATACAAGAAATAGAGAACTGTTTAATCTACTCTGTGGAAAAAACGTGGAAGATATTCATAGCTTGTTCATGGCAGGGATTTTTGTCTTTCATATTTAAAATCTGTTTGAAGAGGTTGGACAAGATGATCTTTAAGGCCCCTTCCAACCTAGAAGATTCTGTGATTCTGTGAATGTCATGGTTTAACGCCAGCTGGCAACTAAACACCACCCAGCAGCTTGCTCACTCACTCCTTCCCGGTGGGATGGAGGAGAGAAGAGGAGGGGAAATGGTGAGAAAACTTGCGGGTTGAGATAAAGACAGTTTAATAGGGAAAGAAAAAGCCATACATGTAGACAAAGCAAAACAAGGAATTCATTCACCACTTCCCATCAGCAGAAAGGTGTTCAGCCACCTCCAGGGAAGCAGGGCTCCATCACACATAACAGTTACTTGGGAAGACAAGTGCCATAACTCTAACCATCATTCCCTTCCTTCTTCTTCCTCCAGTTTATATACTGAGTATGACACCATATAGTATGAAATATCCTTTTAGTCAGAGTCATCTGTCCAGGCTGCGTCCCTTCCAACCTTCTTGTGCACCCCCAGCCTACTCGCTGGTAGCGTGGTGTGAGGAGCAGAAAAGGCCTTGATTCTGTCTAAACACTGCTCTGCAATAACTAAAACATCCCTGAATTATCAATGCCATTTCCAGCACAAATCCAAAACATAGCACCATGCTGATACCATACTAACTACTATGAAGAAAATTAACTCTATGCCAGCCAAAACCAGCACAAAGAGTTAATAATAATGTTGCTTCAAGTCAAAGTAAAAAATAGCTATATTGAATAAGTACCAACCCATGTGCTTACAAAATGTTACTAATTTCTACCAAATTTTCCTATCACCATAGAAACCATTAAAATTACAAGATACGAGTCTATGTGTTCAGTAAAAGACAAACACAGCCTAAATTAAATGATGTCTAAAAGTGCTTTAACCCAACTGGACCTCTACTGTTATTATCTGATAAGGCTACTTTAACTGGTGTCAACTAAAACTCATTAAATGACCACCAGATAGCCATGGGACTGAGGTCAAAATGAAGAAATAACTTACTTATGGTTGAGTGTGCTAGTGATTATTTCAGAAATTATGGATAAGGGAAGATAGCAAAGGTTCCTATGTTATTTCCTAAAATAGACTATGACAATAAAAATCATTAAAATAATTGCCAAAACATTAGAGTGGGAAATAGGAAATTTTAGATGTCCCAGACTGCCTTCTGACCCTAGATAATTCTGTTTTCTCTGTAGAAGTACTAGCAGTGCAGATATATTCCCAGGCAAAAATTCTATCAGTTAAAAGTTCTATTAAAGAGTTAAGAACTTTAGAAAAAATCTTGCAATAATCAAAGCAAAACTACTTACATTATAGAAATTTTCTATAAGAGTAGGTTATGCCATAACCGAGTGCTCCTTTAAAAAAAAAAAAGGCCTAAATGAAACAATGTTCTTCGTCTTTTTGAGGAGCTGGAGACTATTAGAGGCATAGATTTTCTGTAGAGGTACATTTTACACATTCATCTCTTAGCCTGTTCCATGTATAATCAGATTTCTTTTTCATTTAATCAAGAAAGCTTCATGAGAACAAATTTAGTCAAAGTCATACCTAATAATACTGGAAAGCAGAAAAAGTTACATGGCTTGGAGTTCCAACTGAGGTTAAATGCATTCTACATTCTCAAGGTAAAAGGTCTGTATTACTTCACATCAGCTGGTGTTCTAGAGCTTTATTTTTAATGTTTACCCATATCAATAGTCCTTCCTTCTGACTCTTTATAAGAATAAAGAATAAAGTCTTGGAAGAGCACATTTCCAAAGTCTGAGATGATTTCCAACAGTTTGTTCAGTTATTCCAAAGAATCCCCCTGAAATATTCCAGTTATTATATCATTTACAGACTTAATTAGTTAACAAGCATCTTTTTAAGTACGATCTTGTCCTATATCCTGTATGCTTTACCTGCAATTCAAAGGGAAGATGGAAATATGCAGTTATTATGGAAACTGTGCAAGGATGAAGTAATCTAAGATTTACATCAATCTGACCTTTCTAAGTTACTGAAGCTCTATCTGAAAGCACCTGACTGCCCAAAAGAGATGGAAGTATAAAAGAATCAGACATCTAGCCCTTTCTCATCTTAGAGTAATAACAGAAGAGAAAAAAAAATTTACAGCAGCTATCATATTTAGTCATCAGCCCATAGTATCCAAGACCCTATGATGCAATTTTTCTTCTATGTAGAATGAAAATAACTACAGCATTTACAAGGCACAAATTTTCACAAAAGGACAGTTCTTCCCTTCAAATAGGATATGTCTTAATGTATGAAATAAAGAGGTAGAGGTCATCTGCTTCAGCAACGTACAAGTACACTGTGAGATGTAGATCCCAGACCTGAATCTCTGGCAAAACAGAATGATAGAAATTTCAAGAGAAGACAACTACTCAGCATCCATTTACATACAAAGATATGCTCTTGAGAGTTGCAAGCCAGGCCTCTTCACCGCAGGAAAGCGTGACCATCCCCAGCATGTTAGAATGTGTCCTTCATGGAGCCTGAGCAGACTTGCTGAGGGTCCACCAACATACGCTCCAGCCAAAACAAGCAACAGAAGCTTGGCTTCTCTGAAGCATAGATGCCCTGAACACAAATACAACATGAATAATAGCCAGCAGGGTGGAAGGAAAAACAAAACTCCCGTGGATCTCAGGGCTTTGCTTCCTATCCCAGTATTCAGTTACAACACATGCATTTCAAGCAACAGCTGAAAAATAACTGATGAGGCTAAGGCCTGTAATAAACAGCACGTAAGATACTTAACTAGTATCAGTGGAGATTCAGCACAAAATCACCTGAGGATCTGGACTGAAGTGCTCCCTACCTCCAAATCCTACAAGAAATCTGTAACAGCAGGCACTTTAACCTAGCTTTGACTTCGTATCTTTTTGTTCAGCAAGTAAAATTACACATCTTAATTTATAAACTGCAATTCAGCTTTTGCAATTGAAGTAATAGCAGCAAGAGTACAGTGGTAGATGAGGGCAATTTTTGGTATAAAATTTGTTTAATATCAGCTTTCTTAAGCAACTGGAATTTTGAATATTCAGCATAAAAGCAATCAGTGTTGCTGTTAATTCTTCAGAGATAGGTCCTTTCTGTAGCGGAGGAACAATGCACCATCTGTGTGTAAGTTTGACACTAATTGCTAGTACAACAAATATTAAAGTTGATTATCCAGACTTACAAATTATAATAAATACAAGTAAAATTGAAGACAGCTTTCTTCCTCCCCTTCCCCTCCCCCCCCACCAAAGCACAGAAAATTTAATAGAGAACAAAATGAGCTTATTTATACATAATTGGTCACAAGTATCCTGAAGAAATTCTCTTTGTCATTGGTCCCTATAATCTCTCACTGATTATAGCCAATGATCGTGACAGAATTTGAAGGGCGACAGACTTTGTTTCAGGCTATGAGAAATCAAAAGCAGAATAAAAATCCTTTTAATAAAAAAGAAATTTTGAAGGCATTTAACAACTACCACAAGATTTTGAGTTTTAAAATCTAACGTTATTTCAAACCTAACCCTATTTATAAAAAACAAGAATAAATTTTTTGTGCTCTCAGGCTTTTCTTATTCATGTAAAAAATACGTGACGAGCCCCTAGCCTTAAGTGCTGGCATACGATCATCCATACTGCCTAACTGTTGGCCTGCTCTTTGGCATGGGAGCACACCCAATTAGTACCGTCCCAGACAACACCTGTACACAGACTGAGGAACTGCATGGGCCAGGGACTGTTGTCAGCAACCTTTCTGTAGGAGATTACATGTTTTTTTAAGGGAAGTGAGTTAAACTGTGAGGACAGCATTATGATTTTCCTGAAAAATAAGAAATTTGGAACCAGACTTCTCAAACCCATCAGTACTCAAAGTGGTTTGCTGGCACCAAGGTCAGTCTCAATTAAGACAGGGAAACAGAAAATGAGCTGAACCTTTCTTAATGTAAGTAGATTAAGATAGTTTCTTCTTTCTTTTTTCTATGCCTGTAGCAGACATTTGTATCTCCTGTCTGGTTTTATATGCTGTCAACAAATGTTTGCATTAGGAACATTTTGAGTTAACTTAGTCCAAGTACAATTTAAGATGCCGGGTTAACACCAATGCACTTCTTCCTCAAAGGCATGCCAAATCTTTAAACCAAGACTCTGGAATATTTTAACATCATAAAGTGCTACAGCTTTGTATTGTTCAATGCATTCAAAGGGTCGCAGCGTTTAAGCTGCATGCACCAGGTGAAGAGGTGGTGCCACTGGGGCTAAAAGAGGCAGACACATCCCCCAGTGACTGCTGTTGACATGGAAAAGTCTTTGGCATGCAGTAAAATACGAGTGTGCACACATGAACCCCAAGGAATACAGTATGGAAAGGGTACACACAAAAACGGTAGCATGCCTGCTGTCAGGGCCAGAAAATAATTCTAGACAACTTCATTTACTAACAGGATTGTTGCCTCAGTAAATTGGAAAACCACTGAAAAAGCTGACTGAAAAACTAGAGTTATAGAATCATAACAAGTATGAAATCCACCTCAAAATTAAAGCCCCTAAATACTATTAAACTATCAAGTATTATGCCAGTCAAATTTTGGATTATATGATTTGGTCACTGTCATGCACATTTCATTTGTCATTAGTGATATTCAAATATGGATAAAAGTATTTCATACTAATGTCAATATGGTAAATATTTTCCATTGACATTGGAAAACAGGACTGAGAAATACTACAATGTTGAGTAAAGCATAGGAAAACATCCATTTAAAAAATTAATGGACCTTCCTTTGCTAATGTCTGTAGATTCAGGCAGTCTATTTTTACCTATGTGAGCATCTAGAAAAATGAAACATAATTTAGCATCCTCAAATGTTTGAACAGGACATTGTAGATGTCTTATAATGTCAAAAAGAGTTATAGGATAAGGGAAACATTTTCAGAGGCCCAATGAGCATTAGATGACAAATTACCTTGATCACACCTTCAGCACTCAACACTAACTTGTCTTCCCAAGCATACCCAGATCAGAGCCGATTTTTGTTATTTGGGGTCTGTGGTTTGTGTCAGTGACAGGCCACTCAACAAATGTTTGATGGATCAGTTTAACTCTCTAATACAGCAAAAGTACTGGTTTCTCTGAATAATGTTCTCTGGTCGAGGACTCAAAACACAGGTGAGCCAAAGTCAGCAATTTCACCACACCTAGGCTATAAAAGCTAAGATACTCAACCAAGCAAAGTCATACAGAAAGGTTGAACCTTTGAACTACCAGCTTCTCAGAAAGCAAATAGCAAATGTGCTTAAAGAGTGTGTGTGTCGGGGGGAAATCTTTGTGATGTATCCTTACAGCAAGTAAAGTTAACATGGCTCTCCATTTGCTCTTCCCCTAAGCAGCCCCCCTGCAGGTCTCAAGAACAAGAGCGCACACGACCACTCCATGGGTACACTGCCAGGCTGCCGCAAAGCCACCATTCCTCAGTTGCTCTGAGCAAAGAGCCCGTGGGAACATGCTGTGGCTTTCTGTGGCCCTGCCTGCAAACTCTGCCTCCTTCAGAAATCACTGGCTGTAGCTGAGTCACGGTCGCATGGTCAGTAAGGAATATAATTCAGAAATATATTCCCATGGGTATCTTCAACAAGGCCTTTTCTTTGCTCGTAACAATTTCCTGCTTAGTATTTTTTGCATAGGTTTGGTCCACAAATGGAGAGCTGCTCTCACATTTTACTCATCAGTAAGTCATTACACTCTCAATCTCATGACCGGTTTATGAAGCAGTTTCAGGTGTATTTTCCTTCCCATTCTCATTGCCTCCTCTGGTGTAAGGGTGAGGCGCTGCTCTGAGACTGTCCTTTATTTGAGATCAGTTCTAAGAATAAGGATGCTGCACAGTACTAATTCAGAAACATTTCCAATCACAATGTTGCTAGTATTGTCAATACTCCCAGCAAAAATAAAAAATTAGAAAATAGAAATGACTTCTTCCAGTGTGTCAGTGTGCTCACATTATCTGTTTTTAGTCTCCAAGTAGAATCATTGTTTATTTTAGCCCACTCCTCAGTCTTTCTCTGTTACTATTTCCTGCAAGGTTCCAGATAGATAGTAAATCTAAGAATCATCTGGTATTATTACACTTTCTGCCTCAGTAAGATGATATAATGGCTTTCCCAGAACTCTAAACATGATTTCTGCAGCTAAGAATAATATCATGTTGTTTCGTTCATAATTGTGGCCATAGGGTTGTTTAACAGGAGTGCACTTGAATTAATAGGCAATTTCATCCTTTGTAAAATGTTGCCAATAAACGGATAGTCTTGTAACAGACATATCCTGACGTGTATAAATGAGGTATGAGTTCTGTAAACTGCAACTCAACCATCAGTGTCTATTTTAAAAATCTCTGTGGCATGAGTTATTATTATAATAATTTATTCTTCAGCTATATTTAGCTAAGAGCTAAAGACAACATGGGTGTCTCATCTTTAGCACACCGAGACAACCACCCATTGATTTATGCATTGTGTCTTTAGATTTAGTTCAAAATAAAAGTGTTTTTGAACTGAAAATGTATTTCTCCCGGTGCTAAAAATCATCAGTAAATCAAAATTCACCAAACCCTCAAATCTCTTTGCAGTACTGGCTACATTTGGGAGGTAATGTATGATTTCCAAGCTTCTGAAACAATACTTTTATGAGAACAGGATCGGGTCCTACTGCAGTACATGAAAAATACTGACTTTGTTTTTAAGTAAGCTCCTGTGCCAATAAAAACTAATAGATCAACGGCAAATGATTCAGAAATTACTCATCCTGTCACAGCATAAACTTGTTACAATGCAACATATTACCTAAATATAGCAAATCTTTCTGTTTTAATTGGAACTTGAATCACCTTGACCTTTCGTAGCGCATAACAGAGTGCCCCTCTGAACCAACAGCAGCATCTGCATCCTCATTCCATTTTAATCAGAGCTCAATTTGGATTTCTATGTCTCGGCAATCAGTGCATTGCAGAGCAAGGAAACTGCAGAAATAAATGAGATGTTGCCTTGTTCCAGCTGATTAAAACATGATTCAAGGTGACTTTTAGGTGACACTACAAGTTGTCAGAACAGCAGTCTACTTTACTTTATGAAGGAAAAAAAATGTGTGAGGGATGTTTATTTCCCCTATCTGAGATAAGTGACAGAATTGAAATGAGAGCACTGGTGTGTCCATGAAAATATATCAGTGTTTAAAGAATCCTATTATTAGACACAGTGGAAACTACATCTTGGATAAGCCTCCCATACTGTGGGTAATTATCACAAGGCAGAATGCTAATTGCTTTTCGATCTGCTCTGTGCCTTCAATGAGTCTTGTTGAGGGCTACTGGGGCTGTACCAGACACTAACACTTAATGAGACAAAGTTTATCGGAGCAGAGCATCAGCTATTACTAAGTGAAGAACAGGAAAAATATGCCTTAAAATGAAAAGAGAAAAAAAAAAAAAAAAAAGAAAGCGGAAACTATGAAACAAGAAACTAAAAAATTGTTTTCATTGTACTTTCTTTTCATGTCCTAAGTACCCATGTCTTCATCCCTGTAAAAATGGTAAAAATTTGCATGTTATGGCTTGGTTACCTGAAAAGGTGAGCATTTCTGTGTTTAAACATTTGTGCTTTGTTCTTCTATTTAAAAGAGAGAAGTCTATCCATTAGCTAAGAATTCATAAAGCATTTTTGGGTTTTTTTTTGACAGTTCTGACTTCTGGTTAAGAACTATCAGGGGTGGGAGTCTACACATTTTTTTTTATTCACTTTTTTTGTGAAAAGTTTAAAAAAAAAAAGGAAACTATCTTCTGGATAATCTACCATGTCTTCCATGGTAGATTTTAGCTTACCTCCTGAGACTCCAGAAAATATGTAAGATGGGAAATGTACATTTTGCAGGAAGCCTAAACCCGACAGAAATGATACAAATGACCTTTCTGAAGAAAAGCAGGAACATACACACATTTCTCCATTTTACAGTATTTTCTTTTTTAGAATTAGAACTTTTCCATATAAACCATCAGTCATGAACTCAAAGAACAATGTAAGCAATTTCCACAGAAAATATTCCTAGTAACATTAAAACACAGTAAGATATGTTGACTGCTTTAAGGACACAACAGTGAAGTCACCCAAGTTTTACTGAAGGTCTGCAGGAGAGGGAAAAAGAATACAGAGGTCAGTGCTTCCACTCCTGTATTAAATGCAGCAGCATTCTCCCCTATAAAACAAAACTAATGCCTCTGCAGAAAGGCAATGATCACAAAATTGTGGCTGCACCATGAGTTATTTATTGCACTGATACATACTTTTTTTTTTTGTATCTTAGATTTACACACGGTAAGAAGAAATAATTACAGTGAGAAAGCAGAGAAAGGAGTCTTTGACTTTTGTTCTGCAAAAGCCTGTCGGTTCTCTGTGCTGACAGTTTCAACTGTGGAGGTCAAAAAAGCAACAACAGAGAACACAAGTAAAACCAGTAAGTTAAGGACCTCAACAGCAGTATCAGTAAGTATGAGTAACAACAACTGTGAAGATGAAAGCAAATCTGAGTGAGCAGATTGTATCCCAAAATTTGAATGCATTTCTGCATGTGTATGTGTGTGTGTTCACTCACCTTTAAAAGAAAATACCTTGCCATTCTTAACTTACCATTTAACACAGTAAGACAGACTGCAGCATAACAATGATTTTTAAATCTACTGTTCATAAAGTCTTTAAATCCTAGTGGTTCACACACGCTGATGAAGAAAAGGTAGCCTATTGTCAGTAGGCTGCTTTGAGCCTACAGCTCTCTGGGCTTCAAAAGAAAAACTTTTAAAGGTCTAATCCCAGAGAAACAGAAAAGTAAATCACAGAACCCATTGATTTACGTATAAACATTAAGCTTTTCATGTGGTTTGAATTCTTATTTCTCTTGTAATCATAACTGTAATTACATGATATTATAGATTCTAACCTCTGTTTCTCATAATAGGTGCAAACTTTACTTCTAGTAAGTTTTTTTTAACACCTGAATCATTGTATTAACCTTACATTGCTCCATCTCTAGGGCAATCTCATCCTTCCTCAGAAAAGGTGACCTACTTCTGAGATGAGGTCTAACAATTGGGTTGTTCAGTTACAATACTGCTTTTCTTTTCTTTTTCTTTTCCTTAGAATAGTCTATTTGCCTTAAAAATCCTTTGCCCTCATTCTCTGACTCTTTTTGATCCAAGTAAACTTTTGACAGCTTGTCTTAATATCAAGTATTATGGTAAATAAGATAAATACGCCTCAGCAGTGACTATAACATTCTTCTCTGAATTCTCAGTACAGTCAGTCAACAAAAATGTTTCATTTCATACATCATTTACCACTTCTATAGGAACCACAGAAGATACTGTGAATGAATTCTAAAGTGAAAATTTCATAGTAGCAGGGGATTCATGATGCATATATAAGATTACCTTTCACCAATTCTTTCCACTTCCCAGCATTGTGATCCATACAATGCCTCCCCTCAGGGATAAAACTTTGGAGTGAAAACTATAGAAATCCCACAGAAAGAAAAACAACATTCAGAATGAAAAGAGGGCTACATGGTAAAATTTTGCCCAGCGTATGGACAAACTCAAACTCATGTGTTCATGACAGAAAATGGGTAAAACAACATTTGAATACTGTTAAAAAAAAAAAAAAGATGGAAAAAAATCAAAAAAAGGCAAGCATCCTCTACTTGATACAAACACTACAATTAGTGTATGACTTCAGCCAAAACATTATCTACCTGCTTAATCATTTTCCTCCCCAGTGCAACGAATTTGTGAGGTTCAGAAGGTCTCTCCCCAAGGAATTAATCTCAGTCTGATGTGAGCTGTTTTCAGCTGCTTACTTTCTGATTGTGCTGAACATGGCACCAGATAGAGAGATGATGAATTTGCACAAAGTAGAAACATCAAGTCAGAAGAAAAAGAGAGTTTTCTCTATCCATCCTGTTTCCTCCCATATTTTTCAAGCCACATATTAAACAGAGGGGTTTTTTTGGTTTTGGTTAGTTTTTTTGGTTTGGTTTTGGTTTGGGTTTTTGTTGTTGTTGTTGTGGTTTGTTTTTGTTGTTTTTTTTTTTTTTATGAGGAGTGATAATTTTTGATATTAGGAAAAATAATTCTGCTGAATTATGAAGGCATATTTTCTTTTATCAGATCCCTGTGCATGTTTGTCTTGGAGATACTGAGTCACTCATATTAGCACCTAGGAATATTGCAGGGTTTTGGTGTTTCTGTTTTTTGATTTTTATTTTTTTTTAGTATCTAGATAATGTTGTGATCATGCTGTTCTTTTGGTAACTATGGTAGCAGTTCTGGCTTGTGTTGTGGACCACTGACCAAATGCTGTGGTTTAACCCTGGCAGGCATCTCAGCGCCACCCAGCTGCTTGCTCACTTTTCCCCGGTGGGATGTGGGAGAGAATGGGAAGGGTAAAGATGAGAAAACTCCAGGGTTGAGATAAAGACAGTTTAGTAAAGAAAGCAAAAGCTGCGCCTGCAAGCAACACATATGCACTTCATACTACGTGTGTTTCTTCAACCTGCATAAATTACAAGGGGGGTAGTGCAGTAACAGTATGTGTCTGGCAGTTTTTTTGCTCCTCTTTGTACTCCGTGAAGTAGGGTTTAAATACTGTGCACCCTCACTCAGGATCTCCCTGTGGGGATTACAGGCAAAGTTTCTACCACATAAAGTACTTACATTGTGCTACAGTAGCTGTTGCTACAGTGTAAAGATTGCAGCGCGAGAAAGTGAATGAACTCCAGGAAACACTAAGAGAAATATTTAATGCAACAGCACATTGTGTGCCTTATTGCCTACTATTTATTAACCACTGGCACAGCACACATCCAGAATTTATTTTTCATCATCCAGAATGTGTATACTTAAGATCAGCTGCTTTATTCAAGGCTTTCTGTACTGCATCTGAACAAAGATGTATTGACATGAGAACTGCAACAGAAACGGATTTTTAGTGAAACGGTGTAGCAAGCAGAGCAAGTAAAACCATTTTCCCCTTCTGTTTGTATTGCAGAACACTTCTTCCCTCTTTTTCATACATTTTCAACCAGAAAATGTTCCCAAACACATATCTGTTAGAAGTCTCACAAAATACATTAGCCTGCATCATGCAGAAGGTAAGAACCAAAACACACTGGCCTCTTCTAATCTATGAATTTGACACTTACATGCATTTACCTTGAAGAGATTGCTTGAATAACTAGTATTCTCCATTTTAAAAGGTATTTGGCAATGTTAGCAGTGGTGACTATAAACATGAGGGATGTTAGTGAGGTAATACAATCTTCTAATTGTGCTTCTGTTACCACTTAATATTAATTTTTAAAACAAGGTAGAAAGACATCATCCACAAACTGTATGAGGTGGAGAGAGATGACAAGGCTGAAATTTTGTGATATCTGTGCAGATTTGAATTGTCCCTCACTATCAGGTCTGAAGAACTCAGAGGTCTGGAATGGATTTGAAGACTTTGGCAACTTTAGGGGAAAACGTTAGTAATTAGTTTACATTTTTTACTGAAAAAAACCTCCAAGAATTAAAAAAAAAAAAAAAAAAAAAAGTTTTCCCAATCTTTCTCTTTTCAGACATGTGCTAAATATGGTACACTGTTATGTCTCTTTGCTTAAGGAAGCCAGTATTTTGAAGAACCACAGAGACTGAATTCTGTTACTGTGACCAGATCTACCAGATTCAAGTCACACAAACTCTGTATGTGAGGGACCACGCACCAAGTTAGTTGTAGTTCAGCATATTTCAAGAGAAACACTCTTCTACAGCACCTCTTAGGATGACCCAGCACCCAAGACTTTATATCCCTAAGTAATATTATGGCATTCTCTGTCCATGAAGGCATAATCTCTCAAGTTCCCATATAAGTATTTATTCTGCATTTAAAAAGAAGTGTGACAAAATAACAGATAATATGGACAAGCATAAGCAATTATCGAGGTTAAAAGATGAGAAAAGTGAAGAAAAAAGTAAGTTAGCACAACTTTGAACTTTATATGTCATGAAATCATTGCTGCTTTCAGAAATGGTAACATTTTGAAATGGAAGATTGTATCTCTTTTTACACTTTGCTATTTAAATTCTCTCCAGTGTCCAAGTTTACAAAGGTTAGATGCTAGTATGATCTAGAATAAGACCATTTGTGTACTGATTTTGAAAGGTTACTGAGAGGGAAATATGATGCATGAGAAGCCTCAGGGAATGCAGCTGACTCTTACTGTTCTCTAATAGATCTGATATCCGAATGAAAGAAAAAAAAGCTGAATTCTTGCCTGGATTTCCAGGCAACATATATAAAAGCAGTCAAATTAAGAACACATATTTCCCCCCCTTTATTGTGGCAAATTTTTGTCAAAATCTGATGCTTGTCAGCTACACTGTGAACCCTACCTGAATGCCATAAACAGAATCAAACAAACAATATGTGCTTTTATTCTCTACAACCACAGAAAACAGTTCAACCTTCACAAACCCTGCTTAATAAAACAGACAGGATATTACAGTTGAGAAGCAAGGCCAAAATTGACATTCATCACAGTATTTCTGCAATTTCCTATCCTTCTATCATGAGGCAGCACCGATAATCAGGGTTAACCTGAGGACGATAAAACATTATCCTGGTGTCTGAAATAGCATGGTCTAGTCCCATAAATGGCTTTCGATATTTAAATCAAAATCCAAGCTGAGGTTCTTGTGGGACACCAAAGATGAGTACAGAGAACTTGACCATGTATTCACAGCAAGTTGACTTGCTCAAAAATGTGGCTGCTGTGCTTTGTACCCAGTAGTTTCCCAGGGAATGTGTAGCATTGAAAAGGTACGAATCAAAGCAATCAAGCTTAGTATATTTGGACTTCAGGAGTCTAATATTGTGCAGTGCTAATCAGGATTGAGAGAAAATTTTCAGATGAATAATTTATTTGCCCAAAGTGGAAGTGAAAGTCATCTGAACTGTCTCTGAACAGAGTAAGCTATTCACAGGAGAAGTATAGATATAAAATATGTGCCAATTTAGATATTTAATTTGGGTCAAATGTGATATTTTATGTGACTTGCAAAAAAAAAAAAAATCAATTATTTATTTCAGCCAACAAACCAACAAACCATCCACACAAGCACAGCTGAGATTTGGCAATTTGTCATGAAACTCACATACTTTGTACCCTTATCCAAACATCACTACACAGTTCACACTAGCACCATGTAACTACCATTTAGAAACAGAAGGGTTTTGATGTAGTGATCTTGTGTGTGATTGCTTCTTCCTCTCAAATACCATGATTTCCACCCTCACCTCCATTCATTTTCAATGAAGCAGCAGATTCTAATGTGACTTCGGGAAAACTGGGACAAGATATACCCGTACTTGATCTAAGGAACATACAGGGATGCCTTCTGTACAGAAAGCATGGACACTTGCATTCTCTTACCCCATCTCACAATAGCTTCCTATGGAACAGCAGAGAGGAAGAAGACTGATTTCAAGTAGAAGAAATATTGTCCCAAATGAGCTGTACTGCTGTTTGTGCAAACTCTTGCAAAGAAACCACATATAATTTTGAAACTCATAGTTCTAAGAATGTTGTTTCTGCACCATCTTTTCTCCTCCATCATAAGGAATAATATCTTTAGTAAAACTTCAAAATAGAGAAACCTTTAACTATAATTATTGAAATTGATATACCGTAAGAAGTGTTACCTTTAAATTTCAAGTATCAATTTGGGCAGGAAAAAAAAAATTGACGGTACTTCAAGAATCTAGAGACATATTAACTTCTTGATCTAATTACTATTTCATAAGTTATACAAATTTGCATAATTACTTAGATCTACATTAACTATCTATATAGGCCATCTAGGAGGCTAGACCGGCAAATGCAAGGTTATGTCAAGTTCCTCTTAAGACTGTGTCAAATTTTTTCTTGCAGTATGCCTGTCAGTCCAGCAGAGATGAAATCCCTAGGCTTTTCATCCCTAATCTTTAAAAGTGAATTATTTGTGGTAACCATTTTAAATTATTTTAGATAACGCGTGAACTTCCTTGTTTTTATCCTTTATTGTATGATGAACTGAAAACTACAGAAATAAAATGGTAGTCTATTTTCATGCTGTTTCTTTTATCAGCCTAACCATGTTTGTTTTTTCACCTTCTGTCTGCCAGTTTTTCAGCATTTTTTTTTAGGATCAGAGGAATATCCTGAATATTTTATTTTGAAGACTGGAAATAATTACTTCATGCCAAGTGTGAAGACATATTTCATTCACCCTCCTGAAAGCTGAATTGCACCCACAGTTTCAAAACCAGAGAGTAAAAGCAGAGAACTGAATGTCTGGTTTTCTTGATTCCCCCAAGTATTTCTTGAGTGGTTGTGCTGCTTCTGCTGAGAAATGTTTGGAATTTGACTATGTCATCTAACCAGATTTCTTGGTGAGTTTAAACAAAATCCACAGTTGGCTAATTGTTTCCCAGTTAGGTATGAATCTACCTAATATATCTACTACCAAGATATATCAGGCAGTAAAGTGTTTTGTTAAGCTGTCTAATCATACAGGCAGGCTGTAGCAAGTGTCAATCTTAACTGTAGTGCATGAAGAATTATCCTAGATTCCTTTAAACATTACAGATAAAAAAGAATAATCACTTTGCTTAATATATATAATGTAAAAACAGAGTATCATGTTCTTTTACAGTAATGCACATGGTATATAAGTCACAGTTTCTCAATGACACAATGGTTACATTTTAGTAACATCTTAGATGGGACATGGAAAGCTTTATTTGGTGAGGGTTTGGGCTCCATCTCTCCCTTGGATCTCTGACTGCTGATGCAAAGAGACAGAACAAAATGAAATAAAGCAGTATGCTTCAACACAGCATGCTGCTGTAGGGAATTTACATTTATACAGAGTCAGAAGTTGTATTTTTGTGCTGTACAGAATTCCAGGACATAATACCAAAAAAAGTCTGTACCATGGTACAACCAAACTGGATGCAAGCTTGGATATTACAGGAAGTTCCAATTGCAGAAAAAAAGCAAATGCTTGCCATGTAACAGACCTGTAAGTCTGTATTCCAGAACCCAAAGAACTTTAAATAAAGATTGCTAAGAAACTGTTCTATCTAGAGAAAACATTTTGCCTGCAGTAACATGTGCCGTGAGCTGCAGACACATTTTTCTACTTGTCTTTTTCCACAACTTCTGAAGCATCTTTTTTTTGTTCACCTGTGAAAGTACACTGATGCCGAAAAGCTTGGTGATTAAATTTACCAGAGTTTGACATATCACTTCAGAATTTCAGAGATGTAGCTTTTAATATCTATTTCACTTCCCGTATTGAATGTGCCAATAAGGAACAGAGAAGAGAATTTTTCCCCCTGGTTTGTTTTTAAAAATAAATAATGGTTTGGAAATTTTATTTTCCATAAGCCAGAAGTATTTTTTTTTTTTGTTATGAACTGCTAACTACAGGAGTGAAATTTTGAGAGTCTAATCAAAACAGGTTTTGGTTCTTGAGGTCCCTTGCCATTTATTCAGATTAAAGTTTTGGTTGTGGGGGAGAATGTAGGACAAAAAAGCATTCATAAAAAGAACAATTATATTAAAAAAAAAAATCTACTGAAGAAGTAAGATTTCAATGCTGCACTTCAGGTGTTTGCTGAAATCCCAGGCAGAAGAGAAGCAGTAACAACTAAGGCCATGTAGTTAGAAAACACCTGAAAGAAATGAAGACCAGAAGTACAAGCTCAGCAAATACATCTTCCTGCAGACTTCCTTCCAACATAGCAGTGACTTGACATTAACTCATGTCATCAGGGCCAAAAGACTCAGTGGTCATGTACATACACGAGACAAGCTTACATTACCCCAGAGTTCTCAGACAGCTATTATTGCTACCTAAATATTACCTGGTCTACTTTTCCTCACCGATAATCAGCACAGGGCAGTGGCAATGCTGATTAGCACACTAAAGGGGAGGAGTTTTACCTAATACCAGATATTTGCTTTCTGCAGTTGGCAATGTTAATGTAGATATTATTTGCTAATAAGCTAGATTTCTTGGTGATAATTTTCAATTGAATAATTCCATTGTGGTTTGAACGCATGTACTTAAGAAGGACTGAAGATAATTGTATCCATAACTGCTACTTCTCAAGGCACCTGCAAGTTGGTAGTTTGTCATTAGATTTACTTAACGTGTATGTTATGTTGACAATAGAAGGACTGAATCTAAGGGAATATTGGTTAAACCTTAATTTTAGTTAGGCTTATGCTGCTTATTTTGAAAAATGGTTGTGCAGAACTTAAAAAAAGTGCAGGTCCCTATTTGAATTTTTCAGTTAAGAAGAAAACTACAATGATCTGAAATGAACACTACCCAGTGTTTATCTTCTCACAGCTTAAAAGAACAACTTCAAGTAATACAGTTATGTAAAAATCAGGATAATAAAAGAAGTTTCTATTATATTATCTCTATTGGCTTGATCCCGGTCGGCACCTGAGCCTCAGTCAGCCACACCCCTACTACCCCCTGGTGGGATGAAGGAGAGAATCGGAAAAGTGAGAAAACTCAGGAGTTGAGAAAACAACAGTTTAAAAGGTAAAGCAAAAGCTGTACACATGAGTGAAGCAAACGAAATAATTAATTCACTGCTTCCCATCAGCAGTTGTTTAGCCATCGCCAGGAAAACAGGGTCCCATCACGCGTAGCAGATACTTGGGAAGACAAATGCCATCAGTCCAAATGTACCCCTCTTCTCCTTTCCTCCCCTCAGAGTTTATTGCTAAGCATAACATCATATGGTGTGGGATAATCCTCCGGTCAGTTGGGGTCAGCTGTCCCAGCTGTGTCCCTTCCAACCTTCTTGAGCACCTCCAGTCTACTCACTGGTAGGGCAGCGGGAGAAGCAGAAAAGGCCTTGACATTGTGTAAGCACTGATCAGTAATAATGGAAAACATCCCTGTGTTATCAATGTTGTTTTGTCACAAATCCAAAACAGAGCAGCTGCTATGAAGAAAATCAACTCTTATCCCAGCCAAAACGAGTACAGAACTTCACTACAAATGGAGTTTAATTCACATACAGGCATCTAAATTTAACTAATTTTATTAAAATGTAGTGGCAGATCTGCTATGAGGCATTTTAAAGGTCCTAGGTGAACGGTGAGCCCAGGAAATTGAAAATTGTTTAGCTTATGCATTTTTCTAAAATAAATCCATCAGTATAAACTTTTGCAAGTTTTTCACAGCTATGCTGCACTGACAATAAAAAAAAAAAAAGCTGACAAGAAATGCTGAACATGAGTATTACGAAGAAAATAAAAAAGTTGGTTTAGTTGTTTTTCAAAAATATTTCAAAATAATGCAGAAAAGAAAGCATGTAAAATAGCCAGCTCCGATCTGAAATAAACATCTAACTGATAAATTCATGATGTTCCCCAGGTGTTGAAAATTTCTTAATAGTTAAGCTGAAGTACAGAACTAGAGCTAATAAAAAGTACGGTGCATAAGTCCACATTAAGGAGGGGTACACTGGGTGAAGAGGACACTGAAATACTTTAAAAAATAGTCAAACTAATTAATGCACACTCTTTTTTATATTATAATAAGAGCATTGTCAAACGTTATATATTTTTAATCTTCAACAAGGTCAGCAGCCTGCCTTCTACTTATTGTAACTATTTCTTTGTGCTGCATAACAATTTGCATCCAAAGAATTCAGCATCGGTGTGGAGCTCTTATTATAGGACTTTTGAATACATTACCCCTCTATGTTGTAATTAATCTTTTAATTGCCTGATACTACTTCAGCAGAAAGAGATGGTCAATTAATGCAGATGCACATGTCTGTGTCTACTGTCTGTGCCTGCCAATAGCTTTCCTTTTGAAACTGCATTGCATGAAAATAATTTTAGTGATTCCTTTTTAACCTTTACAGTGCCTCCATAAAGACACCGATATTTTCAGTAGTAACAGTGCTTTGTTATGGTAAAATTTGAGAGTTTGTTTTACTTCGCTACTCTGAAAAAGAAGTTTGTTTCTCCTTCCATTTGCTTTTTGGGTTTTTTCCTAGCCCCCCATACCCAACACACATTTGACATGGACTCTTCAGGCACTTCTGAGTGCCTGAGACATTGATATAAAGGAGTGCAGTGCTCACTTCCTGTGACCTATGACATGGACAAGTTATTTTCTCAGAAATGCTGTATATCTTGACCAGCAAAAACTATCATTATTAAACCCCTAGTGGTTGCATGAAGTCATATTCAGTTTTGAACAAAAATAGCAGCAAAAGAATATATGGCAGAAGGGTATGGTTTCCACTGAAATGCACAGTTAGGTTTTGTGCTAATAAAAAGTATGACTAAAATGCTACCCATCGAATTTGAAATCAGATTCCAGTTCTGTAAGAATTTGCAGAAAGTGCTTTAAAGCAAACAGAACCCCCCCCCCAAAAAAAACAAAAATGTAAGCCAAATTTCCCAATACTAGGTGCCAAAAAAGTATTCAACCATGCACTATTCCTTCAAGTATGTACTTCCATTTTATTTATCATTTATCATTTCTTTATCATTTATGGGTTTAAGATATTAATTTTTAGTCACCAATTTGAAATGTGTTTATGGATTGTATTAAAGGAAAAGGAAATACTGAAAAAGGAATGAAAAACTGAAAAAGGAAATACTGAAAAAGGAATTCTCACTAAATGAAATTGTAATAGTGTTTTCAAAAATAGAGGCAGTGTAGAAAAAAGAAGAGGTAAAATAGTTCACTAAAAGTTTTCCACCGTGCTGCTTGAAAACTCTTGAAATCATTGAAATGAAGCAAGACAATGATACCATGTAATCCAAGGTTTCAGTATAAAAGGAATAATTATATGACTTTGCTAACCACTTCTTTAATATTCTGAATTCATATTATAAAAAAGAAATAGAAGGAAATTGTGTTCTAACTTGTAAATAACGGTTGTTAAGAATGCAATAAACCTATTTTTATCTAATGGACAGTTAAACAAAACCACAGAATTTTGAAAAATTCAAAATCTTACCCTTCAATCACATAATTTTGCTAACTTTTACAGTGCTCCCTTCTTACTAAAATGCTGTTCATAAGGAACACACCCCCCCCTAAAAAAAAACAAAAACACAAAAGAGCTTTCAGATCATCAGAATCAGGCTTTTTCAGGCAACAAAGCAAGCAAATCAGGAATTTGAGTGGCTCGTAGGAAAACACCTTTCTTTTAGTTGAGCTCAGACTAAAGAATCTCTTCTGATGCCGTTAATGATAGGATGATATTGGATGTGAGACTGTTTTTTGTAGCAGGCAACTCAAGTACTTCTTAGCTCTATAGAGTAGAAACAAACCCCATCACCTTCACCCAGACATTGCTAGGACCAGATTGAATCCATGCTGACATTTGCAGTTAGTCAGCTAGCATTCTTACCCATCTGTGTTCTCCAAATACATACCAGGTTCCACATTACTTGATTTTATACTAAAAACAGACACAATGAACCATCAGCGGAAGCCGTATGAAACATACAAGAAGCACCTCTCTTTTCTCTTTCCATACTTTCGACAGTCTAAATGTATGGAATACCACAGTATTGATGCAACAAAACCAACGCTCATGGAACCATAATTTAAGGTATGCTTTAGTAATGTACCTATTTTGATCTGCTACAATATTTTTAGACATAATAAATAAATATGACCTGCCAGCCGTTAAGCCTGACTTAGAGACTGTGACGTGTCTGTTACACACTGTCCCTTGGTTTCTTATTAAGGCTTACAAAGGTCAAGGAGTTCTGTGCCCTCGATCTTTCATTTATATTTTGTTCCTCAAGAACAAGATGAGGGCCTCTAGACAGCTATTGCTGAGTAACACAGTAGGTGGGTATCTTACTGATCATGAATTAGCAGGGTAAAAAAGTGGTCTAAGTCACCTAGATTTTGGAGTAATTGCCTTCACAGATACGTAAATTATTAGGAAATAGATTAAGACAGATTAGTTCAACTTTAGAAATGCCTAGTACTTCAAAGGGCTCTTATATCTTTTCTTCCACATGAGGTGATCGTAGTATCAGTAGTGCTATCATCAATTCTTCAGGTAGTGCACAACTAATATTTTCTGACACATCCATCATTTGCATATTTGTATTGATATGGCTAAGAGATGTTTTGGTTTTCTTTACGACATATTTCTCTGCCAATGACAAAATTCTGACCTGTGCCAGCTTTCAGTCTACATATAATAAAACTGAAAATCTAGACCTGGAAAGAAAAAGTAATAAAAAGAAAATAGCTTCTCTAAATCTGAACTGCATTGTGAGGTATGTTCTTTGTTGCATTACAGAATCTCAAACACTAAAATAACGAGATCATCTCTGGCCTCAGGCTTGGATCCTAAAGCTTATGCACCCACAGGACTTTATGAACTTGTACAGTCTTATCAAAATCAATAGGAGTATTCATGAGATGAACGTTATTTGCATCCTTAGGTCTTTTCAAAGTCAATGTCTTTATTATTTGGATTCAGGCTCAAAGTTTTCAGTGACCAACCATGTCAGTAGCTCACTAAAAGAGTTACAGACAATTTATGCCTGTCATGCTGGGTTACAAGACAAAATACTTTCTTCCCCTCACCTTCACTTTTTTTTCTGTGTGCTTTGAATATGTCAGCAATCTGATACACCAAATCAGCATGCCAGTGGTTTGTGAAAACTGTTAAAGTATGCTTAAATCAGCATTCAGGAAGCAGAGATTTTTTTATTATTGTGACATTATTTTATGACTGCTGAAGTGCAAAAATAATCACAAATTTTATACTTACATAATGCAAAAGCACAGAACTAATATATATAAAAAAAAAAGAACTAGTGTGATGAAGATACCTAAGGTCTACAGACAGACATCTAGTAACCTCAATTCACTGAGCAAGAGGTGGAGGATGTAGAACAGAGAATGTCTGTTTATAGGACCATCAGTGACAATGCACAGAAATCATCTGATCCTGATCTTTGCAAAACAGTCAGCAACAAGATGCTGCAACTGGGGTAAAGCGAAACGAGAAACATCTTGTTGATCCCTTGTTAGAGAGTCAGCACTAGCAGAACCATTCCAGAAGTACCAGTGAGATGGCAGTGTCTGTTTTCTAATTTTCTAATTAGAAATTTTCTTATTTCCTAGAGATCAAAAGAAGGCTGTCCCACTTACCTGTCTCTTCTGTAATGAGAACTTGATAGCCTAGTGCTCCTGTCTTCTTCAGCAAGGATTTCTAAATGAGAGAGGAGGAAAATAAGAATGCCAGTCACTCTATTTCTTTGAGAACTTATTCTAGCTGAGATCTTCCAAGGTGTCAAGTCCATCTCTGGACTGAAAGGGGACTGCTGACACTGGAATATGGGAATCTAAAGACTTTCTTATCTAGAGGTAATATGCTTATAATAATCCAATCTTTAAAACACCAAATTAACAAGACCAAGTGTCGAATATTTAATGAAGTGTAGGAAAAGCCTTGCATGGCTAGTCAATGTGGTGTCTTCACCACAACTGAACTTAATCATCTCAGTTCTTGCAACTGTGAAATAACAATCTATGGTTTTGTACAGCCATTCCTGTAGCTTCATGCTTCCTTCATAAATGAGCAATTTATGATCACCCTTGGAGAGCGTCTGAGTCTGCATACACACATACATTTGCTGCTTTATAGGAAAAGTAGTAAAGCCTGATCCAATGTCCATAAATGTAAAATATTTTCTGAATTCAGTAAAGGATATCTTGTATCAGACTCACTGTCACCTTCCTATCTTTCTATACGTTATTTTTAAAAAAATCATGAGTTTAACTTTTAAAAAATCACTGAAAATTAGGGGGCTTCATTTTTAAAATTAATTTTAATTAAATTTTAAATTTATTTTTTAAAATAAATTTTTAAAAATTTTTAAATTTTTCCATTTTAAGTAATTTTGAAACATTTACCTGTGTTCAGCTTTTCAGCTAGTAGACAAATTCTCTCCAAGTCTCAAAACACAGAAAGTTCCTGTTAAAAAGGTAAACAAATTTACTAGTACTTCCTTTGCAGCACAGGAAAAGGTTTGCATGTTTCCAACAGTTAAGATCCTTAGTGTGTTTGCTCTGCCAGAGTAAGCAAGAGAAATCAAGAGCATTACCTTTAATTCTCAAAATATGTATGGCAGGTTAACCTATCCCACTAGGCTTTAATGATTTTACTCAAAGTAGGGTCCTAAGACCTTTAAGAAAAATCTAATTGAAAGTGCTGGCTATGGATATTACATTTCTGCCATGTAGTCATTTGCTACTGCATACCATGAATTTCTATTCTTGGCAGTGAAAGAAAGTGTTCCCTTAAAACTCCCTGCATTCATGCCATTTTTTTAAAGATGAAGTATAACACACAAAACTATTTTTCCATTATTTACAGAACTTTTCTTTTTGTGTAAAAGAGCAAAGAAAGTTAAATAGAAGATGATTTATATAATGCTATTTACAATTTCTTTATTTCATGTAGATCTGCTTAGTACTGGATATACCTAACTCACTATTTTTTTAAAATTACTCATTAAAGATTTTGACATTTAATCCTTAAAGACCAAAGAGAAATACAGCTGATAAAGGATTAATGATTTTTTTTTTTTATTTACTTCCCTGACTTGGATGAATTCCTTTTGCATGTAACAACCAAAGGTATATGTATTTGTATGCTTAATGAAACTAGGATAAGAATATCCCTACTAAATTGCCTAAGTAGCAAATAAGAAATACCATAAAGTTCGATCAGCTCATTTACCACTCAAAAAACCCTCTGAGGAATACCGGTAAGGATAGTATAAGCAACGTACTTAGCATTAGCAATATTGTAGATTCTGAAGTTCTCAAAGGTGACACATCTAAGAATACTCTTACAGTTGTGTTATCGCCAGTCCTTCAAGAAAGCTGAATACCAAAATATGTTTTAAAAGACCATTTGAATGGAGTAAGCCCAAAGCATTTCACAATATGGAATGAGATTACCATTTACATATATAGAGATGCAGAATAGCTTCAATCCACAATTTTGCTCATGCTGTATAAATCTATTTTTCAGCTTTTATCAAATTGTGGTTTTCAATTAAAACATTGTGTATCTTCTCCTCTAAGCTCCAAAATCTTCATTCTGATTAACTGACTTCAGATACACACTGTAATTACCTACTTTCCACTGTCTTACAGATACTCTAAGTTAAATACTACAACACTTGTGACCACCTTAAGTCAATTAAATTTTCTTACAAAGGATTTCTTTTTTCTTTCATTACAATATAAGTTTTGAAGTTTTCTCTGGAGACTTGTGCTACATAGCTTTCATCCCCATTCCTCCTGCTCCCAAAAAGCAGCACTGGCAGGAAGTGAAAAGAAGAAGATGCAACCACTGTTATGATGGCTCTTTACTTTCATATAAACTCTGGAAGGGCTTTATTTATTAATCTTCTTTGTTAAACTTTGTCTGTGAAAAGTTGATGAAGTACTATTTCTCAAAAAGAGTCCATAGTAATTGTTCGAGTGGTTAATTTAGAATAACAGCAAATCATTATTCTGTAAATTTAACATGCAACTTCATGCAATCTTTACTTCCCCTTTTAAAATCAAGGTGTTTAAATAGTAGCAGAAATAATGTATTCAAACCTATGTAACTAAATATGTATTAATTTACATTAGATATGTACTAATTTACATACATGCTAAGAGATACAGAGTTGAGATTGCTCAAATCACCCTTGTATGGTACATCCTGACAATTCTACAGACTTAATACTGGTGCAGGGTTGGGGCTTTTTAAAATGTTTTCCTTTGGAATTAAACAGGCATTTGCTTACTCGTGAAACTTAATAGTAAACAAACAAAAAAAAAAGTTGACATCCAAGGCAAGAGTTCTGCAACAACACAAATCTGAGAAGGAACATAAATAAAATACGGTATTTGGGTTAAAAGGTGCCGAAGTCCTGCAGCCTATTATGCATGAGGGAGCAAAACACTATATAGTTCGTTGCTGGCATTACTTTGCCATGCTACTTTCTCTTCTCCATTCCACAGACAAGAAAGGTTTTCTATCTGGTATACTTAGAAGCCCTTTCAATGTCCCTCTGCAATGTGACATTAAGAAAAAGAAATTTTCACTCTTCAGACAAAGAAAGATGTAAGTGTGATGGTGCACTACTGCCTGGAGAGGTACATTCACCCAGGGCATGTGACTGCAGCAACTGTGGAATGGAGAAGCTGCACAGCTGTAGACTAGAGCTACGTGTGGCCTGACTGAAGCTTAGCATTTTAGCTTCTTAACAGTCATAAGAGCTGTGCTAGCATAATCACAGAATCAAAAAAAAAAACAAACAACTGTATATGTTCCTAATCTACCTGTACTGAGAAATACAACAATTTGATAATCATTGCCATCAAACCATTGTTATTCAAAATTATTTGATTCCCATTAGTTTCAATTTTTTAAAGCTTTTAACCAAAGGAGAAGAAGACTTGTGCCATTTTCCTTTTTTTCTAATTGCCAGTACTATATCCATTCCCTATGCTGTGACGGATTTTGTATCCACATCTGTCAATCTGAACCTAGTCAATATTAAAAGAACACAAATCTGGTAGAGCATAGGTCTGACTCTATATTATATTGCAGTATTATAACAGTAGTTAACCCACTGAGAGAAGGTAGTACTTTTGGGTTTAGTAACATAAAGGTGGGTACTTTGGGGTTTAGTAATATAATAATCCTTTAGTAATACAAAGAAATCCAGAGTACCACGCAGGGGGGAACACCGCCACAACACCCTCCAGCCAGCTTCAAACCAAAAGAGCTTCTGCTACTTTCTACTTATATGCAGGGGATATGTACAGAATATGTATACTGAAGTGTAAGAAGTTGCCAGGGAGAAGAAGATTATACAGGAGGAGGTGAGATTACACACCTAGGAGGTGGCGATGGGGAGGACAGAATTAATTTCTTTCCCCAGAACCCAAAATGCATCTTAAGGGGAGATGACAGCTGAAGTAACACCTAAATCTCATTGCATTAGGTACCATATGCATACCAAACAATTCTCACATATTCATTTTCAAGGCACTGTTCAGAATCATAGAATATCTTGAGTTGGAAGGGACCCACAAGGATCATCAAGTCCAACTCTCTTCTCCCTTAAAGAGGCAAACTCTTCTTAGGAACAGGCTCTCAAGTTTTGAGTGTTTTTTAAGAAGGTGTTTTTGATCTTATAACCCAATTTTAGTTTTATAGAAGTTTTGAAGCTACACACATTAAAAACTGAGATGCTCAGGTATTGTAGTAACTGGACCAACTGGTACAATATATAGCTATCAGAAGCCAGTAGAATTTTCCTCTTTATTTTCGGTTCATACAGATTTGCCATGACACATGGCTCCATTTCCTGTGACTATCACAATGCAGCCTTAAATAATCTTTCTGCCATTTGCTCAAACTCCAGTAACTGCTATTAATGCTACTCTTGTACCCAAACCAAGTAATACTCACATCAAACGGATTGAGAAATATTCTCTTCACATTTGCTAAGTTTCAATGCAGCATGTGTGTTAATACATAATAATACAGGCAATAATTGCAAAATTTCATTTCTTCAAGAATGTCCTTATTTTGAGATCATTAAAATCCAGCATGACTATGCAAAGGCTGAATCCAATTCCAGTCCTGAGAGGGAAGGATTCTGCGTGGGTCCCTCAATGGCTGATGAAAACAACATAATTTCTGTTCCTATAGGAGATCTTTTATTTCCTGTTATTATCCTTCTGTCTCAAAGATTTCTAGACCATGATTTCTAGACACAAAAAGCACATGCAGTGTCTGTCTGGCTTTAAAAGAGCCAGCTCAGGGCTGAGTCCAGCAGAGGGCTACAAAGATCATCAAGGGAATGAAGCACCTCTTTTATGAGGAAAGGCTGAGAGACCCGGGTCTGTTTAGCCTGGAGAAGACTGAGGGGAGATCTTATCCATGCTTATAAGTGTCTAAAGGGGGGGTGTCAAGAGAATGGGGACAGACTTTTTTCAGTGGTGCCCAGTGACAGGACAAGGGGCTGTCCTTGGACAGCCTGGAACACAAGCTGGAACACAAGAAACTTCTCTCATCATGAGGAAAAACTTCTGTGCTTTGAGAGTGACACAGCACTGGAACAGGCTGCCAGAGAGGTTGTGGAGTCTCCTTCTCCGGAGATATTCAAACCCCACCTGGTTGCATTCCTGTGCAACCTGCTCTAGGTGAACCTGCTTTGGCAGGGGGCTTGATGATCTCTGAAGTTCCCTTCCAACCTCTCCCATTCTGTGATTCTGAGCTTCCTGCTGAGAAAGTTCAGTACAATGACACACTGAGGTTTATAAAAATAACCCAACAAACCAGCAGTCTAACTAGAATACCCTGGATTTTTTATGTGGCTGCCTAATGACTAGAACATCTCTACAGCCATTTCCTCACACTTAAGGGACTCACAATTATATTTCCTCAATCCTCCACTAAAAGCATTAGATATAGTCCCATAGCAAAAGGAAATACATAAATTGCAAAGACACAAGTCTGCCTTTGAGAAAAGCTGAAGTACTTCATTCTCTGAGACATGAAGCATCCATTGAAGACCCTGTGAAGGACATGGGTTTTTTGGAAGGCAATATTTAGTCTGACTGCCTTCAGGAATGTATTGCTGAATTACCTTTCCATGAACTTTTAAAATCAGAAGTTTGCTCAGTTTAATTCGAGCCACATGCTCTTCTCTCTCTCCATAAACCAAGCATGGGATAGGACACCAACTGAAACAGCACAGTAACTAAGCTTCTGACATTACTTGCCAAAGTTTTCATAACAGTCCAGTTAAAAAAAGCTGTGCATCCCACAGCTTGGGCCAAGACCAAGTGCTCACCTCAAAACCAGGCAGAGCTGCCAAGTACAAAATGTGAAAGTAAAACCCCTATTCCCAGTTCTTCACATGCTTTGATCCAGTGCATGCAATTATGCCTCCCTCTCGTGGCTTGTTGAAGCAGCTATTGCGACCCACTATTGACTTTGAAGTAAAGGAGATGACCTATACATAAAGGGGTAGAAAGCTACACTTTTGATTTTGACAACTCCCTCTTTGAGGCACTCCTTTGCTTTCCTCCAGAAGTGATGCATTACATACCACTGTTTGGCTCAGAAAGGAAATACTTTTTGAATACACAAAATTTCCAACTTGGTTCACATTATGCCTTCTTCAGAGGTTCAGAGGCCAAATGTTCCTAAGCCTTCTGCATGTTATATAGATGAAACAGTCAAGGAACGGAAAAAATACTATAACAACTTGCCTGAAATAACCACAGTTCTATATTCTGTATGAAATATAGTTGGTTAGTTTAGAGATTAAGAGTTTTGAGAAAACGTATGAATAAAGCTGATCAATAAATAAAGCAATAGGCTCAGCTAAACTGACAGTAGTGCTATATAGATATGTAGGTACTTGTTGATATTTCTAGGAAAAAAAAAACTAAATAGTTCACTGCAGAAAGAGAGGAAGCACCAAATTAACAGTTTTGAGAGAACTGAATGGTAACCATAGTTGAGGAGGGAACATAGCAGATACAGAGTTGACTTGACTTTGCTTAGGTGCTTATATTGCATTTCAAATGTCTCCTGTCTTACTGAAATTGTTTGGCTTTAGGAATATAATTACAGACAGTCTCATAATTAACAGATGTTTATTAGATCAATCAAAGTTTGTGTGTGTGTAATCTATCTAAAAGTCTGCTCAGAAAGCAGAATTAAGTTTGATAAGGATACTGAATAATATATAATAAAAAAAACAAGTTATTTTAATAGGTTGTATAGTAGGAGACCTTTTTTTAATGAAGTGTCAAGGCCTCTGGCTATCTACAGAAGATACAGAACATAAATTTCAAACTGAAAACAAAGCAAAAGAGCAGCTCCTTTGAACTGCAACATGAGCACGTATAAAATCTTATAGGTTTTCAGCCAAGGCAAAAACGGATGTAAGGCTCCTTTAAAATATTAGATGCATTTGTTCTTTAGAAATATAAAGCAGGCAACCTCATGGAAAACTTATCAAGCTGTGATACAAATAGGCATTTCCAAAACAACAAAACTTGTTACAGTGTACTCACTAGTCTCGAAAATTAAGACATGTCAAACTGGGCACACAGTGTATTGCAAAAACCCTTGGTCCAGTTCCCTATATATGACCACAAAAGTGAGCGTTGAAGTATTTTTTTCATATTTCTGAGGAGAAAAAAAAAAATCATAGAATTCAACAGGACCAACTGTGAAATGCTACATTCAAGCAGAAATAAGCTGCATAATTATAGGATAAGGCACAATATCCTAGGCTGCAGCTGTTCAGGAAAAAGAAGCCATGAATGATTGCAAGACAAAAGATCAATTGAAGTCAACATCACCATAGTGTTCTAACCAAGACAGATGCTACACTGGGAAAATAAACGGGACTGTATCTCATTAAATCCTCAGGTATAATACTGTGTATAGTTCTGAAAGCTTAACTTTGAGTAAGATAAACCTATTTGAAAAGCATCAGTACAATCATGTTTCCCAGAACTGCAACTAAAGAAAAGACAGAATGAAGTAGCCTTTCTCAGAGAAGACATTGGAGAACATGTAACAGACACATGATGATAGTATTCAAACACGTGAAAGGCTACTGAAGAGAGGAAAGGGAGAAAACAGATAGTGAGTGCAGTAGGACAGGTAATACAGACCTGCATGTACTGGTATGCTAGAACTTTTACCAAAATACTTTTAGCAATTGACAAGACATTGTTCAAACTGATTTTCACAGCAGGTGACAAAAAAACCATGCTGAATAGTCTTACATAATGCAAATGGCTAGAAGACAAAATGGCATTAGAATCAGGTATCCATAAACATGTTGAAAAAACTATACTTGTAACACCTAGCATTCCCAAATTAATTTAGCTGCACAGCTGATAGAAAGTTTTTTCATCTCCCTAAAAATTCAGTAGATCAGAGCACTAGTTTGTCTTCTGTAAAACACAAAACACTTCTATAAATTTATAGAATTAAGATGCCAAAGTTAAGTAGCATTCTTTTCTCATTCTTGTTATTTAGATAGCCATTGCAAGGAAAATTATACATAGCAAATTAGAATTAAGGGAACCAGTCCCCTGAGGTTAATAGATGTATTTCTCTGGATTTCTGACTTTCAGAACTAATCCTGAAAAAAAGGAAAGGATATGAGAGAATACAGCAGAAGCTTAAGAGAAAGGTCTCTCATCAACAATATTGATATTATGAAAAAGCAATAAAAAGCTTCAGGGAAAAATAATCGGAATAGCTTAGAAAATAGGCAAATATATTAATATTTTATATTAAATGAGCCTTATAGGCTTCGAAAATCAAGAATATAATGCCAATCCAAATAGAAGTCTGCCTAGTCAGTTAAGGATAGATGTGACAGTGTAGCTCTTCTCTGTTGTTTTTTGGGTTTTGTTTTCTAGTAGGGGAATCACATTTCTAAAGGTCAGAATGTAGTATGACTCTAGTCTTCATGAAGAAAAGAAATATAATTACTCTCCTCACAGTCCCAAAACACATTTTATTTGAATGACAGATGAGACATAGACTATAGTGAAGATGAATAAATGTTAAGAGTGTTGAAGAATTAGAGATGTGGAGTACCCCTTAAGCCCACAAACGATGGCATTGCCACTGCTAGTAACAGGCCCCAGGCCTTGTGTTAGGCTCATGGGCCTCAGGTGGTGTCAGGCCTTGCTTGAACTCAACTTGGCTTGTCTGAAGCTATGTGTTAGCTTTTCTAGCTGTAACAGCAATTATCTAACCATCACTTGATTATTATACCCTTTTTTATTTCTAGCTTTTGTTTATCTTTATCAATCATGTAATGGTTATTGTTGTGCATACAACTATAGTAATAACTCTCAGGGCAGCCCTGGTGGGCCATGGGCTGGGGCTCTGACAGGGCTCCCAAGCACATGCTTCTCACATTTCATTTGCACGATTAGACCTTCTGCCAGCAGCCCGATTCATGATCACACAACTGCACCAAAACCTGAACCTGAGCCCACCATAAAACCTATGGGAGGTGGAGGTAAGAGGTTGTACTTAGGACAATAAGATAATTGTTCTTGACAATAACATCATTAATCTACGTCGAATGAAATTTCTATAACCCTAGAATCAAATGTAAAGTAGAGAAGTACAAGCAAAGGAGACTCGATGGCTACGAGCAAGTCATCAATGGTCGTTTACTGCTCATTAACGGAATGCAACCCTTGGAGCTGTCAAAAACAGTTTAAAGGACAACAAAAACCCCAAAAGCACCCAGAATCTGTGTAAGACACTATATATTGTAAATTTTGACATAACAGGGAAAGAAAGAGTAAGGTGTTAGCAAGCAGATAAAAATGACTACAACTAGACAAAAGAGTGAGGAGGAAGAAATCATCAACCTCAATTTTCTCCTGGTGAAGGACTCTGGATGCTGATGCCTCCCTCTAACTCCATCACCAGAATGCAGCACTGAAGTGGGAACAGTGGAAGTGGGAGCAGCACAACACAAAAAGAGGTAGATATTAGAAATTTTGCTTATGCTATTTTAATGGTATACCATTTGAGTGTTAAGTGCTATCATCATTGCAACTAGACCATTAGTAATACGTTAGTTATACGTTTGGTTTTTTTTTCTACCCCAGCTTCAGCCTCTGAACATAAAGTTTTCAATGGGTTGCACCCCAGCTCCCCCAGTCCTTCATACCTTCTAGCTTAAAAGATAAGTAGTATCTCACCTTCTTTTTTGTTCAGTCTGAAGAATCTTGTAAGGAGCATAACTCAGTGGTTCTCAAATGAACGTATTCTCTAGCTACACTTGTGGTCATAGAAAATTCATGCTAGCTGCCAACTGACTGATAAAGAACTTGTGGTTTTTCAGAACAGTGCCATGGCAAGTGCCAATGCCTCTTTAAACTCTCATGGTTTCAAGGAAGTATTGTTAAAAAAACCCTGATTTTTCCATTTAAAATAATTATATTACTTTCATACATATAGAGATACTGTTCTACTATATGTTGGTGTGGAGAGTTCAGCATATACTTGCATGACCGTCTTTACACAGATTGTTATAGGGAAAAAGAGGACTATACTTATGTCTGCCACAAGGTTCATATTAATATATATAGGGTTCTTCAGAAGAAATATACAGCATCTCAGACTGTACAACATGTAGCTGTATTGCTTATATTAGAGTAGATCTCTACTAGTAGACTGCCAAAGCAGTCTAATTTCAATTGAATATTATCCTCATTTCAGTCTTGTTTTATTGTGTGAAGAATTTTCCTTCTTTGGTACCTGCAATAGTTGCTTTTGAGAGAAAATACCAGGAGGTTGTTAAAAACCTGGATGAAAATACAACAAAACTTGATCACATCTATTCTTCAGAATAAGTTTGGAGACAGGGGTTTCAGAGTTAGACTGAAGGTTGCAATGAGGTACTCGAAGTCTCTTCCTGCTTGTGATAGCATCCAGCAAGTGAGAAGTAGCAAAATTTGACTTGCAATACTCTGCCATACCTCACAGTTTTGATAGGTAACCTTCTTAGTTAAGGCACTGGAAGCCTTAAGTAAAGTAGTCATGATTCCAAATAAAATACAACTGTACAAATACCAATTGTATAGATAACTCTTCTTTAAACATCTACCTGAACAATTTGCTCTTATGCAGCTTTCAAAGCTAAAAATTACAAAAACTCTGCATAAGGTGCCTGAAGCTTTCTTTCTGGAAAAAATGCAGACTCATACATTCAGTATTCCTCTTTAAAACAAAACAAAACCAACAAAAAACCAAACGGAAAACAACTGACATGGTCTAATCAATTCTTTCTCATTCAAACATGAAAAAAAGTGTGAATAGAACATCTCAGCTGTTACAATAAAGAATAGTTAATCAGAACTTAATATGTTGTCATTAGCAAAGAGATAGAAAAGACAGTGTAAATATTTGTTCAGTAAATCACTGCACTTGACATAATGAGACATTGAAAACATTGCAGCAGAGATAATTGTGCAAAAGCTGTTATTTGTTTAATGTTTTGTCTAGTCTACACTCCCCCTCCCAAGAAAGTGACTGTTCCTTTATTCTTAGTATTGTTAGGAGAATGTTGTTAAGTACCTCAAGACAAATTCTTAAGATGCCTCATTTACGAGTTTGTTCACTGAAATGTAATATTTCTGCCTTAGTTACTTCAATAATCACAAATGTTTGCAATAGTAAAATGAAGTATTTCCTGACAGCCATGTTTGATACAATGCAAATCAGAAATTGATTACATTATGTGATCAGAAGAATATTTGTATTTGTAGCAAATTATTTACTTTCTGTGAGAGACTGCTGTGGCTATTTCTCTCTATCCATGTAACTGATGCTAAGCTGTTTCCTTTCATCACATTCTTGCAGTACAAGGCTATAAAAAAATCTATCCATTCATCTGTTCTCAAATTTTTTCCTACACAGCAAGTAAATTTCTATCCAAAACTAAAGTTTGCATATAGTAAGTAGAGAAGTAAAGAATAAATTCAGTTGATACAAAACTGTAAGAAGCTTGTAGAGACTGATACAAAAGCTGCTTCTTGAAGAAAACCATATTATTTTCACTCTATACAGACATTATGGATTGCAGTTTGCTTTTATTACATGTTACTGTTACTAAAAATTGCAGTTTTTAAATAAAGTAAATATTCAATGCACTTGCCATTGACACGCACCCTCCCCTAAAATCGTGTCCCTTTTGTTCAAGACAATTATTGAGGCTAAAAATCCTTCACAAAACCCACAGTTTATCAAATTGGACAGAATCCTTTTCTAATTTCAGCTTTGCAAAGTTCTTCCTTTCAACAATAATGCTGTTTGCAATTTATTTCCACTGAGAGACAATCTCTGGCATGTCACATTTCTCCAAGAAAGGGAATGGAATCAGAGTCCTGCAGGTTGAAAGGAACCTCCAGAAGTCATGTTGTCCAAGCAACTGCTAAAAGCAGCTCAAGTCAGGTGGCTCAGGACCACGTTCAGTTGAGTTCTGAACATCCCATAACCTCCTGAGAGCTTGAATATCCTCACAGTAAAAAATAGTTTGTTTACATCAAGTAGGCATTTCCCACATTGCAACCTGTGTTTGTGGCCTCTCGTCCTTCTACTGTGCACCTCCACAAAGAATCTGGCCCCGTCTTCAACATGTCCTCCCAACAGGTAGTTGTGGTCAGACTTGAAATTTCCTCTCTGCCTTCTTTTCTTGAAACTGGACAAGCTCATTTATTTCAGTCTCTACTTTCATGTCATGTGCTTCAGCCCCCTAATCATCTTGGTGGCCTTCTGCTTGACACACATGAGAACATCACTGTCTTTTCTTGTACTAGGAAGTCCAAAACCAAACACACCACCCCATATGTGGTGTCACAGGTGACAGAGATGCTGAACTCCTCATCCTTTTCAGACTGCTATATGAGCAGGGCTTGAAAAAGAGTGGAGCCAGAGCCTGCCTGTGCAGAGGGGTGGTGGAGCTGCAGGCAGCAGATTTACTCAAACAGCCATTCAGCACTGATGGTTGCCAGGCAATTTATAGTGGATTCCTAGAAGATGCACCAGGATGGAAGATATCTATCCTTTGTTTGTGCACTTCACTAAAACTAGACATCGCCTGTCTCCATCTTCTTTCCCTCCTGTCTCTCTTTGTCCTTCACCAAACTCCCACACTATACGTTCTATATTCACGGAAAAAGTATCACTTAGGTCTAAAGTCCAAAAATTCACTTGTGTTTCTGCAGAATTTCTTGACTCTAAATTTTTTGCTCAAAATTTTTAAAAGGTTGAACGGAGTGGGAAAGCTTTAACCTTTCCTTTTTTAAAGGAAAAACATATAACAAGGTAACTCCACTACTTGAACAAACACTGCCCAAGTTCAAATGACTTGATTTACCTGTGACCCCTACAACAGAAGAAAGCTCGGAGAAGACGGGCAAGGGCAATGTGCCCATGAAGGTCAGGGAATAATTCAGAATGTGACTGACCATAGCTGTTGCAAAAAGGTGACTGAATCTCAACGCAAAGGAGACTGGAGGTTGGCCTTTGTTTTAGATAAACAGCTATCAAGAGTTGAGTGGATCAACTAGTGGTATAAATGTTTCTCCTTCAGTTCATTAAAAGAGTGTGAATATCTCCCTGAGGTAGCTGGACCAGTATGGGAGGAGGGAATGCCTGTCCCAGGCCAGCAACTAGACAAACAGTATAAGAATTTTGAACAACGCAACAGGCTTGACCTGGCTTCAACCCACATATTCCTTCCTAGCAACTGGAGACAGCCAGCATTGTGACAGTGAATGTACTATAGAAGCTGATGATGGAAATCACATCATTATTGGCATTGAACTGTATATTCCAATTGTTCTATTTTTCTAAGTGTAGCTTATATTTGATTTGTATTTTCAGTATATATATTATCACTCTGCTAAATCAGAAATCCTGTGTAATGTTGACTACCATTAAATAAAAGTCAATTTGATATTAAACATTACATCCTCCATGCATGGAATATCTAAAAGAACTAGGTTAGTGAGTATTGGACTCTGACACTCCTTTCACTTGAACCCCTGAGTAATTGCCAAGTACAATGCTGTACAATGGCAGGTGATTCAAAGGAATAACAGATGGTGTAAATCACGAAGCTCAGCTAGGTCACAAACAGACTGGTTGTCCATGGCTTTTCCTGCTTCAGTTTTTGACTTGCATGTTCTTCAGCTAACAATTTCATTGTAAAGGCAATCACTTAGGGTCTGGGTTTGGAAACTTCTATCAGGGAACAGCGAGAGTGGAGAGGACAAGGCAGGAATCAACGGTGACAGTACAGGCAGTGCCTTCACTGATAGGGCACCAACCTGCAGCACCTGAGCAGGATAGGCAGTGCCAGATGGTAACAACAACAGCTTCCAATGATAGTCCCGTGACCTTCAGCCAAAGGCAAAGTTAACAAGTCAGGACTGAGGTTAATCCATGGAAGCTCAATGACTATTCAGGGATAGCTTGAGATAGGACCAGACCCTGGATAACCACCGCAACCTAGCTGAACTGAAATGGAGCCTTCTAATGGACTTTTTTTTTTTTTTTAAAGAGACCAGTAATGCAACCTCTTAAAGGTTTGATTTTGTCAACAAACAGCTTGCTTTATAGCCTTGACTTTTGCAGAAATCAAATGGATGGAGGGATAGGCTTCACATGGTATGAATATTCATAAGAACATCTGCATTTGTGTTGCTACTCTGTGGCAATAGACTGTTCACATACATTATTTTTTTTTTTGTTCTTCCTTTTTTAAAGGACTTTTGGATGTTTGTTAATGCATTCTGTAGCTCCATACTATGGTACAAGCCAAGTCCACCACAGAAAACACAGAAACAACTATCCTTCACTCAACATAAAGGTGTCCATCTTCTGAACAGGACATTTCTTGTCACAGTCAAGCACATTATAGCTGGCCTTATTATCCTTGGCATTTCTCACAATTTGAGTCCAACAACAGATTAAACTACAAACCACAGTTTTTAGATATAATCACTGGGAGAATATTTAATTCTTACCTAAGAGGGCAGGAAAACAGCTAATAGCAGTAACACCATCATTGCAAAAGGTACTGAATGAAGCTTCTGCTTGGATCATTCAATTAGATTTGTACTCAGTTTATGATTTCAGTTCTGTAACGCATTTTTATGAAGACAGATCCTTAATACTGCACAAAGTTATACTGAAATAGATGAGGCTCAGCCCTGCAATCCATGCAGAGCTCAGGTTTTCTCCTGGTGCCATAAGGAACAAAAGCACAGTCAAACTAGGTTGAGAAATTGCATCACTGCTGTTAGTAAATACAAAAGGTATCATCGGTCCCTTTTTATATATAGGTGGCAAGTCTTTCATGTTCACAGCTCTTTTTAACCAAACTTTTTTTCATTTTTTTAAAGGGAAGCTAGGGGAGAGGAAAATGTTCTCCTGTTAACAGCTGCAAGTCAAACTCAGCTTTAAAAAACAAACCTGTTGTTTCACTCAAGAGAATGAATTTTCAGTTCAGAAGAGAGGAACAACAATAGATAATACAATGTTATATTAGGGATCAAACAATACAAGACAAGAGATTAAAGAAAAACACAAAGAACCTACAAAAGGTTAAGTTTAATAATGAACTGCAGTGAAGGAGCAAGGAAGTGGAGCTTTGTAATTGATTTGCCCGGTTATAGTCCTCAGAGCCAACACACCACAAAATCATGAGAGAGCTCATGGAACTAGGCTCAGCTCTTACAAGAAACTGGAAGAACAACCTTTTTAAAAACATACATCTCCAGTCTTACCATCGAAAATCACCCTGCTGTCACCTGATATGCTACATCCTGTTTTTCATCCCCACAGACCAACTTAAATACTAGGCCATATGTAACAGAGTATAGCATTATGGAGGAGGAAAATGGGGAGAAATTTCCCTTTTGCGAAGCCACAGACTTTTAGTGGAATATAATTTTGCAAACTATAAGGCATATTGTTTCTGGTCTGTTCTTTAAGCAACAGATTAAAAGAAACATTGGGTTGGTTTTTTTTAGTTAAAAAAATTAATACTTTGAAGTTATTTATAATATGAAATATATAGTAGTTCCATGGTTAATAAAATTGTCTTTACAGTTTTTCCTGCAAATAAGTAATTTTTAATATTAGTTTATATTATTCCGTATTCTATCTAAAGAAATACACGCAACAATACTGTCTCTAAGCATTAGGCAGTCTAAGCAGGCATGTTCTTTCTTTCAAGGTATGTTATATTGAAACTGAACAGGCTTGTTTTTCAGTTGCAAAAGTCGCTTAAGTGACATCAATGAAGTATCACAACTTAGTCTAGTTAAGGAATTCACTTCATGGTTTATTTTTAATAGGGAACTTTTTTTTTTAAATTAGATTTTATAGTTACAATGACTATGCAGTAACAGTAGCAATTAATAAGTACGACGATCATTAAACAATGATGAAAGTAAATAACAGTGAAAAAGGCCAATGAGTAGCTACTATCTCCTTTGATGTACATGACATAGCTAGCAAAAATACACATTCACACTGGGAAATTTTACATATTTATGAATATATATATCTCCCTCAGAAGTTTTATATGTATATATATATATATATATCC
>JAOXJK010000012.1:80086061-80135685 GCA_025774025.1 Xenus cinereus
ATATATATAGATAGATATCACACTTAAGAGTAATTTTTGAATCACATTTTATTTATACATATAAGTAATTCTATAGATTAATGGAACACAGTAGGGAAAAAGAAAAGAAAAACTATGCAAGAACATGGTCAGTTAGATGCTGGTTAGCAGAGCTGCCACCTTGAACTTCTGGAGGGCAGACACTGGCATGTTTAGGAGCCTGGCTGACAGAGCCCCATGGGAGGCAGTCCTGAAGGGCAAAGGAGTCCAGGAAGGCTGGACACACTTCAAGAAGGATATCTTAAAAAGGCACAGGAACAGACCCTCCCCATGTGCCAAAAGATGAGCTGGTGGGGAAGCAGACCAGCCTGGATGAACAGAGAGCTTTGGTTGGAACTCAGGAAAAGAAAGAGAGTTTATGACCTTTGGAAGAAGGGGCAGGAACTCAGGAGGACTTCAAGGAGGTCATGAGATTATGCAGGGAGAAAATTAGAAGGGCAAAGCCCAAAGAGAACTTAATCTGGGTAGTGCCGTAAAAGACAGTAAAAATGATTTCTATAAATACATTAGCACCAAAAGTAGGGCTAAGGAGAATTTTTGTCCTTTAATGGATGTGGGGGGAAACATAGTGAAATAGGATGAGGAAAAGGCTGAGGTACTTGATGCCTTCTTTGCTTCAGTCTTTCACAGTAAAATCAATTTTCTCTAGGTTCCCATCTCCCTGAGCTGGAAGACAGGGATGTGGAGCAGAATGAAGCCCCTTTAATCCAAAGGGAAATGATTAGTGATCTGCTACAGCACTTAGACACAGACAAGGCTACGGTGCCAGATGGGATCCACCCAAGGGTACTGAGGGAGCTGGCAAACACGCTCACCAACCCACCTTCCATCATTTATCAGAAGTTCTAGCTGACTGGGGAGGTCCCATATGACTGAAAGTTAGCAAATGTGGCACCCATCTACAAGGAGGGTCAGAAGGAGGATCCAGGGAACTACAGACCTGTCAGTCTGACATCGGTGCTGGGGAAGGTTATGGAGCAGATCATCTTAAGTGCCACCATGGGGCATGTGCAGAACAACCAGGCAATCAGACCAGTAAGTGTGGGTTTATGAAAAGCAGGTCCTGCTTGACAAACCTGATCTCCTTCTGTGATAAGGTGACCCACTCAGTGAACAACAGAAAGGCTGTGGATGTTGTCAACATAGACTTTAGTAAAGCCTTTAACACCGTTTCCCACAGCATTCTCCTGGAGACATTGGCTGCCCATGGCTTGGATGGGCATACTCTTTGCTGGGTAAAAAAACTTCTTGGGTGGGCAGGCCCAAGGAGTTGTGGTGAATGGAGTTAAATCCCATTGGCTGATGGTCACAGGTGGTGTTCCCCAGGGATCAGTATTGGGGCCAGTTCTGTTTAAAATCTTTAGCAATGATCTGAATAAGGGGATCAAGTGCATCCCTGGTAAGTTTGCAGATGACACCAAGTTAGGTGACAGTGTTGATCTGCTTGAGGGTAGGAAAGCTCTACAGAGGAACCTGGACAGGCTGGATCACTGGGCTGAGGTCAATTGCATCAGGTTCAACAAGGCCAAGTTGCAAGGGAAGCAGTTGTTGCCCTGTACTTGGCACTAGTGAGGTCACACCTTAAATACTGTGTTCAGTTTTGGGCCCCTTACTACAAGAAAGACATTGAGGTGATGGAGCATGTCCAAAGAAGGGCAACGAATCTGTTGAAGGTCTAGAGAACAAGTCTTATGAGGGGTAACAAGCACAGGACAAGAGGTAACGGCCTCAAGTTGCACCAGAGGAGGTTTAGATTGAATATTAGGAAAAATTTCTTCACCAAAAGGATTATCAAGCACTGGAAGAGGCTTCCCAGGGAAGTGGTTGAGTTGCTATCCCTGGAGATATTTAAAAGATATATAGATGCGGTTCTTAGGGATATGGTTTAGTGGTGGACTTGGCAATGTTAGGTTAATGGTTGGACTTGATCATCTTAAGAGTCACTTCCAACATAAATGATTCTGTGATTCTATGTAGATTGACTGGGTCTCTAAACAGACGACTTCTTAAAACCAAGTGTTTTCATCCAAGTCTTATCCCCACTTATCCTCCACAAGTATCAAGCAAGATGATTTTTCCTTTCCACACAACACTTTGAATACAGCATACTTTTCATACCAAGGGCTATATCTACACGGACTCAACTAATAGATGAGGTTAACTGTACCCTGGCTGAGTTGCTATGAGTTGCATATGCACACCAACCTCATTTTTCAGCTCTACTAATCATGAGGACTTGGCTGCGTCAAGACGTATTGCACACAAAGACTGAAGCATTTTGGAACTAAGACTTTGTGCCCTTATTCATTCAAGCCTTTGTTGCTTCTCTTCTGGAAAAGAATCATGACTTCTGCACAGCTCTTAATTAGCAGTAATTTCTAATTTGGAGGGTATATCCACTAGGTTATTTGCTATTGATTTATACTTGTGACAAGTGAACACTAATTGAATTGGAAGAGCTTTATAACCTCTCACCAAAAAATGTCATTTTTGAAAAATAGCTAGATTTATTGTGTTCTATTTCAGGAGCTGAACTTATCCTAAACACTGAACCAAAGACCCATGAGGCAGAGTAACTATCAAAGTCTCATTTCTAGCTGTGGGAGGATTCCCTTGGTTCAGGAACTGAGGAAAACAGCCACAACGCAACCCACTAATGAGCATCTAAAATCTGGCTAGAGGGAGAGATGGTGAGCCACTAACATCGCTAGGGGTGAAAAAGGTATTCTGGGACTCCAGAGCTTTTGCACAGCACATTGGTACATAAAGCATGCATTACAGAACCAGTTCCCAGGATCTTCTGCTTTGTCACAGTATCCAATGAAAAACAACCCTTGCTTATTATAGAAAGCCTTCTCTTGACATTAGAGTGGTTGAACTGAGCTGACATAATCAGTAGGTGCAAAAAGAAAAATATTTTTATTATATTTATGAAAATTAATTTCCTCAGAAAATTTTGAAATTACATAAGTTACGTTTGTGTTTGTGACAACAACCAAAACAGACAATAGTAAAATTTCAAGAAGAGGTATTGAGGAGCAATAGATAATGTTTGTCAACAATTTATTTTGCAAAACTATTTGATTAGAAATTAATAGAATAATTGTATTGGTTTTACTTAAAGTGTTGTTCCTATCTGTCCCAGAGGTTCTCTTTCTATAAAAGGTATATAAACTGTTTCTCATAATAATATTCCCCCCCAAAAAAACCCCTGGTTTTATTCCCTAATCTAGGTTGTGCTCTCAAAACTACGTTAGCAGAAGAGAAACCCTGTAGTGGATTCATGATATAAAGAAAGATGATCCATGGTTCCAATGAGTTTCAACTCACTTTTTGCCACTTATCTGGTGGCAAAATGGAGTGGGATCCTTCTCTGACTTGCCTTGCATAGTTCACTCTCAGGGGTTACTTGTGCCTTTTGTTACTTTGCCATCATATGTCCATCATGTCCATCAGACATTTCTAAGGTAGCCAAATTGTGGTAATCATTTATATTGGTCTTTCTATTCCTTTTATGAACTAAAACATAATAAAGAATATATAAGAAAGTATTAAGTTACAATGTACGCTATACACTTAGCTGAAAATAATGTTGTAAGAACAGCATTTATTTGTTATAAATTGGTGCCAATACATGTTACGACTAAAAAAAAAATTTAAAAAATAGTCTCCTGGGTATTATAAATTTATAGATTGCAATACTAAGATTAACAGGGAATACAGAAAAGAAAAAGCAAACCTCAAGAAACTTGAAACTCAGAAAATGCTATTGAATATAGTTACTCTAACGCAACATTTTTACAATAAAATAATTTCATTATTATAAATACATTTGAAACAGAACTTAAATTCTCACTTCCACATAATGTGACTGGAAAGAAATCTTCTCCACATAAACTGCAGTACATCTATTCTGCCTCATTTAGATGGCAGACAAGAATTAACATTTTGTCCCTACCCCCCTTTGCCAGATTTAGTGTCAGACTGTATGGAGAAGAATAAAAAAGCAGAAGAGTTTTGTTTTGACAAATTTCTCCATCATTTATCCATGTTTCTGCCTGCATACTTTCCAGACAAACACATGTTCAAGGACAGAACCACTTAGAAACTGCCTTGGAGCACTGAAATGCTACATTTTGTGAATAGTCTAAATACCTCAACAAAGAGTAAGAAGCCTTTCCTCTCTCAGGCCTAAGGAGCATGCTGGATTAATTATGGTGAAGGCAAAGAGGGCAAGGGTAGATTGACAAAAAGGTCTTAGACTATAGCAGAAGACATCAGTTGGAAAAAGAAGAGAGGGCTGAGAGCTGGACTGGACTGGCTGTACAAAGAACCTGAGTATTAAAACATGCAGGGAAGCAAAGGAAAGATTTGTTTAATGCAACCAGAATAAGGAGCTAAAAAAGCAGAGGACAAGGACTATCAGTGAACAATTACATGAGAAATTTTAGGGAAAGCTTGTATGGAACAAGGGAGAGGGAAATGGGTCATGCAAGTGTTCAAACTAGCTTATGTCAGTAAAGATAAAATGGAGAAGTTGGAGGAGGTGGAATGAGATATCCAAAGTCTGGAAATTACAGACAATGAGGATGAGCTTGGGATAAGAACTACAGATGAAGAGAGACAGGATGGAAAGCATTTGGAAAAAGAGCACACCAGGACAAGATAGGAGAAAGCTCACATTCATCAGCATACCTTCTCTTTCTCATACTTGAAGTAAAAAAAAAAAAAAGAGTTAATTATTTCAAAAACCTCTGTAACTTTATTAACTCAAATGGCAGAAGTCTGCAAATTTACTCCTCTGGCTCATATGATGGAGTTTTCAGGTAAGACAGAGGGAGGACATCAGGAGGAAGAGCAAACTGGAAACTGCCTCCTTTTTTAAAGACTGCATTAAAAATTACAGAATTAGGATTCTAGCCTTAGTTCAGTACTTTTAAAATGAAAGCTATATTCATAACCATAACTACAGAATTCAGCACCACTTTTGTCATGGTTTTCTTCTTTGTGAAAGGCATACAGAAAGAAAGGTCATTCAACTTGGCTGTGAGGTCCTTAGACTAAATAATTCAATCTTTTCCTTTTTGGTTGTTTCTAGGTATATGGCCCAACCATTTCTCAACTTTCTTTCTGTTTTACTGTCACAGTTAGTTTGGACGTAAGTGGCTGGGTTCATCTGTGCAGTTTTCCCATTCCAACAGCTCCTGATAGCTCTCAATGCTCTCATTAAACTTAGTGCTTAGTCAGCTGTTCACTATCTTCAGATGACTCTTCTTTACATTCATTCCCTTCACCCAGTAAGGTGGCAAAATACAGCACAAGTGCAGCTGATGTACAAACTGCTGATAGAGGCAGCTCCCTACCTACCTATGTGAACATATGGTTTAAAATTACTTGCTTGCTACCGAAGCAAGTGGCTGGAGACAAAAATTATTACAGCTTATTTAGCCTATATTTAAATTGCTGCAGCAGAGAATGAAAAGAAGGTACGTCTGGATTTCTCTTAGTAACAACAACAGAAGTTCCAGTTGCTTATACTTTAACAGCCAAGGAAACTGTTATGAGAATTTAATAGGATATTCCACATAACAGAGAAAATGTTCAACTAATAATACTTTTTGTAGCTTCTAATTGAGTTAAAATATATTGTTTGCAAGAAACCCAGTGACAGTTTAAAGTATGTGTCAACTTATAAATGTCCTTTCATGTTTTAATTAGCAACTATGGTTGCATGCTCTGTGTGAACTAGAACTTCTGATCGCGGTGTGAAAAACAGTCTTCCTAACTGAAAAACTGAATAGACCATGCGGAGGCTATCCGTATTAAAAAGATCTTTACAACTGGAACAGTGGGACTTCCTCCAGAAGAATCATTGCCTTTTAGCAATATTTAAGCTCAGATATCTATTAGGGGGGTAACTGGGTGAAATATAATGCTTGTGATGTATTGGGAAAACAGGTTAATGATCTAATGATTTCTCCCAGCTAAAAAATCTATTTCCTCTGACAATAACTCAGCGTAGCATAAAGAGCACTCTAGACTGTGCAGTCTGATTCTCACAGTCCTTACTGTACTGTGGATCAATGGAATGATTCAAAAAAGATCAAAATAATGTCTTCAAAAATCACAAGTACTGGCCTGGAAACAAACATTGGTCCTGAAGGGGAAGGGCGATACTGCAAGACGCTTTGGAGAGACGATAGTCTACGTGGAATGCAGGATGATCGCAGTCATTTTATACAGACCTGGTGTGAGGCTTTCAGAGCAGGCTAACAGCAGCGTATATTCTAAACTAGCACCTGTCTGACTCATAAACCGTATTTAGCACCAGCATTGTTAATTCCTAGAATAGACACCAAAAAAGACCTTCCCTAAAATTTATTTATCCCAAGGAATTACCGTGTTTGACAAAGAGCCTTATCCACCTCATTCCTAATGGCCAAAGCTAGGCTAGTTAATGACCCTCCCATGTTTGCCAACCACAGACTTGTAGACTGGTGAGTAGTCAATTACTCGTTTTCAGGAAGATTTTTTCCTTTGTGTTAAAGTAAAACCACTATTACTAAAGGGAATATAATGAATATATTATATAAATACACACACATCATTATAATTGTCCTAATTGTTCCAAGTGTCTCCTCCTTTTAGTACCTGTTCCTTCTGCTGTGTTATATTGAATTTAAAGTCTGCAAATTTCTGTATCCTTCTCATATTTCATCCATCTACCAGTGTATATAATAACTGAACCACTCTGAGCACACGGCCTCAGGAGATGATCATTTCCATTTAAAAGGAAACCCCTAGCACACACACAGAGAACTGAACAAGGACAGAGAACCAGGTCAACCTTGGAAGCACCGCAGGAGCACTCACTCCACTCCTCAGGATCTTGCTTCCCTCAAGTAGGAAGTTTTGGATCAGATTCTAGTATGTGGATCCATGCCTCCCTTTTGGACTTTCTAGAAGACATTGGTAGCAGCCTGGTTGTCATGCTGAAAGCAGCTCCTGCCACCAGACATCTGGAAAATAAACATGAGAGGTAAAGGAAAGGAAAAAAATTGAAATGGGTGTTCAAGCACCTGCCCTGGAAGAACCTGTGGGTCTGTCCTAGCTTTTTTCTCTGAAGACATTTATGCTAATTGTTCCATTGACTGCACTTTCCTGATACAAAATGGTCTACTTCTCAAGTAACCAACCAACAGAAGCACCTTAACATGGAAGAACAGCCAGGTGACAGGCTAGAGTATATTCAGCAGCTGTATTTCCAGGATTAGTATCAATATAAAATGTTTCATCCCACACATCTGATTTCAGTGACTCCTGCTGAGATGACTAACTACTTTGCTCCTATATTTTCAGTCTAATGGTGATTTAAGCAGAGGATCATTATGCGGATGAGAACAACTTTGCACAGAGAAGTAAGAAATACAATACAATCAAGCAATCACACTTCTCATTTCTGAAGAGACAGAGGAAAATCTCAAAGGTTTGTTGCTAACCACACTCAGAAAAAACAATTAAACAGATAAGATATTAGGAAGGAAATGAAACAAAATGAATGAATGAAATTAACAGAGTAGGAATGAATGAAATGAAAGCCAAAGGGTTCCCAGCTGAAATATTTAAACTGTGTCTATTACTGGGGTGAAAAAAAAAAGATAAAAAGAAAAAAAAAAAGAAAAAGAGATACTTGACTACTAAAGATATCTGTGAGTAATTTAAGGAAATAGTTATGGGTTGTTTTCAGGAACTTGTCACTTACAATTCAGTCTTCTACTGAAATTATTTTCTCTCAAATTCTGCAGATGGTAATAAGCTCCTAGTTACTGTATGAGTAGCCTTGTAAAGAAAATACAATTCACATGGCTAAGAAGGTAGAGTTAAAAGAGACACTTTACAGAGAGGTTGTTTAATTCAACTGTCAACATTAAGGTGTTTAGCACCAGCTAAAAAAGTTTCTAACAAATTAAACTGAATGAACGACTCCAAATTCATCCTATCTTTCCTTACACCTTCATCCTCAAAGAACGTTTTAATTCACACACTTCTTCAGATAAAAGAAAAACAGAAGAAACTCTACAAAGCTTTATTGACTCACAAAGACTATGAAAGGGAAAGGCATCTCAAAATGTGACTTTGAGGATTTATTTATTTTTAAAGCAAAGAGAGTATATGTACTGGAAAAAAATGTGAGCAATAAATAAAATAAACTACTTCTCATTTCTCATTCGCTATTCCTACAATATTTGTTAGATTTTCACTTTGACTGAAAATTATTTCACTTTTCTCTCTATTAAAATTTGATTTTTGCTGCTTAGCCTTCCTGTCTTTTACTGTTTTATTGGCATGTCATCCCTGTGAAACCTCAGTGATCTCAGATGATATAAAAGCAGGTCATCTCCTCTGATTCTCATAGTGAAATTATGTGATAGTTTCCTAGCTCTATGGAAGAAATGTCGATATATACAACAACGACTGATAAAATATTTGTTATAATGTACTTGAAATTTTATTATAGACAAGCAAATTCTATTAGAAAATCTCTTTCTAACAGAAAATAAATTAACTTTTCTGTATCCATGTCATTTTTGGGTTACAAAGGGAAAGAGTCAAGGCTTTTCGTTTGAAGTATCCATTTGGTTAATGTTAATGTGTCACTGATGTCTTACTAATGGAGTTTTTAGCTGCATAAGCATTAGTCAGAAATATCTTGAAAGTATTCCTGTTGTGAAAATTCTAACTTAATATCTCAGAATAAAATCCTAAGGATCTTGGCTGTTGTTAAGATTACTGGGCTGCAAAGTATCACGAAGAGTTTCATTTAAGCTTCTAGCACATTTATCTGTATTTGCACCTCAGAAATGCAGTTCCACTTGCCTGACATTTGAATTACTTTGTCAGTCAGCAGGAAAACAAATTCATACTTGCAAATTAAAAAGTAAAATCAAAATGAAGTCATCTTGTACTATTAGGTTTCTCCAAGGGGCAAACCATGGAAATGTTACAACAATAACATTGTGTTTCATTTATCATAACCAACCACTTCTCAAACCACCGAAGCAACATTCTTAATAGCATGTGTATAAAACACTAAAGTCCCCTTACACTATACTAGAACAATATATTAAAATTAAATGTTTAATGTCATCAGGAAATATTATATTAGTTTCTAAAAATAAATGTGATATGGTATTCTGTGATGCATGTGATTGATATATAAAACTTGAAAGCTGGTGTAGTCTTTCTCCCAGCAGATTAGATTTTTAGACTCTTACATTGCATTGATCATCCTCATCCCATCTTTCATCAAAAGTATTATAAGAGCCCTCTAATCTCTCAGGAAAAGAGTTTGATTCATGTATTTTCAGACACTTGCACACTGTATCTTAACGGTAAGAAAATATATGCAATTACACTGTGGAGGACTACAAAGTTTAAAGAAGCCCAACTGTTTTTTGGTTTGGTTTTTATGGTTTTTTTTTTAATTCTCTTGCCAGGATGCCAGATTTCTCAGATTTATCTAATTCCATGGAGTTTTGTTTTAATGTTTTATTGAGACTTCTGCTTTCACCAATAGCTTTAGAAAGTTATATTTCCTCATTCTAATGTTAATTTATGATTACTCTTCAGTGCTTACTTCTGTAAGAAAAATGAGCATTAGGATCCCTTGTGAAAATGTAACATGCAAAAAAATAATAAATTAACTTTTTTACTGTCCACTTTCTGATGTCTTTTACATAATAGTATTAAAATAAAGGCATTTCTCTGAAATTATTTATTTAGACAGATAGAAAGCAAATTAGACTTTTATCCGAAATAATATTATGAAATTGACTAAAAAACCTGCTATATTTTTATGGAGACTTGGCAAACAGAATGCTGAAAAAAGTTCAGAACGTTATCATCATGTAGTATCAGTAGAGCATATGAAACAAACATACGTAGGGAAATAATGACAGATCAAACCATGTATGGGAAATCTTAAGTTGTAACATTTAATGCACTGTTTAAACACACTGAGAGGTTATAGCAAAGAAAATGGCGTAAGACAATGTCTGGAACAAAGTAGGAACTGAAAATATATGCCCCTATCTTTTCTGAAAAATGGCTCCACAGGAGCTACTTAAGACAGGGACACAGTTTTATTTCCTGTGTAATTTTTGGTTCATCCTCATAAAAAATGAAGACGTGATTTAGCTACAAATGGTTTAAGTGACCAGCAAAATGGATCCCTGGGCCATTTTATGACTGCTTGAGTCATCAGTTCTTTTCTTCTACGTGGAAAGAAAACGAGTATTTTGCTGTATCTTTCTTTGAAAGGATTTCATTCTCGGAACTGACCACTTTCTGGATGTTTGTCTTTGAGGTCAACTTAGTTTCACTCCTAGCTATACCAGATTTTCCCCTGGATACCATTTAGTACAAGCTCTCTCCTGTTCCACTCCAAGAAAGCTTTTATTGTTGCCTCCTGGCATACTCTTCATGTTCACAATCTTTAAACAAATCTGATTAATGCAGATAACTGTAATAAGGTGAAAAGTTAATCTGCATACTTAAGGCTGAAGCTGTGAAAATTTTTTTCTCCCATAAACTTTTCGGAAAAGTACATAGAAGACAGCAGCAGAAGCAATAGCTTGTTTCCAGTCCTGTAGAACAGAACACAATAGAACAGAATAGTTCCAGCTGGAAGGGACCTACAGTGATCCTCTAATCCATGTGCCTGACCAATTCAGAGCAGACCAGAAAGTTAAAGCATGTTGCTAACGGCATTATCCAAATGCCTCTTAAACACTGACAGGCTTGGGGCATCAACCACCTCTCTAGGAAGCTTGTTCCAGTGTTAGACCACCCTCTTGGTAAAGAAAGGCTTCCTAATGTCAAGTTTGAACATCCCCTGACACATCTTTGAACCATTCTCACATGTCCTGTCACTGGACACCAGCGAGAAGAGATCAGCACCTCTCTTTCCACTTCCCCTCTTCAGGAAGCTGCAGAGTGCAATGAGGTCACCCCTCAGCCACCTTTACTCCAAACTAGACAAACCCAGAGTCCTTAGTTGCTTCTCACAGGACATTCCTTCTAGCCCTTTCATCAGCTTTATTGCCCTCCTTTGGACACATTCAAAGACTTTAATATCCTGAAATTCTAGGGCCCAGAGTTGCGCAAGGTATTGAAGGAGAGTCTGTACCAATGCTTCCTGTAATCCTTCCAAAACACTGTTCTCTCCTTCTGGGATTTTTCTTTAACTTCTCCTCTGACCGAGTGCTCTAAGCATGTTCATAGAACAGCCCAGGTTGGAAGGGACCTTGGAAGTTCATCTGGTCCAAACTTTCATGGGAAAGGGAGCCTAGGTAGAAACTATATAGCACACTGTCCAGTCACGTCTTGAAAACCTCTAGTAATGGGGACTCTACCATAGCACTGGGGAGGTTGTTCCAGTGAATAATTGTTCTCATTGTAAAAACTTCTTTCTTATGTTGAGGTGAAACCTGTTCTGGTGCAACACGTACCTGTTGCCCCTTGTCTTCTCCACGTAGCTCTGCCTCTGCCCTCTTCGTAGCCATCCTTTAAGTACAGGAATACTGTACTTAATATCCCCTTCAGCCTTCTCTTGTCCAGCGAGAAAAGAGCTACCTCCTTCAGTCTTTCATCATAGGACAGGCTCTCCAGCCCTTTCATCATCTTTGTGGCCCTCCTTTGGACCCTCTCCAAAGGGTGAGTGTGTCATTTTGCATTGTGAGACCAGAACTGGACACAATACTCCATGTGTTGCCTGACAAGCATTAGAAAAGCGCTTGCAGTGACACATTCTACCATGTCCTCTAGAGGAAAATGTGTATTATCGTCTGCCAGCTTCATGAAATACATCTCTGTTTTGGGTTTTTCTGACTTTTGCTTCCTTTCCTTGTGTTTCATAAAAATAAAATATAAATAAAAATGTAAAATAAAACAAAAAAAATTATCAAGATAGAAAGCATTTTCTATCCCTCAGTTTTCACAATGAAAAACTGCCTCCCCAACCCACAATTTTTTTTCCTTTTGACCCTGTCATCTAATTGAAAACAAACAAACAAACAAACCAACCAGAAAAAAACCCCTCAGAAAACATAAATCCCAGAAATAAACAAAACTAAGCATAAAAATATTCCTTAGAGAAAGGACGGATCTGTTATGTGCACACAGTTTAGCCTGATCCTTCAGAGCACGTTTTACCTCCCAAGATTTGGGTGACCAATTCAAACATTTACTTGCTCCTTGAAGCTGTAAGATGAGAAAAATTCCATCCCTCACGAAGATCCTGTGAAAATAAACATTAAACAAACAAACGAGGAAAAACTTATTTTCCCAATGTCTGGTAAAACAAAGCTTGTCTTTGGTTTTTCCCCCCCCTCTAAGTGGTACACAGTTACTAGACTATACCATACTGAATATATACATACATGCATACAAGCATATATACTTACAAGCACAATCGTTTTTCACACAAGCCCAGACAGACCTCAAATGTATTACTAGCTTCAACAACAAGAACAAGACTTCTGTTCCTCTAAAATATCCTTCAGGTTTCCTCTATTGCATTTTTAATTCAATCTAAAGTACCTACAGCCACTGAGGAATATACTGATATCTAAATGTTGCATCACAGTGGAATTTCCTTCAAATTCTCATAATCTTGGGTTTCACACTAGACATAAGGTAATTTCAGTGCAGAGGTGCAGATTGCAGGATCTAATATCACCTGGAAATAAAAGCACACACTATATAACTTGTCTCAAAGATTCTTAACTGAAAGGTACCAAACATCCTCATATGGCAAAATGATCCCTGGAATGTAGTTTACCATTTTCGTATGCCTATGTTTGATCCAATCTCTAGCTAGTAATATTGATAAAAAATTCTGTTATTTCCAAAAACCAGTCTGTTTCCTGGAAATTATCTAGGTTGCCCTAGTGGAAGTTTTTACGAGAATATGAACATTTTTTTGATACAACCTCTAACTTCTAAAATGTTGTTAACATTAATCAGCTCTGACCAAGACACCTTTCTGTGACCTTGCCAGGCACTATACTAACTTTAAAGTCCTTCTGAGTGTTAGCATTAGTATTAGCATTAGCATCAGCTTTAGTGTGTTAGAATTAGTATTAGAAGTTGCGGTATTAACCAAGATAAATCTAAATAGATCATGTTACTAAAATATAAGGTAGGCTGGGAACCAGTAAACTATTTATAGCTTGCTTTATAAGGGAATGTGCCAAGTTTCATGCATCTGTTATTTCTCAAAGTATGATGTCTAATAGGATCTTGTCGTATGTCTCTTTGTCTACTTCAAACCGGGACACTCTTTCTTCCATGTCTCTCCTTATTTTATGATCTGTGGACTGGAAAATCAGATGATAAAGATGAACTTGCTCTGCATACAGACACACACTGATCTCTGCCCCCTACCCTTTGCTCCTGCCTGCCCTATGCTTTATTCTTCAGAGATTCAATAGGTATTATTCTTCCATGTTTACTATTACTTTCTGACACTTTAAAATATACTACTTTTAGTATGGCCAGCATTTGGAAGTGGTAGTAATCTTCATTACAGTAAAATGACAGTGGTGTATTGTCCAGGAAAATGAATGCAGGGAGAGTGGTTGGCCAAATCTAAAGATGGTTGTGTGTCTTATAATAGTTATCAATATGCATTAGAAGGGGGGTTCACATTAGAACACATGATGTCTTCATGGATTATTGCAGGAAAAAAAACCTTAAGTTGCATGTACAAAAGCATATTAAAGCTTGAGGGAAGTTGTTGAAAGAACTGCTGGCTTTTTTGCCTGATTAGTTTCGTTCTGAGCTTTGTACTGAGAAGTGATGTGGTTTTCTTAATGCACAACATGTTTAAAGCACAGCTTTGTAGTTTAGTATTTATTCATGCTATAGGATGACCATATATATATTCCAAATATTCAGAATTTTCTTAGGATTCACAAAAGGCTGATTGTTAAACGAGAAGCAATATCCTACTGATCTTAAAAGATAGAGAGGATTCACAGACTGTCAATAAACACATCAAAAGGAAGCTAAATCCACAAGCTAATTAACTCTCTACAGATGAGCAGAGATGGACTGAAGTATGCTTCAGAAGACTCCCTCTACATAGTGCACTCATTACTTGGATGTATTTGTTACCTGAAAAAATATAACATTCTTCAGACTCCACTGTTCAGTTCCATTCATCTTCTGTCTGACTAATGAAAGTGCATCCGACAAACTGAGTTAACTATCCTTGCTCCATACTAACCCTGTGAGCATCCCCAGGAAAAATTATGAGATTTTTCATTCAGTGCCTGGGTACCACAGAAACAGGGTTGTTAGAATAGCTGGTTTCTGATTGCTTTCAGAAATACTCTGACAAACCAAAGCATTAATCCTGCTTATTGCTTTTCACTATAAGGCACTACATTTCACCTCTGGATGAAGATTTGATTCATAGTCTTTTAAATATCCATTAATTCAGACTTACTTAACTTACTATCATGAAGGTTTTCAGCCTGATCATTTGTTCTTCTAGTAGAAGCTTGCTTTATTAGAGAAATTTTGGAACACAAGGTTGCCTTTGGGTCAAGGTTTTAGGTCATGCCTCTGCTAACAAAAAGATTTTTAAAATGGTATTTTTCTTTAACAAAGGTTAATACTCATATGTACTTAAAGGAGTCCAAAAGCTAGACCTTCAAAGAAAATATAGAGCATCATTCGAGTGGTGATAATGTTACAAAAATCTTCAGATTTTCTGTTACAATACTTCAAGAAGAAAGAGCTACTGTGGCTTTCAGTACAGTTCCTGTATTTTTTCAGAGAAACGGGTATTGCAGAGGATAAGAGAAAACCCTATACAATGCAAGTGAGTTTGGGTTTTTTGTGTTTTTTTTTTTTCCCTACACTCTTTGACCGCTTCCTTAGGCCCACTTATTCCAATTTGTGAAAACTCCCAAACAGCACTTCGACCATTCTGAGAAAAAAATCCAAATTGTCACTTCTCCATTCCATGGCATAAATTCGTAAGCCTGATATTTATTAGGAATAGAAATACTTTCTGCTATATTGAATACAGCTTCAGTACACAGGATTGAATGTAACCAGAATGAAATGATGGACATCTTCTAACTGGAAGAGCATGAAAAGTATCATTATATGTACAGGAATATTTTTCAGTGCATGCTAAAATTACGTAATCAAACAACAGAGAAGAAAAAAAATAACAGCGAAAATGTTTAGCATGTCACATCGAAGACCGGCAAAGAGAAATTCTAAACCTCTCCCCCCAAATAGTTAAAATAAAGTGCCTTGAATCAAATTGATTTCTATTGGAAAATTATTCTAAAATTGTGTCAAAATGCGATATTGTAAATTGTATTGACTGAAAACTTCATCCTTTCAGCCCTCCAAGACAGCTAAAAAGTTCTTACTGTCAATATAACTGGGATGAAATCTCTCCTACATACAGTAGCACAGCAAGGACAGAAAAAGAGTCCAAATACAATTTTGTTGAAATATACAAGAAATCCTTCCTTGTCGACTTTAATAAGGTCATGCTTAAGAACAACATTCTGTCAAACCAAAAGGGGAACAAAATCTGTAATATTGCTGTGATAAACTGTACTGCTGCTGTTACCCCATGAAATATGTTGCAAACATACCTCTTCCTCTGTGACATGAATTTGAAAATTAACTTTCATGTCAGTAGTACTAGATCAGTGTAGATTTGTAGCAAGAATAGAATGTCCAAAAACTTAATTAGTTCCCTCTCTATTAATTAAAAAACATCAAACGGAATGGCTTTCCAGTGATAGAAGCCAATCTTCATCTACTTTGTAGAAAATCTAAGTAATTATATAAAATTTGCAACATGTCTTGCAATAACGTCTCCTGTTCTACTGCATTGGAAAGTTCTGCAGAGTTCTATTGTGTCCCCAATTCAAAATAATTTCAGATAGAGGGCTGCCTTCAGCATAAAACACTGACTATGACAAACATCTGCTGTTTAAGCATAGGACCAGCACTGAGAACAATCTGAGTACCATTAGCAAAAAGCAATGACTTTTCAAGAAAATGAGAATGACTCTAAGAAAGTTGAAATTATGTTTGATTTTTTGTATTTAAAAAAGAAAAAAAAAAGTTGACTGCATTTAAACCTTTTAAAACCATAATTAGCTCATATTAAGATACCCTGTGTTCTTTTTGAATGTCAGTCTTCCTGTACTATAAATTCAAACTGATGGAAGCAATAAAACAACGTTGTTTGGGATGATAGATATTACCACATAATTGGAAATGAGATAGACTTTTCAGTACTGTTTCAGGAGCATACCCCCTCCCTACTTTCAGTATTTGTCAGCATGCTGTAAATTGTAAGCTTCTCTTTTAACTCCTTTAGCTCTTACAAAAATATTTGAAAAAGACACTAATAATTTTCTGTCTTCTAGCAGGGTAAACGTCAACTTTCATTATGTATCCTGCCCCTAATTCATGATTTCATGCAAGCTCATACTTGTTATTAATCTTCTAGTATCTGCTTAAATCACTCTGAGGATCAGAGAGATGCAAGAAGTGCCTTTAGACAAAAATAGCCTTAATAATACAAACATAGCTGGGATACCAGTCATCTTCTGAATTAGATTCTGAGTGAAGAAGCAGAGATGTCACGTGTTACTCAAACAATTAAGACACTTAAAGGTCAAATTGCATATATAAGATTGTGAGTTATTTTTAATTCTCAATACTTGGCAGGGTGTGTTGGCATTTACTAAAAAATTACATAAGCTATTGACCCATACACAACTATTATAATTCATTCACAGACAATTTATTAAACGGCATTGATCTCAGCATATTCATTGAATAGTAGTTGAGTACCATTTCCCAGGTTCAAGTGCACTATTATGTATTTGGGAATATTTTCAGAATATTGTTGCATTCCTTCAAAACAGAAAATTATTTTAGAATTCTTACTATGTAACAGTAACATGCATTTAGTTTATTTTGTAACAGCATGTTCTCTAAAGAATGCAGTTATTCATCCTCGTTACAATCTATTATGTTCCATCAGTCCATCATGTGGGTATTTCATTTTGATACCATGAATATGAACCAGGATTCAAACTACTCTGAAATGTTTGCACTACCATATATTTTATTTTATCAATTTAGCAATGACTACACTCATGGAAGTAAAGCGCATTGTTTATTTCATGTAAAGCTTAGGGTCTCAAGTCAGCGATGTTCTAAGAATTCTGGCACCAATTCAACAGCAACAACAGAGAACCTCATTTGGGAATACGTAGGGACATGTAAAGTCTAATTAAACTATGAATGTAGAGTAATTGTATTTAAAATGAAAGCTTAAAAAAGAAACAATCCCTTAATAATAATATTAGATTATTATTTACATAATATTTAGGCAAATATACTTCTTGACTTCCTGAGACTCTGAATTAAGTCATTCAAAAAGAATTTTAGTATTTTCATGTCAGTTTCTTTTGCGGGTGAACTGTAGCTCTAAGGAATGCTTAGCACATAGATGTGATGCCTGAAGGGCAGTTTAGGCAACCTTGGATTAGATTATGATTTTAAATCTCTTACTTTGGTTTTTAGGTTCTCCCTTGCTGCCAGGCTGGGAAAGGAACATACTGTCCTTAAAAGATTATTAGCTTGGTATAAATTAGAGAAGTCCTTTTGCAAGACTATTGGCTATAATGCAAACAAACGATTCACTTCCAGTATCTTCAGGGCCCTCATTCACCTGGCGAATCTGCTTTTACAAATTTTAAATTCTACCAACCATATTATATATGGCGAAAATACTTAGAATCCTTACTTTAATTGAACACATTAATACAATTTTCTGTAGTATTAATCTATGTACTGGTTGTGTAAGGTTAACTGCTTTTCAGGGCTCCTCATCTGATTTATATTTCACATGGAAGCACACAGGTTTCTAGCTTCTACTTTAGGTATTACACAACCTGAATGCAAAGAGGAAAGCTGGGGTTTGTGCCAGGAAGAACAGTCAAGTAGTTCCAATTCAGGTAAATTTCTCAAGTGGAAACATCCCTGTGGTGATGTTGCTTTGAATTCTTTATGGGGCTCCCAAAAGTGACAGATGCCTCCTGGCCTCCAAATTAGAAAATCTAGATTTGCTTCTAGGAAGAGCACAATCTGTGCTTTTTGTAGTCTGGTTTCAAGAAAAGATAATGAGTATGAACCACAGCTACTCAGGTGGAAAGTTGTAGGCTGTTCATTAAGGGACTAAATCATGGGCTGCAGCAACTACCATGTTGTTTAAAGCTTCTCTGCTCTATAATTACCCTTCAGGCTTGCTGTTCTCTTTTCCTTGTTGCTCTGTATATTGAATTAAGTGGAACAGGTAATGTTCAAAAGTCACTTTCATTGAATTTGAACTAGGCTTAAACATGACTAATCTGTATGCATAGTGTATGCAAAGTTTTGCCTTATAGAAAATACGCACAGAAATAAATTAAGGTGATTCTACTTAAATGTTTGGAAGACTGTATGAGAGTGTGAGGCAAAGTATCCCATTGCAATTTCTGAAAGGTTGCTTAGACCAACCTCGATGGCTTTGCACCAGACCATACAAAAAACTCTTACTCCTCTGAACTTTAAGATTAAACCATCAGCTTTGGATCTGTAAAACAGAGGCAGATGACATGTAGACTTTGTCTGTAAATACTGAGAAAAATGCCCTCAGCCTTGGCCCTGCCCCAAGCACACCAGCCACGTTCTCCCCACTGCCTGGCCCAAGCCAGAACCGGACTTGCTGCTGCCACACCTGGACATCCCTGGCCTGCAAGCTCCAGTTCTGATAATTTCTATGCCTCTATGTTTTCCTTTGTGAGAAAAGACTTGACTACCACACCATTCCTAACTTTATTTGTGGGTGTTTTGATGAGTGAACTTAACAGACAGCTCAGAAATAATAATAGAATTTCACTACCTGTTGCCACAGTTTATCAATTTTTAAATAGCATATGTAAGTAAAAACAAACATAATAAAATACTATTATAATATACCTCCTCTAAAGTAAGTCACTTGAAAATCCTGACATACGTAGTGTTTTACACACATTTTCTAAAATTTCTAACTTGCCACTTCAAAAGTTTAAATATAAGCATGAAATATACATTTAAAAGAAGAAGAAAGAAAGGGATCTGTAGGGCACACACTCTTTGGAACCAATATAATAATTCTAAAGGAGTCAGAATGACTTCTCTCTACTGGAAAGGGAAGTATGGTAAGCTACCTTGTCACTCTATTAGTGACGAGATTAAAATGAGGTACAATAAAATTGAAAAAAAAATATTACAGCTTCAAAATATGAAATATGGAAATAAACTGTAGTGTCAGTTGTATGGATATATCCAAAACACTGCTTATTCCACTACAGAAATTTTCATTCTAATTAGATTTTTATTTTCTGAATTTAAGCATTTCTGAGCTGTTTTTCTGGTCTTCCTTCCAACTGGTAGAAAATATCCCAAGTTTTTGTTTTCTGTTAGTGTTTCAAAAAAACTTTAATGATACTTCTCCATTCTGATCATGTGGTATTATTAATGATCCATTGTAAACCTATTGTCATAAAATATAGAGATCTAGTGTTAAAGTATATGAACAATTCCAAATTCTTTTTACAACAGAATTTACAAGAAGTTAAGCAGCTGGCTATAAGATGAGCCATCACTTTCTATTCCAAACAGGGAAATGCAAGACTTTAATTTGTCTTTCATTCATTTTACATCTGGACTCGAGACTTGTGCTTTAGGAAATCAGACAGCTGTACCATGGAACTCTGCATTTATCGATGTATTATTTTGTTTTAACATGGAACAGTAACCAGACACAAAGCTTGGCAGTGGCTTCAAACATAAAGGTTGAACCATCATGGTAACAAAACTGAATCATGGAATGGTTTAGGCTGGAAGGGACATTAAAGATCATCTAGTTCCAACTCTGCTGCCATGGGCAGGGACACCTCCCACTAGACCAGGTTGCTCAAAGCCCCATCCAGCCTGGCCTAGAACACTTCCAGGGAAGGGGCACCCACAACTTCCCTGAGCAAACTGTTCCAGTGTCTCACCACCCTCAGAGTAAAGAATTTCTTCTAATCTAAATCTACTATCTAGTTCATCTAATCTCTATCTAATTCACCTAATCTAAATCTCTATCTAAATTTCTTAATATCTATCTCTCTCTAAATCTCTATCTAATTAACCTAGAAAGTCCATCCCCAGCTTTCTTGTACGCCCCCTTCAGATACTGAAAGGCCATTATAAGTCTACCTGGAGCCATCTCTTCTCCAGGCTGAACAACTCTAACTGTCAGCCTGTCTTCATAGGAGAGATGCTCCAGCCTTCTGAACATCTTTTTGGCCCCCCAATCATCTTCATGGCCTTCCTCTGGTCTCAATCCAACAGGTTGGTGTTCTTCTTGTGCTGAGGATGCCAAAGTTGGATGCAGTACTCCAGGTGGGGTCTCACCAGAGTGAAGTACAAGTCTGACGACCTGTTGGCCATACTTCTTTTGATGCAGCCCGGGACACAGTTGACTTTCTGAGCTGCAAGCACACATTGCTGACTCATGTTGAACTCCTCATCCACCAACACCCCCAAGTCCTTCTCCTCAGGGCTACTCTCAATCCATTCTCTGCCCAGCCTGTATTTGTGCTTGGGATTGCCGTGACCCAGGTGCAGGACCTTGCACTTGACCTTGTTGAACTTCATGAGGTTCATGGGCCCATCTCTCAAGCCTGTCAAGGTCCCTCTGGATGGCATCCCTCCCCTCCAGTGCTGTCAACCACACCACACAGCTTGGTGACAGCTTGGTGTCATTGGCTAGTTTACTGAGGGTGCACTCAATCCCACTGTCCATGTCACCAGCAAAGATGTTGAACAGCATTGGTCCCAGTATCAACCCCTGAGCAATGTCACTTGTTACTGGTTTCCACTTGGACATTGAGCTGTTAACTGCAACTTTTTGATTGTGACCATCCAGGCACTTCATTATCCAAATAGCCAATCTGCAGTTATTGTACAACAGCTGCAGCTTTTCAGAAAACGTGGAGGTTTGAGGAATCCACTTATATTAATTAGGAAGCTGCAACAATTGCAAAAGACAGCTGTGAAACTGCCAAACTCAAATGACATATGTAAAATAAATAGAATTATTAAAAGAACTGAAATAAAAATTCTGAGATAATGATCTTTGGTTAGAAATCTGAAAGCAACTGTCATCTGAAAGCTGAAAGAATTATCTGTATCCCATGAAATATTCTGAGAAAAATAGCTTGGATTGCAAGATTTCAGAGAAGGGTCTGCTAGACCAGATCCACCTCAGCAGGAAGTATTCAGGAAGAAACTGGAGGACATCAAAGGATGTCCATGACTTCCAAGCTGATCCATCTTAAACAAGCATCATCACCCAGGTTTAGCACACCCCCCATACTACAAGGAAAGGCCAAGTCCAAGATTCCTCCAAATTCCAGCTGTTTTGTAGGCATGTGACTACTGTGCCACTCAAGCATTGGCTGTGTATTAACACCTCAAAAACAGAAAATGAAAGGCTAAACTGGATGCCGTATTGCTGACAGACCATATTAAACAGCCTATTTTTTCTCTCCAAGCTACTTAGGAATTCAGTCATTCCCTTACACTAAAAATGGAAGCAAGACAGACTTGGGCTTAAACGTGAATTTAGCTAGATGTGTACAAGGGTCAATGTAATAGTACCAGTGTTCAGAATAACGCAAAGACTTTTTGTCTCCTGGAGATGCAAAAGGAATACGCAGAAGTTTGAAATAACAACTGTAATTCATCCCCTGCCTTGCCCCACCAGTTGGAAGCACACCTCTTTGCAAGCAAACTACTCCCTGTTATTTCTGTAGTAGTACCTGCATGGGTACTCCCAGAGCTGTTGCCACAAGTGAAAGCCAGGTGATGGTGCCAAGAGTGGGAAATAGGTTGAACAAGTCTTTATTTTGGGTAAGGTTTTAATCTTGTATTTGCTTGTTAGCTACATTATATACTACTCTGTGTTTATCTAGCCATACAAAGGGCTACCGAAGGAATTCTTTAAAAAGCTAAGAATCTGGAGACAATGTATCTCCTTATATTGGGCTTACATGGCAAGGTTTTAGTAGCAAGTGATCTACAAAGGCCACCCTGATACCAGATACCAGAAGATTCCCCTTGTCCGATAGAGCCAATGCTAGATGGCTCCAAGACAGACCTGCCACTGGCCAAAGCTGAGCTAATCAGCAGCGGTGGTAGCACCTCTGTGATACCATATTTGAGAAGGGGAGAAAACCGCTGCATCACAGCAGTCATGAGAGAAGAGTGAGAATATGAGAGAAACAACTCCGCAGACACCAAGGTCAGTGAAAAAGGACAGGGAGGAGATGCCCAAGGCACCAGACCAGAGATTCCCCTGCAGTCCATGGAGGTCCATGGCGGAGAAGATACCCACTTGCAGCCTGTGGCAGAACCCACACTGGAGCAGGTGGATGTGCCTGAAGGAGGCTGTAACCCTATGGCAAGCCTGCACTGGAGCAGGCTCTTGTCAGGACCTGTGGCCCTGTGGAGAGAAGAGCCCATGCTGGAGCAGGTTTGCTGACAAGACTTGTGACCCCATGGTGGACCGATGCTGGAGTACTCCACTCCTGAAAGACTGCACCCCATGGAAAGGACCCACGCTGGAGCAGTTCATGAACTGCAGCCCTTAGGAGGGACTCGCATTGGAGAAATTCATGGAAGACCATCTCCCATGGGTGGGAACCCACACAGGAGCAGGGAAAGAGTGTGAGGATGAAGGAAGAGCAGAGACAGCACATAATGAAATTACTGCAAGGCCCAATCCCTATCCCTCTGTGCTGCTCAGGGGGAGGAAGTTGGAGAGTGATGGAGAAAGTGAAAAAGGAGAAATTGGGAGTGAAGTTGAGCCTGAGAAGAAGGGAGGGAAGAGGGGAAAGTGTTTTAAGATTTGTTTTTATTTCTGATTATCATACTATGATTTGATTCATAATAAATTAAATTAATTTCCCCAAATTGAGTCTTTTTTGCCCATCAGAGTAACTGGTGAGTGATCTCTCCATGTCTTTATCTTGACGCATGACCCTGTTGTTACATTCTCTCCCCTGCCCAGTTGAGGAGAGGGAGTAATAGATCAGCTTGGTGGGCACCTGGCATCCAGCCAGGATCAACCCACCACACTCCTTATAAGATTTCTGTAGGGTAATGGTAGAATATTTAGATCCCATAACAATTTTTGATATGCGAGAGATATAAATTATTACTGTAGGTTGGTGAACAGTTAATCTTGTTTCTCCATCTGAAATGGCTTTTAATGTAAATACAGAAGTGATTTACCTCTACAGGGTAATATGTAATCATTCAAGGTGTTCCTTTCAGAGTGTATGTAAAATATTTTTGTAACCGCCTGTTTCTATCCATCCTACAGTTTACAAATAGAGAATCTGCCAATGTACTGATAAATCACCAGTATGTGTGTCCTTTGTTTTTTTCAGAAAGCAGTGCAAAGAGTGATGTTAATGAGGGAACAAGGACAAATGTGCATGGAAGCTGAGAGCAAACCTTAATTTCTTGTCAGATAGATTTATCTTTCCACTGATTATTCTTTTAGAATTTAAAGACAGCTTATTATCTGGCATTATTTGTCACTGTTATTTGGCTGTAAACTGTAATTTAGCACTCCCCCAATACTGCATAGTAGCCCTAGAGCAGACATAGCTGACCGCAGATACCAACCTCAACAACAGCAACAGCAGCAACAGAGAAACAATAGTAACTTCCAGACCAAAGTGATCCCCGTCTCAAACACTGTGACCACCAAGTTACTCTCAACAGCTGAAGAAGAGTAACAAAAAGAAAACCAAAATACTGTACTACATCCTTTCCAGGATGGTTGCCCATGGATTATGGTAGAATAGGAAATACTGCTTATTCTATTGTGTGAAGGAGGGGACATAAAACCCACACAGTGTCTTATTCTCTCCCAGCTGCTATGATGGCTCACTGGGATCGCAGGAAAGCTTGTAGGTAACAACAGGTCAGTGTACAGTATTTCGGAAGTGACATACCTTGCTACCTTTCATTCAAAATGCATTTTCTCCAAGTATATTTTACTGTTGAAACAGTTATTTTGCCACATGTGTAAATATAAGGAAGTCAGCAAAAGTCACAGTACTGCTACATTCAACCACAGAATTTCATCATGTTGAAGGTTTCAACCCATCTGAAGAAGTAGGCATCTGATTTGAATATTCCACACAAAGAAAAAGATTTTTAAAGAAGATGTGAGTCAGTGGTGTGACTAAGAGTGAAACAAAACTGCTGCCCCACACCTCTTTCCATAGAACATTATGAATAATTTCCTCCTTTTACTGTGTGATGCATGATCCTGTGCTTGGACTATTGACTACATCTGAGTGACACAGAAGAAAGAGGAGTATATAAATAATGATGAATTTAAGATAATATGAAATTAAGAAAGGGAAATAATCTTCCAAGAGGGAGATGGTTGAGGCTATGTCATAGCATTCAAAGAAACAAAAGAAGTCTTTCAATTTCTTAAATTTAAAGCACAAAAATAGAAAGAATAATGAATAATCCTTCAATGACAAGAAAATCAGTGGGTTAATTCAACAGGTCTCTTACTGTTTGTTTAAACTCTTTTATATTCCATTCTCACCCTCCCACATTTTATCTCAGAAATGAGAGAGATTCTGTTCAAGCCTCAGAAACACTGACATGAATCATAATAATCCTTTGTATACTGATGATGCACAACTTTGTATCCCATTCAGGGCAAGTCAGTCTGTTCCTTTGTCCTGATAATATCCGTTTGGCATTTCTCCCCATATACTGAGACCATAAAATCTCTGACAGAAGGAAACACACGTAGTGGTATTTTGCAAAAAAAAATTTCTATAAAAAATCTCAGCTGGCCCTGAGAAAACCTCTTTACATTGACCCAGCTTTGAAAACAAGAGTTGGACCAGATGACCTCTGGAAATATCTTCCAATCCCTTTCATTCTATGATATATGATTTCACAAGTCTTTTAGACCATATCAAAAAGCACTCATATTCTTTCAAAGAATGAAGATCAACATGGGAAAGGAAGAAAATTAAAAGTTTATGGTAAATTATCTGAACTGGACGCAAGTGTTTATTTTAGTATTGAATGTGTCACAATTTGTATCACTGGAATTTCTCAGATCTCACAGTGGCTGCACCATAGAAATACCAAGCATACAGGAAACAAGGCAAAAGTATTTTTCTTTGTTTTTCTACCTTGTCATTGAGTGTGTACTTGATGAGATGGAGACAGAAGGGCTAAATATGACATCATCGGCAATGATGAAGTTAACAAACCTCCTTATGGACATAATGCACCCAAATTACGTCCCCACTGGTATTTCCTCCAGTGAGTGATATTCCTTACACACGTATGATGAAGAAAAGTATTTAGTCTTTTGTACTCTTTCTCCTTTGGCAGGAAGCTTCTGCTTTTTGTCTGTTTGCCACTGGTTTTTGACAGTGAGTTTATCACCAGCTGTGATGCAGTCATCTGCGGGCTGTGGTGCAGACTCAGATGGCCTGATTTCCACCTAGGGCTTTTGCCAGCACTCTTCTGCCTGCTTAGTGCTTCAAAAACTCTGAAGCAAGCCCTACTAGGGCACTGCAGTTGGGGTGGAATCTAGACCTCAGTGTACTTCTGCTTGAAGATTTGATTCCTACTTGGTTTCATTCAGAGATGCATAACTTTAACAAAATTGCAGCCACAGTTCCTGTTAAATAATTTCAAGAAACCTGAGCCCACCAGAAGCACAGTTCTTAAAGTGCACTTCTAGAAGAGATTTTTTCCGAGACCAAACTCCCTCCAATGTGCAGCACAGTCTTCCTTCTACCTTCACTAGACACAATTAAAACAGACATTACGAGATTATTTTTTTTTCACTTCCTGCTATTGCCCCTTGTCTGTAATAGGATGGAAAGTATATTTTAATCTTTTCTGAGAAGAAAATTAGTCTTTAGGTAAAAATTCAATTTTTTTTTAAAGCTTTCAGCATTTGATTTCCACTGGCTGAATTGGATTCCTCACATTCCTCTCAACTCCAGGGTTTATCAAGTTGTGTTTTTTTTTTTGCATAACTTTTGAAAATTTGTAAAGATTTAAAAAAAAAAAAAACACCAACCAAAGCAAACCCAAAACCCCAAAGTATTATTTTACTGTGTGTATTGCACTACCTGTAGAATTCCACAGTTGAAAACCGTCTCTGAATTGCCAGTGTCTGAACATCAGGACACCAAGGAAAGAGAGGCATTGTGACTCAGTTTCTTTCCTTAGCTACCTGAGGACAATTTTGTATTGCCACACCCAGAAGTTTCCTGAGTGCCTTCAGGTAGTTCCAGGTACTTGGTCATGTGGTGTCCCAGCTGCGTATTAGAGCCGGAACATAGCCTTTTTTCTGCCTCATGCTGGAAAAGGGAATCTGAGTACACAAAACCAGATGCAGGCTGTTGCACGCACTAATGTAACTGGGATTCCAATTCGATTTCCAAGAATTAATTGGAAATATGATTCCCCCAAAACCTTAATCTAATACCTTGCATGGTTTCTCAGCTCCCTCTTTATATCAGGAGGAAAACACCATTTCCCCCCTTGATCTTTATCTGTCTTGTTTATGTGAAGCCTTACCGTGCAAGTGTAAATGTATTTTATTACATTGACACCAAGCGCAAAAGCAGATGAACAATGGGACTACTCAGAAGCTTGAAGTTAATCTCCTGCAGAAGTGTTTCTGGCACGTAGGTCTTCAACTGTAAACAGTTCAAGGCAAGAATACTGTCTTGATAAGGTTTATATTTGCCCAAGACAGACCAGTTACTACTAACAATGAGTCTTATAGCCATAATTACATGGAATTGAAAACTGTGCAACTGTATTTGGACAAATCTAATTTATTTGATAATCAGCACTGTTGGTATTATTAAGTAAGAGTTTTTTGCAAAGGTCAGGCAGGACACAAACTCATTTAAAATGCCTATTTACATTCATTTCCTTTATTTCCCCAAAGGTATGAACAAATTGCTTAAAATTTTAGCTTTTCATTTTGCCTGAATAATATACAGAGAACTGATGACAGCATGTTCTATTACTTCTCGAAGTGATACCAGAATGAATTTAAGAGACATAGTGAAGCAACATAGGAAAGGAAAGAAAATCCAATGTGTGTATGTGTGCATGTGTGTGTGAATAAGTAACTTTACAGTGCAGCATTCCATTTCTGTTACCAGAACATACTACTTTTTTTCCCCTGTCCCCTCCTACTCAGCATAAGTCTAATACTCTCTCACTTGCTGTTTTTTTTGTAAAACACATAAAGCTCAATTAATGTGAAATACGTGTTTTCATACTTCAGTATCTGAAGTGTATCAGCTATTTACTCCCTTTTACTTTAAGTAAATTTTTAAATACAATATAAGTTCCATTTCACCCGTTCGGAGCCTCGCAAGTTGTTTTCTCCTGAAATCAAGAATAAATGAGATCTTTTTTCCTTCACAGTCATTGTTCTGATGGTTAACTCATATGCATTCAAAAGATTCACATTTTTTGTTTCAAGTTTCTTGATCAAACCTGAATATTTCAGATGCTTAGTACGTGTTCTAAGTATTACATTACTCCACATTTTAAGGTCTTTTGATTTTCTTTCTTTCTATACAGAAGAGACTTACATATCTTTTAGTCAAAATGCATCCTTATTTAGGAAAAGGTTCATTTTTGCTATATTTAATTACACTTTTTCATTAACTTTACTTTTCTTTTCAGCTAAGTTTTAATTATTTAAATATTTTTCCTATTTATTTATATATAATTTTATCTGTTAAAATTAAGGAAAACTTCCTTAAAACTTATGAAAACCAACAGATGTACAGTGAATGTAAAGCAGTTGCATTAATCAATATTTTAAAGATAGGAATATAATATCTTCTCCCTCAGGCTGCCTTGACTCGATCCCTTTTGCACTTCATACATTTTTTTCTACATATTATTATCAAAACCAAGTAGCATCACCAGTGGTCAAAGGAATTATTCCTAATGTTTTCTTACAATATTCTGAGTGCACATGCTTTAATCATTAATCAGTATCCATTAACTTTCTTTTTTAACTTCCATCAGTCTTAGTCAGTGTTTTTTTTCTACCCTCTGAGTCATTTTAATGCTCCTTTCCCGAGTTTTCTATTCTTTACACCACTTCTGTCATTACCTTTTGTGTTCACTTTTGTTCTAGCCCTGAGTTTTAACAGTTTGAGAGACACTGTATCATTTTTGCTATATCTTCGATGAATGGAGTCCCTGACATATGTATCAATTTATTGATATAGGACAATATAGTCTTTCATTTTAAACCAGTGGTGCATTTAACAGTTGACATGTACTCTCTGGAAATGCTACTCCTGCCAGTCGTCTTAAGTTTCCCTTTCTAGTGCAGATAAAACTGTTTTCCATGTAAGGCGCTTTAAAGAGCACTGCACTTCTGCTCTGACATATGGATTCTCTGCAGTCTCTAGCCAATGGAAGACATAAGCACCTACAAAGGATTTTTTTCAGTTTATAGTGGTACTAAACAGTGTTCAGTTTGATCAGGCTTCATATTCTGTCACACCTGCCGAATTTTTGTCACTGTAGTCAGTTTAGGTCTCCACCTTCATGGACAACAATGTTCAAGTTGAAACCCAAGGTTTGGAAGGTTGCATGCTCTTAGGGAGCTCTTTCCCTGTGTAGTTTAATGAGTCCTTGACCCCCTCCATGTAGAGCTCTCATTTCTGCATCTGCAGGAAAAGGCAATACAGGAAAATATAGGTGCAGCTTTTCCTGGATTTCAGTGCTATCCTTTTATTCAATAATGAAACACTGTGTCTATGGGATCTCACCCAGTTGCATGGGATAGTTCTTATCTTCCCAGTCCATTAGTCTCCTTCATTACACTGGTCTCTCTTATAACGCCTCCGTATTTCAGCAGCTATTTCCAAGGTAACATACAATTTCCTCTGTTTCTTCACTCATTATATTTAGGCTGTAGACTTTCACAACAGATGTTTCTAGCTTTCTCTTTGGTTACGTAAAGGGAAAAACTTAGCTCCTTCATTGCCATAACTAAAGTCAAGTTTGACCTGGTAACTCATTTTGTTTGGGTAACCCTTATTTTCTCTGTTTGGGTCCATCATACCTGCTTATTTCTGTCTGAAACAGGAAAGAATATTCCCAAAATATTGTGGGAAAAGCTTTCCAGAATTTCCCAGAAATATTCAGTTATTTCAGCATCTATTTTCACCATTAATTGGGATCAAAATCACAATATTGTCATTTTTATTCAAGGAAGAAAAGTGGGTTTACACATTTGCAAACAAAAATGATGATATTAAATATGTCAAAATTGACTTGAAATTAGGATGTCCACTTTAAATTGAGAAGTTGATTTCAAATTATATCTGAAGTTGTAAATTTGAAATTAGATATCTAAATCAAATTGAATTTAGAACAAAACAATTGTGGTCAACTGAAGCACTACTTCAGAATACCCCACAGAAAATTGCAGTGTTTTACTACAGTGGAAGAAAAGAAACAGGAACATAATTGAATAATTTGGGGAGAATTATATTTTTGGTACTTTTTTTCTGATTATCAAGGCATTTCTTCAGCAAAGTCATGGCTTCTATGTGAACAAAACTGAACTGCATAAAGCAAACTGTGTTTAGCCTTGACTGAATGCTGTTGACCCTATACATTAGCAGGGGATTATTAGGTACCCAACAGAAATATACCAGGTTTTTATGATAACAAATAAGAAGATTTTACTTAACAGGTAAATGCCACAATACAATAGATAAGTAAAGAAAACAAACAACATTGCAAAACTTGTATGACACGGCAATTTCTTGTGCTACAGTGTTATTTAGAAAACTTACATACGTGATGATTATGTAGCTAAAGAATGAAAATTAAAAAGGAATACTATGCAAAAACTACAGAATAATGACTCTTTCAGAGAAATAATAATAGGAAAGTTATTTATTAAGCTAGAAATCTTACCTAATTTAAGCACCTAAGTTTCAAGGATCTGGGAACTTGAAGATGAAAACCTCTTCATTAGCAGAAATTTAAGAGTAATGCAATTGGAATGTTATATTATCTTTTGATATTTTAACAGAAATTGTCTTAATCTATTCAGGATAATAATTTCTTAATATAAACACTACTGTTTCTTACAGAAATTCACAGTACGCTCTGTTCTCAGGCTTTCCAAAGAATTAGGGCTGAATGACAGATCTATAAAGCTATGTAATAGTTCTGACAATGAAATAAATACCAACCACTCTAGGAGGAATGCAAAGTGCTTAAAAAGTCTTATTCAACCCCAAAATGAAACAAAGTTGAGTTAACAACCAGATTGCCAGAAGTATGTTCACAAGACTATGAATCTGGTTAACAGCTTGCAGTAGTTGTAGTTCTAGTTCAATTTATTTGACAAAAACAAAATCAAATCAAAACAAACAAACAAGCAAAGAAAAAAAAAGAAACAGTGCAAATTGCTGAAAAGAAACTGTATTACTTATGAGTATATCTTTGGGGAAAACCAAATTTATATTCTGATCAGAATGCCTTCCCTATCCAGCCCGCAGACAAATTCCACCTAAAATACCAATGTTACCAGACACTGTATTTGCAAAAACTACATGACTGCCCAAGCCTGCTACATTCTGAAAATCTACTGGGAATGTCAAAGATTTCTGTTACAAATGTTCCCTAAAATTTACTAGCGGCTGTATTATCATATGGACTTTGTATCTTTTTCTCTGCTGAATTAATTTGCAAGGTTATAAGAAAACAATTCTGTGAAGTATGGACCCTTTTTTGTGATCAGCACAATTAATATTTACACCCTCATTGCTAGAGAAGCAACAGTGGCATTAATACAGAGATAGAATGAGTAATACTTGGGTGTAATTACATATTCATTTAAGCACACCAAATACAGGTGAGTGGGATTATTTCTTTGAACATTTAATGCTCCAGACGATAGATAAAGGCTGCATCATTGGGAACTTCAAGAGAAGACTTTCTGAAAGTAAATATTTTAGACAGCAGAAGGATGTCTATTTCTTCCAGCCATGAAGACAGCACAATCTATACGTCAGGATTACAGGAATGAGTGTCCTAATGTAAACGCCAATGTTCAAATGTGAGTCATTGTGAGACATTTAAGAACTGTCTCACAACAAAGGACATGTAGGTATACAGAGATATGCCAGGTGACAGTATAAAATTCAACATGTACAACTGAAAGTGAAAATGGAAGAGAAAAACATAAGAATGGGAAAAAATCCACCAAGATTTCTGCATGCTAGAACAGACTTCACTGTCAGATTCCCAATGGAAGCAATTAAAGGTAAAAATGAAATACTTCCGAAGACAGTCATTGCAGGATAATTCTTTAAAATGCAGGATAGTTCTCTAAAAACATCCTGCAAAAGTAATGAAGATGAACAAATATGTCATTTCAGTGTCTGTACTAGTGAGGTAGGTGATATCGTTGGTAATAAAATGGTCTTTCAAACCAGCTGGGAAATATGATGCAGTGATTAGAAAAAAAAGTAAATGAAATTTGTAAATACTAAGACCCAATATTACACGATCGCCAACGTTTATTTACCAAACAAACAATTAATGGCAAAAAAGTTGATGTTATTTTATTTTGAGAAACCGTGGAAGTTTAAGGAAAAAAAGGTCATAGTAAACAATAGACTTGAGCAAATGGAGCCGATTTGGAGTAAACTAAAGTTACCATTAGGTAAAACTGGCTTACACATAAGGGTTTTTTATTATTTTTACATTAAATGGAAGACTGGGAAACTAAGGTACGAAACTCAAAGGCTCACCAGCACTAAGACAAAATCTCTCTCTCAAAAAAGATGAGGTTTTGTACTGCTAGCAAAGGCAAACATATCCCAGGGTCAAGGCCCACAATTAACTGTATTCCTCACAACCTCAAAATCAGATCGCATAAATGTAGCAGGAAAAGATTGGAAACAAACCCTTTATTTAAGAGGTTAATCTAGTACATTCATACACGGTCTCATCTCATATGAGGTAATGGCCACAGAGACATGCAATCTTCTTCTCTTCTACTTGGCTTGGTGTTTCTTGAAAGAACTAATTTAACTCAGCAACCACTTCATCTGTACTGCTTCTTGCATCTAGATTAGTTTATCCAGAATGAGACTGCATGTCTTACACAGTACTAGCCAGAGATTCTTGAAGTTTCTGTCTAGGCAGTACCATCCATACATTGATTTTTTTCCACAGAAATCCCACAGGGAACAGTTAGAGGTTTGACCTCTTTAAACTGGACTTATCCTAAGATCTGGAAAGTCTTTTGGAAATACTGGTCAGAAACATTCTGGGGTAGTCCAACGGCCCACTGACTGTTTCCTGTTCCACAAGTAGTTTAGTTTCCTCAAGAACTGTGTTACTATGAGATGCCACTGAAAAATGTAACAACTTTCTCAGAATCATGCACACAGGAACAACAACAAAAAACTCACCACCAAAAAAAAAAAAAGCATTTTGTTCAAACAATAGCTTTTCCTAGAGATACTACAAATATCTCATCCCAAAATCAAAAGAGAACAAACATGAAGTGGATGCTGTCCATACTAACTCTGCCACATAGTTCACCGAAACTTTAAAATAAAAAATATGTTTCCTATCTGGAGTCAAAAGAAGCACATATATTGTTGCTTCACAGTCTACCACCTTCTGTACTGTGCATAAATATTTGTACTGTCTTTTGGAAGAAGATGAATGAACTCAGTTTTTTCAATCCTATATTAGAAGTCATCCACTTAATGGATGAAATCTGTTTGGGTATTTTTCCTCAACTGTATATGACATAAATGTTCATTCCTTTTAAGGAACTGCTGGGGCATGTGGTATCCCTGAAAGGAGAGGAAAATACATTTTTCTCTACTGACAAATTTATGTGTTCAAAGTAGATAAATTTCTGTCTCTCAGTTAAACTGTCTGTCAGTTAAAAGGAGGGAGTCAAATGACTGAAGTTCAGACAGAGACACTTGGCCATATAGCTGATAAAAGAAGGAAGTTGCAGAAGAATTGAAGAGCTTCCACTAAAGCACAGTCTTCTGCAGGCAGCAGGTTGCCACACTTGGCTGACATTCCTCATGGGCACCAGAGAAAGCTCTCTAAGGTCTGCTGCAATTTAGGAAGCCGTTGACCTGACTGAAGGAAAACCTGGAAGCAAAGAATCAGCCTGTAAAAAATTCTACTTCAAATCACTGAACTCCCCCATAATCCAGCAAGTATATTACTGGCATGGAGGAGTCATTGTAGGTAAGCACCATACTCAGTGACAGAGAAAATCTTCCTATACTGCACAAGGGATCAATTCCAAAGAACTTAGGTGTAAAATAATAAATGTAAAATATGCTTCTTAAAATTTTAAAATTTCATGTTCATGAAAAATTTTCTGTAAGAGAATGAGGCTTTCATTTTTTTGTGGACACTGTCCAAGGCATTGTACATATTTCTAAGATGCAGAAGAAGAAAACAATTTCTGCTTGATTTACAGTAAGAGGAATTTGGCTTAGGAATTTATACCTAAAATATATAGTTAAAGTTATATATTTGGAGAAAAATTATTAAAATTATGAAGAGCTGTTCAGGAAATCTGGGCTCATTCATTATTTTGATACTGTGTAAGCTTAGACAAATCAGCAGTTCCAAGAGAGGAAAATACTTCTGATGTGGTATGTTCAACTGAAATTGTTGCCTGCAGTATGTCTCCATACAGGATTAGAAATGTATACAGACACACATGTCATTTGTCAGAATGGGATGGATGTTTTTCCCCATTCTGAGCTCTGCAAAAAGGTCCGTCCTATGTATTTAAAAAGAAAACCTGTTTCTGGGCAAAGACTTTCTTTTGTTCTGATTGTATACATTGCTTACAGGCAGAATTTTATTTCATTTGGGATATTTAGATGCCACTACAGCTAATGACTAAAATTTATTTCTCTGTTTGGTTAAGTTATGAAGGGGGGCAATTTGCAATTGCTTTTTTTGTACTTTAAAGTATATTTTGTCATTTTACTATTTTTATTGCTAAACTTTTATCACAAAACATATATAAAAAGTAAAACAGGAAAAATTAATGGGATTTAATTTTTATTTCCCCAGTGACACTTTAATGTATATAGATGCAGAAAAGGAAGAATTGAACATTTGTAATTTTCAGTTATGCTAGTTAAAGTAAACATTCTTTCTGGAAGCAATTGGTTAAAAACATCTTTGAAAAACCCAACATCTAAAAACTATTTGATTGCTAATACATTTTTTTTCCACTGAGGGAAGCTCAGGGTCTTAGTGGTATAGTAAATTATTTGCCAGTTGAGAGGAAGCCAGATGTTCAGAAAGCTTCTTTGCTGTTGAAGCTTTCAAGAGATATTTTAGCCATGTACCAGAATTAGCAATTAGTATTCAGTAAGCTACTTTTCAAACACCAGTGGTATAAATGTATTTGCTCCAAAAATTATTCATATACAAGAGAGGTAGAAAATCACAAACTAATCCCCAGTGCTGCAGAAAAGAAACTTAGTTGGCTAGACTTTAATTAGCACTTTCCGGTCATTTAATGAATGTGGTCTTAAAGCCTAATCCATCAAACTGTAACTAGTGTTATCACTGGTTTAAAAGCTATGTATTAACAAACAGGTTTGGAAAAATGCTACAGAACAGCACCATGGAACTGCAGCACTATGAGTTCCAGGTCCGATTAGCTTGGGAAATCAAGTTCTGTGAAGACAAATGTGGTCCAACTTACTGTAAGTGAGCTGGGGGTTGCTCTAATTAGCTGTCAGTTGAAGTTCACAGAATAATTCCAAGGATTACTTGTCAATTGTTTAAAATGTTTCAATAATTTCAAATTTTCCCACAGTCTTTGTAAAATCATAATACTGAAATACTGGGTACTGGAGTCACTGTTACTTTAAAAAGTAACTGAAATTACAGCATAAAATCATAAGACATATAGGAAAATATGGATTTTGCTGAGGAAAATCACGCTTTTCTAGTCTACTAGAACCATCAGAGAAGTTATTTAAGAGAAGCATTCCAGCTAATTCTGTACTTACAGAATTTTAGGAAAACAGATCTTTTATTGGGAACAGAGGAGATAGGTAATGCGTATAAATTGTAGCCAAAGCACAGATCCGTTGCACTAATAAAGTAGAAACTGACTGAGCATATTGTAATTAATATTAGCTTGCCTTAGACCCAAACACAAACACACTAAAATAGCATTATCCCTGACAGTGTTGTAGCACTGTAGCACTTTAACAACAAAACCAGCAAGAAGCACTTTGTAACAGTGCTAAGTATAATAGATAACCATGATGAAGCAAACTGAAACTCAAGGCATAATTACCCAAACAGGGTACAGGAATACAGTGCAAGTAACAATTTGCAAGAGAAGGATGAAGGATGTAAAACAGGCAGGAGAGTGGCATGGAGCAACTAGAACAATACTACAGAATAGACAAGAAAGATGGCCATCATCATACACATCCTGGGGTAGTCACATAAAATCTTGCTCATCTGGATTATAAAAACAGTGGTTCAGGGATTCAGCATGATCTCTTTGGATCCATTTGTATCATGGCCAAACGTGCTGCAAGAATATACTCAAAGAATATGCTAAAAGAGATTAATGTAATGTTTTCTTAAGAAACAGGACAAATGAAACAGCGGCAAGTTGTGAAAATGAGAAAAAAAAATACTTTAGTCAAGATTAAGAACAAAATAAAGCCTAGGGCAATTTCTGAATGCTAGTGGTGGATCAATACAGATACCTACTTCTTGTTTTTTAATATTGAGCTGTAAAGTACAGTAAAATAAATAGTGTCAACTACTCATACACCAGAAAGCCTTACACATTTTTCAGTTTCTGTCTTTTCCAAATGCAATAGGAAAAAACCCTCAGTGTGTATAGCTCAAATATATCCATTTAAACATGAACTACCTCAAAGACATCTGTAAGAATAAAAAGTATAAAAATAGTGATACATGTACATATCTGCCACATAAAACACCCTTCTGTAACAACAGTCCCATGTTGAAATTTAAGCAAAATGCACTCAACAGATATATTGTATTCTATAAGAAAACTTTAAGCACACTAGGTGTAGGCAAACATAGTTTATCAGTGTGTCTAATGGTAATGAAAGCCCAAAAGACTGCAAAGTTACATACTACCTTGAAAATTCAGTCTGTAAGAACTTTCCTGTTAAGGAAAACTACCGTGACAGGATGAGCTGCCTAATGAAAAATGAATGCTGGTTTAACACATAAAGTTGTGGCAATCCAAAGATACAGCCAGCCTCTCAGTGTTGGACTCCGCGAGTATACTTCTAACCCCTATATCTGATATCCCCAATTAAACATTTTGAAGTCAGTGGAGAATTTGCCTGTGAATGCCATTCCTATACATTATTTTCCAGCTGGTTCTTAGATGTGGATTGCCACATGTATAGAATAGTCTGACTGGTTCATATTTACAGACTACCCAAAGCAGATTTTAATACTTTATTGTTTGCTTAAAGCTATTAGACAAGATTCAGCAAACACTTTTCAATCACATATGCAATTCGTAAATACTTACTGCTCGATGTTTTAACTTTTTTGTAATGACTACATTCTGGTTTTATGCTTGTCACCAACCATGTTTTCTGCACACTGGACAAAGGGATTTTGAAATTTCTGCATTTTTTTCATATTTAAAAATTAGAAATAAGTAGGAAGAAGTAATAGAATATTTTAAAGCTTTAAAATATTGGCTATCAAAGCACTCTGCTAATCTAAAACATGAAAAAAGGTCTTGGAGGAAGACAGAGGAGAGTATGGGACAGCTAATACTTTGACAAGGCAAAGGCACTGCAGTTTCTAAGCAGTTAACACAATCAAACCAGTGACATGATTACCTGGAGCATAGTAAAGGGACTCTAGGAGGAAATCTGCCTTCTTTTATTTATGTCTTACAGACATTATTCGGTTTCAGTGAATTTATTTTGTGGATAATATAGATAAGGCTCTTGGAACGATTCTGAAAAGCTAATGCTTGAACCCTTTTTTTTTGGTTGAGGAATGTGTTTGCTGCTTGCCAGGCTGCATAAACTATTCCTCTCCTGCCTTTTGCCTGTGATATTTTAGCTTCACTGCACAGCAGAACGTTGTGACTTGAGAAGATTTTGTATGATTCTGTGAGTACAGTTATTATGCTACTGACAAGATGTGGCATGTATTGTAATAAGATTTGAGGCCATGTAAGTAACCATTTTCAAGAAAGTGATTCATTGTGTAACAAGTTCAAGAAATAAGCCTCCAGCTTAGATCTTATTGATAAATGTTGATACAGTGCTTGTTCCTGATAGGTATCTCTTTCGCTAGTTTCCTCTGTCTGTGTGTGTGTATATGTGGTTTTTTCCTACACGTTTTCTTCTATTTCCTACCCAAATCAAAATAATAATAAAAAAATACACCAATGTAGACTATTCATAGTTGTATAAACCAGATCTTCAAATGATGTATGCTGGTAAAGCTCCACGATAGCTGACAGTAATACAGAAGTTTAAGCCATTTATATTATTAACTGTGTCAGTCTACTCATATTTCTCTTTTTATATAATAACAGATTTTGTTTTGTGGAGACCTATGACTTATAAATCCATGAAGACCAACAGGTAAGTGTTGTGTTTGAACTGGAAGTGCTTAACGGTACACCCCAGAGCTGAAACGTGGAATAGCTGTCAATTAAAATATTATATATAACTCATTGTGCATTAGTTGTTATGTCAATCATCCTCAAACATAAATGCAATATCTAACAACCCAAAGCAAGAATACAAAGGATGCCTGCACGGCTATTTGTCTCTGTCAGGTCATTGGGAATCTATATTACATTTTTTAATTTGTTAAGAAAATTATGTGATAATCTCTTTTCATGTTGCCAGCTTGTGCTAAGATATGCCTGAGATACACTATGTTGCCTCTGGTAACTCACTGCCCATAGTGGTCCCTGTTTTGAAAATGAGCAGCTATTCTGATATTCCTGTCCCCATAGTTCAGCAAATCTACTGAGAGCAACTTCTATGTTACATGGCAAAATCCCCAGGAAGAGCTGCATGACATTGCTTTATGAGAAATATTACCAGTTGAACTATCCTCTTAAAAGAAGAAATTACATAGAAGACCACCACTCTGTTAATCATCCATACACAACTCCTATGTTTCTTAACTAGAATTTAAGCATATGACTAAGATTAAGCACATTTTTTAAATATGGGTATCGTTCTCATTCAGGTTTCCAGTGTTCAGTCCCAACAAACTGAGTATTAGGTATTAAGTAGTCAAAACAAACTGCTCATTAGCAAGCTCCTGTCAAATAATTATTCCTACAAAACATCTGGTAAGTGTTTTGAAAAGCAAATTCAAGAAAATAATGATAATTTGGCAGACATATTCTGAGCAAAGAAAGAGATGAAACTCAGTGACTAAACTGTATTCTGAATTACTTTTCATCAATCTGCCATATTATTCCTAGTGAGATATTAGTGCTGTTCATCTAAGAAGCATGAGTTGTTTAATTAACAAATCAGGTACAGAAAATATGGCTGAAAAGGCTTGTTAATAATGGAGAGTTGTGTATTCCGGATTTCTGTCTCTTCTCTTTTTATAAATTTAAAAACCTTCTTACTCAGGAGAAGAAACATTTGTGATAATATCAGTGAATATACAATACAATAAAACAATACAATAGAGTAAACAAGGTTGGTTTAAAAAGTCTTTGGAGATAATTCATTGAACATACAATAGTTGTATTGTACTCCTCTAAGAATCCCACTGACACCTCAGTTTCAAGTTTCAACCCTTATACATAAAACTGTAATTCTGTTGAAATTCCATTCCATGGAATTAAAGGTGATGGGAAATAACACTAAAAAACAAAATCAAAACCAAAACTAAACCCAAACAAAACAAAACAAAAGGAACAAACCAAACCAACCAACCAACAAAACACTTCAGATGTCAACATAGATTAGATTAGGCCCTAAGGAAATAACAAATCTGATGTAACATTTGTTGGAAGACTCTTAAGGAAATACGATGGAGTCAAAGATTTATTCTCTTGGAAACCCTTCTAAAAATTACAACTGTCTCTGCATTCAGGCACAGATTTTTCTTACACTGAATACAAATAAATGCTGATTGCAACTATGGTAGACTTAAGAAGGAATCTATTGTACATTGAATAACTGGGATGATGATGACACTTAGATAGTGGCTTCTCCTTCCGTGCCTGCTATTTACACTGAATTGTTATTAAGCAGATGGAAACTTTACACTTGCCATCTCAGAAAAGTTTATCTCAGAGCTTTTGATCAAAGCTAATTGAAACTGGAATGATTTGTTGCACGTGTGGTAACTTTCTCTCTTTCTAGCTGCTGACATGCAAGACGGTTATTAAAAAAAAACAACTTGCTTCTCCATGGCTTACAAGCAGAAAAGACATAGTATCTAGGGGAGAAAATCTGGTTACAAAACCAGTCAAAATTACTGTGCATTCATTCTTTCCCTGTGCCTAGGCCAAAGAAAAAGTTGCAGAGAAATAATAAGTGTTGGCTATTTGCTGTGAGAAGTCAGTGATTGTGAACAAATTGCAGAGAGGCCCCATACCAACTTTGCCATGTTAGCGCTGTGAGTAGGCTTCATGTTCTAGGAAACTGTGCTGGTCAGGGGCTGTCCGTAGCGCTCTAATAAATAGTAGCATACTCATTCTAGAAACTACACAATACATGGTTGCATACAGTAATACCACTTAACACATTATTAATTCAACTCATAAATTACAAAGACAGCTGCCTGGGTTTTGCAGGCATGGAACGTTTGCAGCAGAGCCAGGAAAAATGACCTCATTTTAGCACTGGACTATCAAATGACAGTGTTGCTCACAATCTTTATCGCAGAGGGCAGATCTGATACACCTAGCTTCTTCTGAAGAAAGGATGGGGAAAACATATTTACCAGCTCTTTGCATTGTAAGGCAATATGTTCCACACGCTTATGTAATGCTCCAGTGGATGCTGCTATTAGCTGATCATTTTAGGAAGCTAAAGCATAACAAATTCAGCTATGCAAAAACTTTAAAAAAGAATCTTCACAAAGTGGTTACATGAAAAATACACAAGTTTTGTGTATCTGTAGACAAGTTAGTCTTTTGTCAAGACTAAATTAGCAGCAGCAGTGGTCAGCTTTGGGTGTACTGGTCAGTAATAATCACTAGCTGAAGCTCTCATCCACAAACTTAGAAAATATAACAAAATAATATATTCCTATCTCACATATACTTTCAACAAAACAGAACTTTACTGAAAAAGATAACAAGGGAAATGAATAGACCAATATTTAATTAGTCATTCGCCAATGTACAACAGCAAAAATTATTTAAAACTCATTAAAAAAATATTTAAATACTCAGTATTCTCTTTAAGGTACCCGCTACAACCGCTTGCTGTGTTCCAGCTCCTGTAGTGGCACCTCACTCTGTGATAGCTGCTGTGCTCTGGCTGCATCCTGCCCAGCAGCAAAACCTTGCCACACTGCAGCAAGAATTGCCACTCCTGCCCCACTACCTGCTAACGTTCATGATTTTTGCTTTTTAGCAACAGTAAACGGCTCTGAAAACATAGTTCCCTCAAATAGTAATTTATTCCTTTTTAATTACTCTCCTCTTCTTCTCTCACAATCCATGGCTCTAACCTGTTTTTACACTGATGCCTCAAATTTGGGCACATTTCACCTCAGGTGTGCTTAGGAATAATTATTTTCCCAGACTTTTACATATTGTCTCAGCTAGGTATTCTCCTATACTTTATCGAGGACCTACTTTTTAAACAGAAATCTGTGATACATAAATACAAATGTTCAGTGCAAGTTAAACATATTTAAGGCCTATCTGCTGATCCCTTTTCACTTATTTCTCAGCCAGGTTAGAAAAAAACCCTCCTTTTCAGCACCTGACCCTCTGAAGCTCTCTGAGAGGGATTACGATTCATTTTTTGAAGACTCTACGACCAGGCTGATGAATACAAAGCAAATACACACTGTGAGCTTTCAGTGAGCATTCAAGTCAATGCTGTTAGTTGTCCTGTGGTTATGGAAGAGATTAAGGTGCTAATCAGATCTGAAGAATATTTAGATCCCTAGCCTGCTTAGATGCTTTGGAAAAAAAAAACCAACCACACACCAAAAACCTAAAACTAAACCAACCAAGCAATCAAAACCGGTAAAGATTTAGCTGTTGCTTTAGACCTGAAAGACACTTGAAGTTACAATTTCTTTGCATTTTGGGTTCTTTTTTGCTACATAGCACTGTAACTATTTCCTGACATTGTGGATATTGCGAGGATTATTTAATGAAAACTACAAAAATATTGGGATCAGTATAAATACCTAAAAGCATTAGAGACTGGTACAACCTCATTAATGAATCATGGTCATGTAGCTTCTGTGCTTACACTGGTGATGCCTTGGTTGCTCGCCCATTACTGTCACTGCTTTAAGTAATAAAATAAAAGCGTAAGTCTTAAAAATCAATGCCAGGTTACAAGAAAAAAATAGTAGTGCCTTGAAATACTGCAGTACAATCCTATTATGTACATGATTGGTTTTGACAGTTCTGTGGGTTCAGGAGAAAAGCCTAAAACTGTCTTCCTCTGCTAAATGTCTTTGGCGTTAGGCAGTATATGCAGTGAGTGAGCAAAGCTGAATCATGTGTCACGCTATTTTTCTCTAAAAAATTCAAGCAGAGAAAGTGGACTTATGTATGTGGTAAGCAGCTGCATTTAAAAAACATTTTTAAATTTTCTATATGAAGCTGGAGAAAGCCCATTGATTTGATGGAAATTTAAAGGCCTTAAAGAGAAATCTCTGTAGAAGGTATACCAACTCTTTTTTGGTTGTTGTTCAAATAATGTGAATGCTAAGAAAACCAAGATAATGCCTATAAGCAAAATGCAAGATCAAAACAGAAGTTATGTACTAGTGCAGGGCCAGCCTTAAGCACCATTCCCTGTATCTGCAATGAGCCATAGGTGTAACCTTGAACTTTGATGAAATTCCAATCTGGATCTGAGCAGTGCAGTTCAAGCCTACGTCTGATTTCAAATATGAAGAGCATTCTTCTGTTCTGTTGTGTATACCCTTTCTACCAGTGTTGTTGCTGTGTTTATTTTTTTTCCTTACTTTTTCCTTCTTCTTTGAACATGAACAAAATCCCAGTATTGATTTTCAACCATAGCTCTTGTTGCAACACTTTCTCAAGAATGCATGATCTGATTTGAATTTATTAAATAATCATGCTGATGCCCCCCCCACCCCCCTAAAAAGAAAGTCTGATTGGGTCAAGAAAACTTGTGGCGGTGGTTTGAAGGCAGATAAAATTTCTCATACTAAAGTTGAAATATATTTTAGAAATGTGAAAAAGGAATAATATAGATATGTACGTACATGAAATTTTTTGTATTAAATTTAAACGTGCTAGATCCACCCTAAATATATACTAGTCTCTTTAAAAATACTATGAGTGTTTTACTTTTATCATACACAGACAGAGGAGAAAGACATGAGAACCACAAGGAATCAGGGATATATTGCCTTACCACAGAGGAACAAAGAAAACAAAAAAAGCAAGCCATCTGATTTATAAAAACATAAACTACATTTTCATGAGGAAAAATAAGCATAATCTACAAATTCATGTAATTTTCCTCTATGCCAGTGAGCATATATATAACTTGTGAAATGTTGCAAGATACTCCTGACAAAAGCCACAAAGTGAAAACTAATAAACAAAGTTTGAGAAAAGTAGTATTGAGAGGTTTTGAAAATGGCAGCTGTTTATCCAAATTAGAATACAGTATTTGAGTGTTCATGTATCATTAATAGAAACTGAAACACCTGGCAAACAAAAAACAACTTGAGACATGCACAGTTAGTTACATGCACTGAAATTTTCTCTTCAAATAATGTAGTACAACAAGCATCTTAGAGACTACCAAATGAAGTATGCTACAAGTGATGAGAGAGTAAATTTGAGAAGCAATAGCTATTGGCAGCTGAAGGCAAAGATAGACAAGATTTGTGTATATGCAAACCTTATTTTGGAAGGTTATGTTATGTGTCAGTATGTCAAAAACGAAAAAGGACGTGCCTGAATTTGCCGAGGGTAGACCATTTAATTTTAGGGAGTGAGACTGTAGGGTATGGTATACCAACACTGTGGATTGTTAAGGATTGATCTTAATAATCTTTTTGCACAGTTTTCCCTCAATAAAGCTATTAGCAGAGTACTGGGGAAAAAAAAAAAACGCTGCAGATTAATTTTTCTTTATAGTAAAATATAAAGATTTGATGAAGAAACATTTCCTTTTGCAGCTCATGTGCAATATTCTGGACATTTAAAATAACGATCAAAAAGCTAACATAGAAAAATATCCAGATACGGATGAAATTAAACCTTGGGTGGATAGAGGTTCAGATGTTATTACTAATAACGTGGGGAAAAAAAATCAAAATCAAGTCTCTAATCTGAACCATCCACTAAACACCATTTAAGCATATCACAATCCAGGTTTGCCATCAATAGTGTCTTCACTTACAAATGCCTTTAAGAAAGATGTGCTCACAGGCTTTTGGGCTTTTTACATCAGACTAAGAATATTATTTACCAATTTAATAAAAAAAACTTCTGCTAAATCAATAAAAAATGCATGCAGGCACGTGTCCTTTCTTCATTGCAAAGTGAATTTGATTGATGACTTCTGATTTAGTAAAAAGAAGTGAGTGTTACATTAGCAAGCTTCTTAGAAAGAAAAGAAATCCAAATTGAAAAAAAAATCACGGCAGTTCAGATTCTCTTGAGCAACTTTGAAAATCTAAAAGGGGAAACATTTGTCAGTAATTACAGATAAAAAATTTGTCTTTTCTGTGACTGGCCTTAGCGTACTACCAATATATGGAACCAAAAGTCTTACATCAAAAATGCATTACAGAATACATAGATAAAGAAATTAACTCTCTTGACATTTCAGGAGAATCAGATTTAATTCCACAGGCAACACATTGTTTAAAAGAATGTTGTTTGTTTAGACCTATGATGACTTCATCAGAACTTGATTTGAAAGGGAAATTAGCATTCTGACTACAAAGAGACAAGAAAGAAGTGGATGAAAATGAAAGAAATTATCCAAAGCAGGAAACGAATTCAAAAATTAGTTTTTAATGATTTTCCATCCAGCAGAAAATCAGTACTTATACTGTCACCTGCAGAAATAATGCACAAAGAGAACTAGATGTAGCAAATATGTCTTCCAGGTAGTCCTATTTCAATTGGGCTTGTGAGATGGACTCTCTTTTTGATGAGTATGAGTATCTCCCTTTAGTTCTAACAGAAAATATACATTTGCAGCAAAGGAAGAATGTGAATGTGAGTATAAATATGAAACTTCCTAAATGTCAAAAGATACGGAGTAGAAAACTGATGTCAGCTACTCTCAGTGCTCTCTGTCCTTTGCTTTTGACTCCCATGGGAAGGCAAGTGAAAAAAGAACTGCGGACCAATCCAACTTGTGAGGTACCTACCTGGGTGAAAATGCGTATCACTTGATACGATTTATCATGCATTTCCCTTTTCTTTTAAATTTATCTCAGTGTTTCTTTAGCTTTTAAATTTACAAGTTTAGTGTTTAATTATGTTTTCTATATTCATGATGTTCCAACACATGTAACCACAGAATGTAAAATAGTTGCCTGAGAAAGCACAGCTGAATGTAAATATTTTATTTATTTATTTAGGCATTGTACCAAACAAAAGACACACAGCCTTTGGTTTTAATACTTCACATTTAACATGCATTCTATCAGGCTGCAGTCACCTGTGAGTACCCAGGAGTAATCATGGAATCAAGTTATTTTGATTTTTTAACTTTTAAACAATATTCTGTATAATTGTAATGCTTCCTTGTAAAGGAAGATATTGACACCTCCTCCCTCTCCCTTTAGTGACCCAGGGACAACTGTAGAGCCACTACTTTGTAGGACTGCAAACTACAGGTTCTCTCTTATCTCCTTACCTCAATAATGACTGAGATATTGGAAATTGGACTGAGTCTTCTTGAACTCAAAGTCAGTAGACAAAGAATGTAGAAGGTAAGAAAACAATTTTAATCTTGACAATATTTAATGCAAGATAATTCGCTTTCACTCATGGGAAACTGAACAGAAAAAGATTTGTGAAGAAGGAAATAAATGTAATGAGGTCTGCAACTAAAAAATGGTATTGTAGGTCATGAACGGAAATATGCCCTCCAAAATAGCAAGCATAAAAAGAAAAGTGTAAAGGAGCTCAAAAAAGGCCACTTGGACACAGCTGTCCTCCGAAAGAAACTGTGAGTAAGCATGATCATAATTTCATGGAACTTTTGAGTTATTCACTACCGTGCTACATTAATAGAAGACTTACTGCAGTGCAAGAGGTACAGAAACTAAAAAAGAAAAGCAACTTCTGTGTTACAAGAAAGATACTCTTTACATTTTCAGGTTTTGGAGTTTAAATAGAAAGAAAATAACTTGGATGGTTGAACACAGACTCCTCATACCAACGTGCATAGAAATTATGAATGGAAGTGACTATGAAGGGACTCACTTTTGAGTGTAACTGTTAAATGTGGAAGGCCAAGGAGTGGAGTAAACCCTTTAGATACTGCCACAAACACACCATTAGCAGCCCACCGAGGTAGCCCAGAATGAACTAAGTGAAAATTAGATTGGAAAGATGTGTTAACAGAATGCTAGATGAATAAAAAATGAACTAATTGAGGACTTGGAACCCATTTCCAGATGCTATCAAAAATCTAGGCAAGATAGTAGTAACGGTAACAACAAAAATTTAAGAAATATTTTAACAACAAAAAAATGATTAATCTAAGCAGCAAAAAAGAATTTTTTGGAACAGTGATGAAAAGGAATCGAAGGACAGATGAGAGTAGCCCCACACCTTCACAGCACCAAGGAGGCCTTATTCTGTCCTTGCACGGCAGCAAAAACTCTTTCATGGCAGGGAAATGGGAGCAGATAATTATGCCAGCAGCCACATCACAAAACTGGCCAAGTTGGAGAGATAACCTCCTACTATCACCTTATTCAGGTCTTCAAACTAAACCTTAAGTTGATCTTTAGAGTAGTGAAACATTCTGCTCTGAGTTGGAAGTCTAAGAAAGGTAAATAACCTGCTCAGATTTGCATCACTACAGAAAACATGAAACTCAGATTTTTCAAGAAAGTCATTCTGATTCCAGTATTGAGCCCAAAGATAGAGCCTTTATAGGTTTGGCCTGCTCCTTTATCTAAACAAACTGGGCAGTGTCATTTTTTTTATTTCTTTCCATCATACACTGAATTAATTATTTGAATTTGACATGTTCCTGTTTTGATCTATATTTTTTAAACAACCCTTCATCGGTTCCTCACAATAAACATAAATGACTACTTTTTCTCCCCTTTTTCCTGTCAAAGGCCTGTCTTTTGCAGTCATATCATATTTGACTAGTAGCTTATTAGCAGTACTTGAGCTCTTGGCCTCAAGATGATGGAAGGAATATTCAGGATTTCTACCCATGCAACGAATGCCTTTGTACTTATTCCTGAAAGACTTTCACGATTAAGTGATCTGAAAGATTATACTCATGCTATACAGATGCCAAACACCTGCAACATTTTCCAATTTAAATGAAGAATTATGCTTAATTTTAGAAATATTTTACGGATTAAAAAAAAAAAAAAACAACCTCAAACAACCTTTAAAATATATTAGTATGTGTAAATTAATCTTTTAGAAATGCATACTTATGTAAAAATTGACTGCTAGCTAGAAGATATTGGATTTAAAATATATACTGCTCTGTTATTCTTATATTTAATACATTGGTCTGATTTCTGTCCTATACTAATTTGAAATCCAGACAGCTAGAAAGCTAAGTACTGATCAACTTTATAAATTAGATTGATACAATTTTAGTAAAAAATAAAATAAAATAAAATAGTGAGTTACTACTGATAAATACAAATTTTCATTCTTTTCTTTCATATTTTGGTCTTCTAGAACAACCTGATAAGTAACAACCTACATCTGTGTGAATACCACAGGGTAACATAAAAAAGGAATTCATAACAATTTGAGAAAAAAACCCACAAGTGTGACTTTTTAAATTATATCCTGTTGAAAGCATATATCTTTCCACTAGTCTACCAGAAATTTGGATCACACAACAGATCAAGAGCTTACATGCAACTACTCAATGGTTTTGTCAGGACACAATGATTCCACAGCCATTCTTTCATTCCAGGGCTTGGGAGTTCAGACAGAAGCAGATAGTAAAAATGCTACATAGTACTAACGTTTTTGTACACAAATATGAAAATAACACTTGCAATCAAAATCAATGCTTTTACTTTGAGGAAGTAGAGCTTTTAGCCCTCTGAATGGCTTCTGATGACATTTTATCTCTGGAAGATCGACTAATTATGCATTTTACCACCATCCATTGGAGTTAGGTGGGAATTTAGCTAAATAGCTACTTGTACTTCCAACTCCTGCCTTCCAAACATCTTGCAAAGGCATGCGATGCTGCTAGACATTCCTCTTTTGAACAGCTCTAAGGCAAAGGTTATATCTGCCACATCAAACTTGCTGTCATCTCTGAGCACTCAGCAGTTTAGGCTTTTCATGTATTCATTTTTTCAGGCTCTGCTATTGCTGCACTCCATGCTTCTCTGTGTCTGCAGTGCAGTGGCTGTGCCCTGGGGTTCAGCCAGCTTTATACTGCTGAACCTCTGCCTGCCTCCTTTCTGAGGACAAATCTATTATGAATGCTTAAAACTTGTCTTGCCTCCAGTTTTTACTTCTTATTCCTTTTCTGCAACACTTGACCAAAGAATGTGAGAAACAGTTTCAGTATCTGTTTGGGAAAATAGGTTACTGCTTCTCTCTTCAGCTCCAGTGTTCTATCAATCATCATCAACATATTTATCAATCAATTCTTGTGCCAGTACTGTCCCACTAAAGCACACACATACTGTTAGAAGTCTCATCCAAGTGAACCAAAAGAAGTATACACTCTGTCTAGAAACTCCACAATATATTCAAAAGCCTTTGAAAATGCCTCTGTTTTACTGAAAATGAGGCATACATACGCATGATTAAAAGCACGTTTTCAAAGGATCACAACCACTGACAGTTTGCTTTGGACATTCCTCTACTTTGCTAAGCTCCTGAAGTAGCAAGTTCTAGGGGAGAGTATTAAGTAAAGGATGATTCCTGTGTGCATAGTCACAACAAGTGAATTCAAAAGTAAAAATTTTCAGAGAGAGAAGATAAGTTTCACTAACACATAAAAGCAATTTATTCTGAATAGTTCACACAAGTCTACATTTAATATTACTCCCAGAACATGTTGCACTGTGTTAATTAAATATGTAACTCAGATCTTTATTGAATGGGCTTTGCTGCACGTTCTGTACCAAACCCATTTCTGTAGCAGAGGTATTTTTTGCTTACTGAAAGGAACATGAGGAAAGTTAACAGTATCAAATGATATGGTTCAATGTTCAATACCTAAGACTGTTTTTTCCTTTATTTTTTGATGCATTCCTGAGTTGAGATTACTGAAAGTTAAGGCAGGACTTCCACTATTTTAAATATATCAATTGTAAAACATTATGACCGCAAACAGATTTTACCTGGTAAGAACAGATGAATTTCTCCTCCTAATATGGGCTTCCCCAATGTCTTTGCTAATGAATATCGGTTAAAGAACGAGGAGCAAATTAAAAAGTTCAGAAGCTTGTACCAGAAAAGTACAAATCCTTAAATATTCACCAGAGAGAATCACAATGATAATGAAATATTTACCAGGAGAAAGGAAAAGAAAATGACACTCTGCGGTATACCAGTAGCTGAGCACTTTTAACCAAAAGCACCTTCAGAATGGAGAAATCTACTATACTTTTGATAAGGAAAAGATGATTTGGGAAATAAGTGTGTGTGCTTTGTCAAGATCATTGTGTTCTCGTGTACCTTGAAGTAATCACTGACGGAAATGCAGCATTCATGATTTCCACAATACAGTGACCTGAAGAGGTCCCATGTACCAGAGAGGATGCCTAGGAGGTGGTCATGAAAGTGTAATTGTGCTGTTTCTGACAATTAATATTTAGTTGAATGGCCAAGAAAAGCTGGACAAGGAATCCTCATTTTAATGGAGATGTGATAGTCCAGGAAATAAAGGTATAATAGCTCAGAAAATGTTCCAGAAAA
>JAOXJK010000012.1:80137091-80164643 GCA_025774025.1 Xenus cinereus
TAAGTGTTTTCTTGAAAACAGTCATGTTTGAAGACAGAAATTTTTTTCCTTAGAATGTAGGAGATATTGAGTAAGTAATTTCTGAGATAGACACACAACTACAGAAATAGTTCTGATATTCTTGCAAGTATGTTATTAATCTTACAGTTCCCAATCTGAACACCATGTGGTTCTTTCATATCACATTTGAAGAAGTGTCTAACCATAATCAAATGATTGTAAAATGCCATTATTGTATTAGTATTCTCATAATCTCAATGGCATAAATAAATCTTCAATTTCTTTCTGATTGTTTCCCCCTGCTTTGTTGTATAAATTGCAGGTAGGTAGTTCTTTCATTATTCTGGAATTAATTGGTTTCTCTCCCTTTTTCTCACTCAGTCTCTTACACCAGTAAAGAGCTGGTGTCTTCCTAATGTCTGAAGGTTATGTTATGGAAAAACAATATTTTTCTAACCTTTAACGTTTCAATATTTTCAATAACCCTTGAAAGACACAACTCAAAAGAGAAAGTCTTCTATTTTTTTTAAGAGATGAAGAAATAATATTTTTTTCCCTCTTCTGTGCTAATATGTTTAGACACTTAATACTTCTGTGGCTTGCTTTGATTTCAGATACAGGATTTTCCTAGAGTGGAGTATATGAATCCTTTCATATGAAGTCATTTTCATGATCTGCTGATCCGAATAAAAATTTATGCATCTAAAAAGTTCTTTTAAGGACCCATAAATTTACCCAGGTTAAGTATAACTAATAAAAAAGGCAATTTAACATTCAAAATCTTATTTTAGAATGTGCCTATTTCAAATAAGTTATTCCCAGAATAAAATTCTTGTACAAACATTTCATTTTTTTCTGCTGGATTATGACAAGTAAACCAAAATGTCCCTATAGTTTAAATTTAAATTCTTCCCACCAGTGTATTATCAGCATAAAGCCAGAAAAAAATATGGGGAATAAAGAGCTTGGAACAAGACACTGGGAAGGTGGGGACCTGGAAACCTCTAAACTCCCATATCATTCTGTGCTTCTGTAAACTACTACATGAAAGGTAGTAAAGCACGAGTAAACTGAATTATTGCTGGGGTATACTAGACTATTTTACAGTTTAAGATGTTTGCTGTATTCAAACTGTGGTGGCAATGCATGGAGAGTGTATTTGGTTTACATGGCAAGGTCTTGGTAGTGGAGGGTGGCTAAAGGCGGCTTTTTGTGGGAGGCTGTTAGAAGCTTCCCCCATGTCTGATACAACCAATGCCAGCTGGCTCCAAAGACAGGCTCTTTTCAGGGGTGCACAGTGGCAGGACCAAAGTCAATGGGCACAAACTGAAATACAGGAGGTTCCCTCTGAACACCGGGAAACACTTTTTTACCGTGAGGATGACCAAACACTGGCACAGGTTTCCCAGGGAGGTAGTGGAGTCTCCCTCCTTGGAGGTATTCAAAAGCCATCTGGACACGCTCCTGGGTAACCAGGTCTAGGTGTCCCTGCTTGTGCAGGAGGGTTGGGACCAGATGTCCCTTCCAACCTTAACTATTCTGTCATTCTGTGACAAAAATTACCAAAGATAACTTAATAAAATATTCATTGATCCTCCACAGTTTACTCTGTAATTCACTCCATCTTGCTTCCTACCTGCACTCAAATTGATGACTGCTCAACAGAGCGTGATGAATGTCAGAATTTCATTTCTCTTTTGTGATGCCTTCATTTTACAACAGAAGACACAGGGTTACCACTTTCCAACTTAAAATAAGTTGGAAACTTCTTTCCAACTTTACAAAAGAAAAAATTTGAAAACGTGCATATCAGAAATAACAAAATAAGCTTCCACCTGGAACTATTATGTCTGTGGAAAGAGCCTAAAAGACAGAGAATCAGAAGTTCTGGAGCCTCCAAAGGGATTCCCTCCTGTAACAGTCCTGAAGACTCAAAACTAGGATTGTGTATGCAAGCAAAATGGCAAAAAGATGGAACAGAAAGATGGCAAACCTGTCATCATGTTTCTGTAATCAGTTTTTTCTGTTGAATACCTTTTCAAAATCAGTATGATCTCACAAAACATTATGAACTGATCTCTGATAAAAATCTACCAGTGAAAAATGAATGTTCATTTTCACTGTTCAGTCTTAAGTATCTATGCATGCAATGTTGATAGCACTGCTGCTTGTGCAGTCTATCCAAACATAACACAGATCAGTACTGTAAAAGTCAATATTTATTAGTAGTTTCCATAAAATTAGGATAGATCTATCTTATTTTACAATGAGAAGACCTGCATTAATGCAGACAAGATTATTTGGTAAATATGAGATAAGTTTATCATATCCAAATGGTTACTATAACCCTGATAAATAAGGCTCAACTTTTGCCGTCATTAGTTGTCTTGCACTGTATGTTAACAGGTTCTACTATAATAATTGTTTTCCTTTATATCATATTGCTATGTAAAATACTTATTCATTTATATAGCACATAACATCACATGAAAGGGAGAAAAAAATTTTCATTGCTACACTAGTAAATGAATCAGAATCAGACTGTTTCGTAAATATTTTTTTCTGAAAAAAGCTCTTTTTCTCACACACAAAAAAATCGGCAGTTCTGTGCAGCTCTTAACACAAATACCAACCACATCATTTCACAGAAGCCAATGTGGAATCCAATGACTGCTTTGACAAATTGAGGTGCTGGTGTAAGGATCGGGACAATCAAATTACTGACCATAGTTTCTATAAGTCACTCAGTAGGAGATGTGGAGAAGATACTACATCTTGTCTTACTCTAATGGCCCTTTGTTTAGCACTTAAGACAATATATTGTAACCTGATGCAGCTTAGGAAACTTATCACATTCTCAATGGTATAATGCATACAATCAACCTGTAGGTACTCACTGTTATGTAACTACTAATCAAATCCCTGTGCACCGCTGCCAGTCCTACCGTTAATTTTGGACATGCTTTAGAATCAACAGGTGTGTAACTCACTACAGTGAGTAAGAAGGTATTGAAGAAGGCAGCCCCTCGACACAGAAGAGCAATAAAACTAAATAGCTTTATTAATTCAATTGAAAGGCTTAGCTATTCATATGACTTCATTGTTTTTCTTCATTTATCCTACATAATTTTCAGCATTGCAAGTTTCTGTAAAAAAATTCTGATGCTGCTTTAGATACTCCAGTTCAAAAGTCAAAAGCCACTGACATCTGCAGATGTGTGGATGTTAGCAGCATCATGTTGAATGACATGGGTTGCTCTGAATAAAAAAATGCATTTTGGTATAAATTAAATTATTTTTAATGCCAAATAATAAGTTGGATTAAAGGCATAACATGTTACTGAAGATTTGTATTTTTATTTTACGCAGTGCTTTTTCACTACATTGGGAACTCATTATAACAGTAACGTGTATATACTTCTGGAAAAATTCTACTTCAGTTATGTGCCCACTGTGCATATGAAGGTCACGATCCTGCAAGACTTACACATACTCACATAGAGTATTTACTATGTGAAAGCATGCTAATTTCATTGAGCCCACCCAAGAGTACATAAGCACATGAGAAATACATAATCATGTCCTTGTAGAAAAGAATGTAGAGAGGTTTGCTGAAGTATTTCACCTAAGGGAATATTTCCTCCTAGCAGACTGGTGCAGAATTGCTTGTTTCCACATGGCTTATAACTAGCTCCTCCTATAGTACACTGGCTGCATGCCCACAGTATGACATTGAGATGGCTGTCTCTAAGATGTCATCGCCATCATCCTTTTTTATCCCCCTAGTCCAAACTGCTAAAAGCAGGGGAAGGCTCCCCTGTAGCCCATCGGGCTAGTGTTTTTCATGGCAAGATGTTGAGGTTCTGTATGGTATCACCCGATATAACATAAATTAGAAAGGAATACTCCAAGGAACTCCAGGACAGAGTTAGAGAAGTACTTAGTGCATAAGGAGCCAAGCAAGTGTATTCAGAGCAGTTCAGGAGGGAATCCTCCCCAGAACTGCACCCAGACTTCATGTCTGGTTTCTGTGCCCTGGAAAGTGGTAGCACATGTACAGTTTAGTGAAGAGGTACAGTGTAGCTGAGAATTCTTTCACGGTGCAGATGTATCTCCTATTATTGTTCCTTACAACCGTATCTGCATTAAAGATGAATTCACCACTGCAAATTATCGGTGCTTTAACTAAATTCAAAATCAAAGTACTTTTGAAGTGTCTTCTTTACTTTCTTTTAGCAACACTTTGTATTTTATCGCAAGAGTGTCAAGAAAGATGTCCCTTTTGAAATAAAAGGGTACTGTCATGAAGGACACATAGGAGACATTTCACCCTGCTTTTATGTATCATCCTGAAACCTAAGTAGAGGGCTGGGAGAAGGGCAAGAAATGTGTTGTTTGTTTTTTACAGCGAGAGAAGAAAAATAGGCATCATTAAGTAACCATTGGCAATAAAGGAAATAGACTATCCCGTGAGATTGAGTGTATATCAGACAGACAGGCCCTTTCCCTCTCAAACAGACCAGGATATCAGTCAGAGGGGCTTAACAGCCCTTTTTTATAGGGTCCAGCAAACACAGAATTTAGCAGAAGTACATGTTCTTGCAATAGAATCCCAAGAACTCTTTTTTTTTTCCTGAAGCTTGCTAAGCCCTTTTTAGTGTTAAGACACTAACTGACTTTTTATCTCCAACCTCCAGGCAAAACAGTAAATTCAGGTTTTTCACCGTATCCTCCTCAATAAATTCGAAAGGACTATATTGCCTGTTACATGGGGATCAACTGCCTCACCCTAAGATAAACTGCATTTCAGCACTGTTAAGTACTTCTTTTTTAGCAGTGCCATCTCCATCAGAAGAGACACAGGGAGTAAACACAAGACACAAATGGCAGGCCAAGATTTTTCCTGTGCAACATTTAAGTAAAACATATATTAGCCTGGAAATATTTTTATTCTTGTATCTAAAGCCCCTTGGCAAGAAAATAAAATTACTTTTTACCATCTGTTACTTATGCATAGCTTGGTTACAACACAAGATTTTCCAAATCAGGAAAAGAAGCGTCTTTTGTGTTTCTCATTTGCAAACAACTTCCATTGATTCTTTAGGAAAGCTTCTTGTATTATGTCTGAAAGTCACCTTGGAAAAACTGACCTAAGACATGAAAAAGTAATCAGCGGAGCCCCACCTATTTTAGGGCTGGCTGATGTCCACAAAGTTGGCTTTAGCTGGAGATACTGGTTAGCACACCAAACCATTTCATTCAGCCTTGAAAGACAGGGAATATTATGGAGTAGGTGTGCTGTACCGTTTCTGCTTTAATGAAAATATACACTGATAAATGCCAATTTCTCTTTACTCTCACACTGGATTCAGTGACTACTCCCTTATCTATTACGAATTTATTTCTCTAGTTCTTCAGTCTTAAGGTTTGATTTCAGCTAGACCTGCCAGTTGAATGGTTTTCCCTCCACAATTACTGTGCTAGCAATAAACGTCTCAAGGATAACAACAGACCTATCTGTGGGAGACAAGAGGTGAATGAACCTGTTTTTCAGGTAGTTGTTAGGGAAGACTTCTAACAAACTTTGCTCTCTAAATTATTTTAAAGGAAAGAAAAGCAAAATAAACTTGCCCCCAAGTTCTCCCTGCACAGTATATACTATTCAGTGGATTGTGACCCCTGGGAAATGATAGAGACCCATGGATATGTGAACTTTCTTCCTGTACTTTGACTACATATTTTGCTCTGCTACTGGGAGATGGTTTTGGTGCATGCACTACCTATCCATTGGGCAAACACAATGTCCTCAGGCAATAAGCCAAATCAGAAATGTAGTACACATTATATGCCCTATCCTGTTATCTACTCTGGCAAAACTTGCATTAGTTTCAGTGGAAGTACTGCCCAAATAGAACAATTTCTCATTAGATATCATAGTTCAGAAATTGCAGCAGACAATTCTCAATTGCTCATTTAACATACTACATATCTGAATTTCAAAATACAAAAGCAATGGACAGCACAGTAATTCCATGAATAGAAGGCAACATCTTATTTGTAAGTAATCGTAATTCGATTACTACCTTTCTTTAAAGGCTATTTCATGACACCAAATCTTAATTTTATGTCATTTACTTCTGTATTGCTATGTAGCACTGGAGAGGACTTGCACATTTTGTTTCCCCTTTGAACCTCTGCTACTCTCTTCCTTTTCCATTCATATTGCTAGCCAGAGCTTTGATCCCAGCCCCAGTGGTGACACTCTGAAGGTGACCTTGACCTTCCTCTCAGAGGACATATTCAATAAACTGCAAATCACAGACCTCTCTCTCTCTCTCACAGGGGTGCAGAGTTTTCTCCACAACATCTGAGATGGCTACTGTTATGATTGTGGCAGTGCTATGGAGAAAATCCAGGTGATGCAGGCAGCTACAACTCTACAGGCGGAGAAAAAGGGAGCAAGGCAAACAGCAGAACCACAGCCCTAGACTCCAGCAGAAGAGACTTTGGCCTGTGTACAGCTCCGCTTGGAAGAATGCCATGGGATGTAGCCCTGGATAGGAGATGTGTCCAAGAAGCTTGATTTTCTAAGACCTCCTCCAAGCTCAATAATTGGTCCATCCAAATGAGCAGGAAACCAACCAGAGGCAGTAGGATCCCTGCATGCATAAATAGGGGTTCTTGACAAAAGTCAACCATAAAAATAAAGTATACAAGAGGTGGAAGCAGGAACATATGACTTCGAAGGAATATAAAGACAGTGTCAAAGTTTGTAGGGATGAGGTTAGGAAAGTCAGTGTACCTCATGGGCTGATACAGGGGACAATACAGTTCAACAACTTCATTCATGACCTGGATGATGATCAAGTTTGTGGATGATATAAAACTGAGAGGAGTTGTTCATACACTAGATGGTTGTGCTGCCATTCAGAGGGACCACTCAGAATAACCCCATCACCAGTACGTGCTGGGAGGCAATAGTCTGAAAAGCAGCCTTGAAGAAAATGATGTTGGAGTTCTGGAAGACAACAAATTGAACATGATCCAACAACGTGTCCTAGCAGCAAGGTGACCAACGGTATCCTGGGCTGCATTAGAAGCATTGCTGACAGCAGGACAAGGGAGGTGACCATTTCCCTCTACTCAGCACTGGTGAGGTCACACCTGGAGTGCTCTGCCCACTTCTGAACTTCCCAGTATAAAAAAAGACAAGAACATACTGGAGCGTGTCCAGCAAAGCGCAATAAAAATAATTAAGGTGCTGCAGCATCTGTCACGTGAGAGGCTGAAAGAGATGAGACTATTCAGCCCAGAGAAGAGGAGCCTCAGGGAACAGGCAGAGAGAAGGAGGAGAAAATAAAGAGCTGATAAGGCCATTGCAGTGATTTCCTTCCTTGTTCTTCTTTTTTTTTCCATTGTGGTAAAAAAGTACAAACAAAAAAACCACAAAACCAAAGCCAGTAACACCTTCAAGATGATCCTAACTGGGAGAGCAGAAGAAACCTTTTCTAATCTCTGTGAAGAAAAAGAAAAAAAAAAAGACAAACCACAAAAAACATGCCTTTTGAAATTGTTAAACAAAAAAATTTGGCAAACAAAATACGTATTTGTTACTATCTCCAGCATCTGCTCAGAGAAAATGCTGATGTGACACAAACTGACAGGACAAGAGTGCGCTTTACCCTTCCACAAGATTACCTTACTGCGCCCAGGGTCAGCTCGCTGGTAAAAGTTGTTGTGAAGAGCCAGAAGAAACCCCAATGGGGGGGGTCCCCTCTCTCTTGCTTAGGAGCTGCTTTTAAGTTGATTGTCTTGTTCCTGGCTCCCACTTGAAATACCTGTCAAAGATGAAAAATAAGGGGCCGGTCTGCAAAGGTGAGCCAGGAGCAGAGAATCAGGGCACAGCCAGTAGGGCAGTGACCTCACCAACAAAGGCACAGTCCCACAGTGCGTGAGCAAGGCCAATGGTTCTGTGATAACATCCAGAGTCACCAATCACCTAGTAAGAGCTCAGTCAGAAGACAAGGCCAAGATTGAACCAGTTAAGTCAAACCCACAGGTTAGGATCATGGAGATACAAAAACAGGTGCAGATGCAGAGTCAATGCAGGCATTGTTTAGCTTACAAGGCAAGTCCCAAGCAAAAGGGTGGGGAAGAGAACGTCTGCTGAGGCTTCTTCAAGCTCTTCAGAGCAGCTTTTCCCGCTCAGCAAGCTGGCCTTGGAAGCAGCCACCTAAACTCCAAGAAGGAGGGAACTGCACTCCGTGTCCTGACACAGAACATAAGAATTCTCGTTGAGATAAATGCTTCTTCAGCGAATGAAAGAACTCTCCTGGAAAACATGTCATAACCTGATGAAGGCAAAGATGCAGCCAGCTGGACAGCATTCAGCGGGACAACAACCCAATCACAAAGCTGTCAAATAAAAGTAAGTTCAGTTATTTTCTTTGTCTCCAAGGAAGAAACAAAAAGGCTTTCAGATTAAGCATTTTCTGTCCGATCCCCATTACTCTTCTGGGTTAGTCATTACTCTTATGCCTTCCACTGCACAAGAAGAAAAGTTTCTGTCTCTAAGTACATCAAAATTCAAATCCTTTGCAACTGATTACATTTTAGACCCTGGAGAGATTTCTAGGCAGCTTAGAAAATCTACTAAACTTCCATGAGTTTTCTTGATGGGCAAGTGTCAATATTCTGCTAGGTATTCCTGGTTATGTAAAACCAGGTCTTTTTGACAATAAACACACCTGATTAATTAAAATTCAAATGTAGTCTATTAAGCAAAATCCTATTAATCTGATTTTCACTTCCGTTAATTGTATTTCAGATTCAATGGCAGAAGTCACTGGATGTAGTTCAGAAATATTTGCAACATTACATTTTAAAGTTTCTTGGTATTAAAAACATTTTAAATAGAGAGTTACTACTATATTGAAATATATTATTACCTAACCTATTTGGTAGGTAAATTCTACTCAATTTGACAAGTGGTTCTGTTTAAAACAAGACTGGTTTGTTACCTTTTTTTTTAATTAAACTTTGAAGGAAAACTTCAGTAAACTAGCCAAAATCAGAAAGATACTGAAAATGTATCCAAGAAATGAGTCCAGGAAATGAAAAAGTCAGTGAATACTTGCAATGAAGGACAGCTATCTGTTGCTCCAGTGTCATTTAGCTACAGCCTTCTCTTCTCCATGGCACACATCATTTCATGCTGCAGGAAATACATTGGGCCACTGTGCAAGTTATCTTTCACTTCAATTTAGAGGCAGATTTTGCATGTTAAGGCCTATTTTCAACAGTAGTGTAACTCTGCCATCCATTAGCAATTCAGGGTAATGTTTTCCTGGGCTTGTTCTGTGCAAGCTAGAGAAATAATAAACCAGGAAAAACATATATTCAAATTGACGATATAATACAGAGCTCAATTCTGATTATTAGCTGTGTTTTATCAGCTTCTCTGACTTCTGTGCCTGGAGCATTTGGATATTTACTATTTTCTTCATTGTTCAGTAGAAAAATATTTTCATATTGTGAGTCTAAATATTGAATGACAGGAATGTCACAGACAAAAGCTAACTCTCTGATAGGCATGTTTGCCAGAATCTGAAACCCTAAGAAAAAACTTACAGATCTGTTTTTTTAAATACGGATAGGCCAAATTCTGCAGTCTTAATTTAATGGCAAAATGCAATAAATATTTCACAGAAGCATAGGGAGAGATATTATTTGTGCTAAAACATTAATTTTATTTTTCTCCTCATTGCACAGTAAGCACATTTACAGTTAAAATTTTATTTATACTGTAAGTTCGTGTTGTAATTTAGCATTGTACAGTGCAGTGTTTAGACTCCTAAATGTTACTGCAGTACCAATAATACTAACAAAAAAATAAAGTTAAAGCAACACTTTCCTCTATATACATCTTCTTCTCAAAATTAAGCTTTATGCATGTCCTAGAAGCAACAATGTCATCAATTTAAAAACCAGTACAAATTGTAAACTGACAGCCATGTAATCCACAAAAACATTTTTTTTAAAAAATTTGTTGTGGAAAGGTGTGAAAATGGATATAATACAATACTCACAACAAACTCCTAGTTCTTACCAAGCACCAAACAATGTGAATTCTGTCAAAATACATAAACCTTCTCGGACAGCACAACCCCATCGTAACAAGGGAGGGTTGAGAGCATGCAGGCAAACAGCAGCAACCTCATGACATGATGTAGGACAGAGTCCACTAGTAACTACTATTGCTGGAAAAGTAACTTTCTTAATTCCCTACAAAATCAAAGATTGTACTATTGGATTCCTCCTTTCAATGTTGTTACCGGTTTGGAACTTTTAAGCCTCGTAAAGCATTGCTAGTTAGCATAACTCCGCTGATGGAGCCTCCGTTTTTTGAGCCTTAATGAAAACTCCTCATCAGAAGTATGTATTTTCCTCAGGCAGCTGCACTACCTTTTGTCTTAGAAAAAGATCTTTCACTGTGTGTCACTTGCACTTGGGACCTGAAATTGAAGACAATGGTAACACAACTAATTTACGTCTATTTTGCAAGACTTCAGTACCAAGAAGAATTAAACTATGTGAGTACAGGCTGTGAGAAAATGTCTATAACCTGTGGCCCCATCATACAGCGTTGCCATTGCTAGTGACAGGCCTGAGGTTTTCTGGCCTTCCTCTGACTGAATCCGAGCTTTCTCTTAGCTTGTTTAACTATAGCAGCAATTATATATATATATATTTTTACCAAGTGGCTATGGCTAATTTCTTTTGCTTATTTTAGTATAGTGCAACCTTAGTTTTAAAAGCATAGTAACAACAAATAGTTATTCTGTTTAGAATTAGGTACTTAAAACCACACAATAATGATGGAAGATAGCCTGGTACGATGGCAGAGCCTCTGAGAAGTGGAGATGTAGGAGGCTGTAAAGTACAGGCATGAGATGACAAGATAGGGCAAAGACTCACACTGGGGTAGAGTGTTTCCTTTTTGTCCTTAACAACTTTCTGAAATTTAAAACAAACAAACAAAACCCACAAAAAGAAAAAACAAACAAACAAAAGCCAGCTGGCACGCTGGGATCTGCAGCCATTGGCTGAAGCTCCTACTGCTCGAGTAAACATGTCTTAGCGAGATCTGTATGTTACTGAAGTCACTTTCAGACTTCACTATTGTTAGTATTTTAGGGAACAGAAACTACTTGCAATGAGAACTGCGTTTCCATGCAAATATTTAACTTGTGAGGCTAGAGGCCCTATAGCAACTGTGAATTTTCATGAAGTATCCCTCTCTTTTTAAATACAGTCCTCTTTTCCTTGTTTTACTGAAAAACTCAGAGAAGTTTAATTGTATCGCACTGGGACTCAGGAAATTTGCATACATGGCTTCAATAATTGCCTGTATTTTTAAATGTCTAAAAAACTTTTGTCCTAGGCTAACTCTTTGAAACCAAGCTTATGCAAAATTCAGAAATTATTACAAACATTTCCAAGAGGTAGCTTGGATGTGGCCCCTGGCCTTGAGGCTAGTACAGCCCATTTCATTCACTAACACAGTGTGGCCCTTTGAAGGTTCTGAAGTCTGTTAAAAAGACCAATTCCCATTGTGTTAAATGCATCATATAGAGAGTACATGTGGTAAATTCCCAGATAAACATTTCTAAGCTTGGAATGGATGATCCTAATCTTTGCATGGAGAAGCAGAAGATAAATATAGCCCTAGAAATGTTACACATTAAAAATTGTTTTGTAACCATAAATATGTTTCTCCTCACGAATAGTGTATCACTGCCTTTTCAAGAGAATTATTTGTCTGACCTAGAAGCATCATAATACAATAAATATTAACGGTTATGATAATAAATAATTTCAATTATATTAGTTTGCATTTTTATAGCAATGTTCATCCTGAAGCTCACTAAAGCATTCAGGTAGAAAATAAGATATATCTTGTTTTATGGACATGTATTCCATTGCATCAGGTTTGTACACATAACTTTCAGGGCTAAAGTCAAAGTCTGTAATAAACAGAGATTTACCTTCTCTTATTCTCCAACATGTTTACAGAAACTGAATAAAAAAAAAACCCTAAATACTACTTCTATTGCTTGAAATAAGAAGAAAATTTTCAAGAAAAATTGTAACATATTTACCTACTTTATGAGAAATAATGAGAAATGTTATATAGAACACAGGAAATTATGTATTGTTATCTTATTTATCTCTGCTATCCTGTATCTTGGCTTCCTTCCTAAGTATGTTCTTCAGGATCTGAAATGGAATTTTTCTAAGGAAAAGTGAAATAAGATTGACAAAATCTACCTTAAGTATAGTTGTATTTACATTCAAGCATTTAAAAAACATTTAAGGAGATTTGTAGCCCATCTGTGCAAAAACACTTTTCCTAAGTATCAGTAAAATTATAAATAACATTTTAGGTTTCTACATTCCGTACCTGACTGTGAGGTTTAAGCACGTGAATAGCCTGAGCATTTTAAGAATGTGTTAAGATTTGGTGGGACTTGACTTGAAACCTGAATGTTACTTATATCAGAAAAATACCACTCAGCAATTGTACAATTAATAAAACCAGTGATTAGGTTCAATGTAGAAAGCCCGTTTAATTAATTCTTTCCAGAGAAAGCTGTAAAATGTACAACCTTGACGTCTATTTTTATTTTTGTCATTAGGGAATCCATCAAAGGCACCTCTATGAATAGGCAACATCTGCTGTTCCATCATTAGATGTTCACAAGATTTAGTCTTACAGAGCTGCTTAGGGCTTGAGCAGATCATACGTTAGCATGAGCAGCTGCTTTAAGGGAACCTGTTGGCGTGCCCTGTGCCAGCCTTTGCTGTGCTGGTGGGTGTTTTGACAGAGATAACATCCCAACCTGTCACGAGATGGTATGTGACTTTGTTTGTAACACAAAACAAAAGGCTCAACAGCATGGGAGGGAGAAAAGGATCTCTCCATGGATAGGATTTGTGCTGTGTGGCTCTAAGAAAATCCACCCGTGGTCCATGCTGCATGAAAGAAGGGTTGCCAGCATATGAGGGATGCAAGAATTACCCTCTATCTGTAGTTGTCTTTACTCTCTCTTAGTAAAACAGCTATTTTATGACATCATTTACTATCGGGTCTTTCTCACAGAGATCTGGAATGAACTTTACACTGCCCTACCCCTCCGTGCTCCCACCCTCCCCGCAAGGGCAAAACACTATCCACCCTTATTGTCTTTCTTCCAACATATAGGACTATACAGGTCTTTACAAACTTTCAGTACCAAATCTTCACTCATAAAATTGTATGACCATAATTGTATCCATGTTCATTTTTATTTGTACATTTTAATCTTTTTCTGTCCATGAACATCACTCAGCTAATGCAGACCACTCAAAATGCGTGAGACATCTGTTACATGTGTTTTGTAGGCTGCATTTAATGAGGTATTCCATATGCAACCGAGGAATCGGAGATTATTGGTTGATACTGTGATATTTCACATGAAGAATGGATGACGTTGAACTTGCTACGGATACTGTGACTTCTTTGGTTGTTTCCTGGATTTTTTTTCATATGTGCATTGAAAGAGATTCAAGTGCATAAAGGTATTGTCAATTTTTGCCATTATGACCTTATGCATATGCTTCTGTAAAGTCTCAGATTAAACAGAAATGTTTTCCTGGTAACTTTGTATCTCCAAATATGAACACCATATGTTACTTTCTTATTTTGTAAACTCCAGCTTAATAATGGGTCTTTGTGCTGTCTTTCCCTTAAAGTCTTTGACTAGAATAACCAAGAGACCAATAATATAAAATTGATTTTATATTTATACTGCTACTACTGGTAGCAGTAGCCTGTGTTTATCCAAGAAGTATGGATTGATAGGTAGGTTACGTAGACCACAGATCATCTGAAAGGGCTCTGTAAACATGTTTAATGGGGGATTTTCTGATAAAGGGATTGGAAAGGAACAACTCTTTTTAACCACTCCTAAGAGCTAGCAGAAGAAATCCTGTGAGTCAAGCAGAAACCCGTCAGCCGGATTGTCACAAGAAACTTTAGTTTCATTATCAGCACATCTACTTGCTTATGTGCTTACGTCAGATTCTGATGTTAGACTACAGTTCTCATACTTCAGTAAGAGGTTTGACCTATGGCAATTTTAGCCATGGAATAAACAGCTGGACTACAATTTCTCATTCTCAGGACAGGATCCCTGGGACAAGGTCTTAATGCAATGAATGTGTGGAGAGATCCTTGGGCTGATGGACAGTCCAAACACTGAAGAAGCAGAAAATCAAAGTTCTCATTTTGTTTCTGGATTCCTTGGCAGCAATCAGTCAAATTTCTGCAAGAATCATACATGAGTGCACCACCAAGAATGGGACAGTATGTTCTCTAGAAAACCATTGTATTCACAGTGTTCTTTAGTTACAGTTGCTGTTTCTAATGACAGAAGAACAATATAATAGAATCAATATGTTGTAATGTGGAAGCACCTGTAACTGATGCAACCTACCCTCTGGACTCAGGAATATGGTAGGTTCTTTCCCACAGTTGCCTTCAGCATGAAAGCTGGCTCATAATTTTGAAATGCAACCAGAATGACCAGGTGGAGGTTGCAAATCAATGTTCTTATGACTTAATGCCCCTACATTTAAAAAAAAAAAAAAAAAAAAAGGAAAAAGAATGGCAGTTTGTTTTGATTAAAACACTCACCCTGCAGAATATCCATCCTGAAATATTATGTTTAGCTATTAAAGCACAGTCTACTGCTTGCATAAATGGGAAATGCAGTGCAGCATAAGATAGGGTATTCTTTTAAAGTATGACAGCTATTTGTTGCTAACTCCATGTCTCAGTTAAGTTTTTATCACTGTTTTAGGAGAAAAAGCTGTCCCATGTGAATTTGTTGCTGAATAGACATTGAATCTCCGATTCCTCCTGTATCTGAACTTATGATGTTTCCAAACAAATTCTTAATAAAATCAATCAATCACACAAGCTGAAACATAAGCAGTGTAAAAAAGAAGGGCGTTCAAAATCACAGGGGTTAGAAGCACAATCTATGAAGCACGATTGTTCTGCTTCTTGGTTGATGCTTAATTTCCACATTTGCCATGAACAGTTCTAAGTCACAAAACTTGCTACTGGATTTTTCAGAAAGCAAAGCCTGAGGCTTGCTGTGCAGGTTTATTGTAGATGGGGAGTGGGGAGAGCATATGTATATTTTCTTTTTTTTTTTTTAACATGTATTCTAAAACACACAGAAGGCATAAAAATTTAAAAGCATTCAGAATGCTAGTGCAGTACAATGTATATGTTTATATAACCCTCATGAAAAAACACAGAGAAGATAGCTTTGAACCTGGGCTCTCCTAAACAATTTTTCTTTAAGGGAGATAAAATAATGAAAAATACTTGGTTAAATTGCTGGCCAAACTCTTATTGTTTGTACCACTCCTGGAAAAGACCCTGGGGAGCAGCAGCGGAATCTGTGCTATTGATTGGCTGGTTAAATAGAGGCCTATTAGATTCAGACAGGCTGGATTGATTATACAGCAGCAGAAGGAGCTCAGACTCAGAGCTGAGTGAACGTCAGGGGGAGAGAGAGGGAGAGCAAGCGAGAGAAAGCGCGCAATAGAGGGAGACTGTACACACTATAGCATCAGTATACGACTGCTGGTGCCTGATACCACTGATATCGAGCTCCTTCAGTGGACAACTTGCTGAGCTACCTTTTTTCATCTGCAAGAGGATGCCAGCTCTCAGCGAGTACAACTGATAACAGACTGGACATTGGAATAGTTCGTTTTACTTATAATTACATCTCATGTTCTGCATCTCTGAAGAAAGGCTTATTACAGAAGAACAAAAATTTATCCTGTCCCCTTAGCTCACATAGTACTGATGATATACAGAGTTTGATCTTCCAGGTAAGGAAATTATTCTTTGCTTTTCTGAGCAGCTAAAAAAAAGGAATTATTCCTTTTTTTTTGTATTGCATGTTAAATATAAGCTTTGGTATTTGTTTACAGAATGCATTTATTCCACTGAAATTTTTTTCACTCACAGATGTTATGTATCAAATACTATGTACACCCAAAGACAACTAAGAACAGATCATGGTTTGTGCATTGTATTTATCATGCTTAACCCTTCAAGGAAATGGGAATGAAGCAGCCAGAAAAGACGATTTCTAAGTACTTCTGTGACGTTTTAATGTAACTTGTCCCAAACATGCTAAGCAGTCTGGAGTAATAACAGCACATAAGATCTCTCATATTATTAATTCATTATTGTACATGTTGTGAAGCCAGGTACAGAGAACATTTATCTGGAGGATTTCTTAGTGCTTGTGAGTAGTTTGAAACAGAATCCGTCTTTTGACTGCAAGCTTACCTCTGCTGCGCAAACATGATCTGCTTTAAATAATATGGCATTAGACTGCCATCTTTTTATAGATACAGTAGTTATTGCTAACATTCTGCCTGTAAAGTGAAGATCAAGGCTTATGACCTGAAATATGAAACCGAGGATGTTCTGTTGTGCTGTGCTGCATGTTTGAAGCAGCAATCCCATGGACTGATTGCTTGTTTTGATGTGACATTGACAGCACTGTCTCCTAACTGCCTAGCTCTACATAAACTTTATATTTCCTTCAGCTGTGTTGAAAATGGTTTTGCTGTAATAGGTGATAGGTTGCTGTGATTTTGAAGGTGACAGGCTAAAACTGAAATAACCCAGTTTTTGGTTACATGGCAAGTCATGCGGTTCATTGACTTGGGGTTTACGGGCCACGGGAGCATGATGCTAAAACGACAGCAGTGTCACTTCATTAGTAACACACTCCTTTCAACCGTGGCAATCTGCACCACCTTACTCATCAGTTTGTGCACTCTGGTCCTTGCTCCAAGTAGAAAGGAATTTTTCATATACCAGCTATTGCAATTACTCCCTCTGAATGAAGCAGAAGCATAAGCCTATTAACACAAGCACTTAAACACCCAGCCAAGTACAACTTTCCAATGCTTTGTCATGTTAAGAAACTGCTTATAGCAGGTTATTGCTACTAGACTATGCACCTAAGTATAATCCATTTTATCCAATGACAAAACCACCACAAATCAAGAAAAGCACTTTCTTCCCTTTCTCTATTCAGGTATTTTTAATGAATTTATATAAAGCACCATGCTCAAATACTTAACAATGTCTCTAAATCCGAAATACGAAGTGAAATTCACACAGTTATATACACTTTTGTTTTTTGTAAACTAACAATAATTTGAAGGGGTGCCTAAGTGACCACATGAACAAAATATGCAAGGCTTAAAAGACATCTTCTATGATGTATTATATGAATAAGCACTGGCAAAACAAGAAGTAAACTGATGAGCCAAAACCAAAGGCTTACTTTAACTACATCATCTGTATTGTTTTATTTATTTATGTTTTCTCTGTGAATAATGTCTATGCTGTTTTTTGTATACATAACTGATCCATGTCAACAATTTCAATGTTTCCTTCTGAAATTCTTTCCGAATAGCAAGAAAATCACTTGGGGGCACATTTTGCCACCTTAGCTTTCATGGACTGGTATCTTACTCCACGAAATACTGCCAGAGGTGACGACTGCATACATTGACTATGGAGTCAGTGTTAGAATCTGATCATAAATAATGGAGAGAAACCCTTTACATTTTAATTAACTGACAGAAAATTTTAACAGTGAGACAAAGGCCGGGGTTTCAAGAGTTAGATCTTGAGTTAGTCCGTAGGCAGACTTTTGTAAGGAACTAAGATAACTGGATGTCTAATTCACTTTGACTTCTTACAAAATTCAAGGCCTGTCTCAAAATACTTTATGTGCAGTTTGACTTGCAAAAAGAATCCTTTATGTATGCTCAAAAGCTTTCTTACAGCTTTTATTAATCTCTTTCTTTTTTCTCTGAAAAGCCTTATTTACTATACCTGTGCTTTTTAAACATACCTTAAAATTTTGTGATTGGAAATTTAATCAAGCTAATTCTCTGATTTCAAATACACCAATATGACTCTCTCCAGATTACCATCTGCTAGTATTCAGGTTATGCCCATGGAACTCCAAATAACATTAAGAATTATTTATTTCTGTAAAGGGAATATTCCATTTGAACATCATTTAAAAAAAAAAAAACAAACCACAAAAGAATATCAGAAATCCAAACAATTATTTAAGCTTATAATCATTAAATATGTTATTTATTTCCACATTAAAGATTTACGGTGTAAGCATCTCGCTTGGTCAGATTCAGGAAAAATTGATGAAAAAAATTCAAATCAGAAAGATTTTAAAAGTTTACATGTCACAAATTGTGCATTTTCTTTAGAGTCTATAATGCTGTCAATCTGGGACCTTTTCCAACATTTTAAACTGATTCCGTTGTATCAACTTTTTCTCAAGAAGACAAATGTAGCCTTTTTGAAACTACATTTGCATTACTTTTCAGTTTAAACTCACAGAAAGTGAAATTTATTTTTATATTCCTAGATAACTTGAAGCCATTAGGGGGCTCTTTTCTCCTACGATATCACTCAGCAAGTTGCATTAAACAGATATAGCTGGATACTAGTCTTATTACAAAAAAAAAAAAGTTGTGCTTGAATGAATCTATTCTGGATGTAGACCATTTTAATAATACAGAGAAATTAATAAATCTTTATTGGTTTCCTTTTTTGTTTTGTTTTGGTTTTTTTTTTCCCCAGATGACTAAAAGAGGATATTTCTTCCATTTACAGTCAGATAGTTATGTTTTGAAATTATGTTGTGGAGGAGAAGCAGGGAACAACGTTCAGGAAGAACACAATACTTAGAAGTAAACTCTGGGGTTACTAAATCAAGTTAACTATCAAGTTAACAGGCTGATCAGAATGGATATGAAGCACCACTGACGTCCAAAAACTTAACTTTACTTATTCCAGCAACTGTGACCAAAAGTGCAGCTAACATTGGAAAAAAAAAAAGTTATCCTGCTGAGTACTGTTATGTTGTACTGACAGGAACCTTAAGTATAAAGAACAGACATGCTCTTCACTTAAACAACTTTCTTTCAGAAGAGCAGAGCATGTCACCAACATTTTTGGATGACTGTTCATTACACAAAGTGAGACAGAAAGGTAGTTTAAATACTGCAAACATTTACTCACGTGAGTAGCTGCACTGGACTTATTGTAGACCAAATTCTAATATCATATGTTCTGCCTATTACACCTTTATTAGTTGCTGTAAATTCATTGTACCACTGCACCTGAAATTGCTTGTGAAGTTCATACTGTTCTTTGTGGGAGTTAGACATAATCTGAGTTTGGCTATTCAGTAGTTAAGAAAAAGTAATAAATTAGTTGTAAAGCAAGGTAGTTGCAGGCACTGCAGCAGGATACCGAGTTGAGGCCAGGAGAAACATGAAGAGTCAAAAGTCATGCAAAATAGTTATCCAACTGTTCTAGCTTTGAAGAATTTTCTTATTCCTGCCAACCTTGAAAGAAAAAATCCCATGTTGGTAGGTGGCTTTACCCACTCTGACCACCTTGCTACTTTACATTGTTTAGCTTGGAGAGATTCAATACTACCAGTTCCACTAAAGAAAAAAACCCAAAGAAAATAAAAAAAGGACTGACATCCTTTGTCCTGCTCTATATTCATGACATAGTAGAATAATCTGGTGAGGTTGAAAATTTCTTTATGTTTCATTTTTGGGGTTTTTTAAGCTAAAAAATTATGTCCTTTCTTGGTTTTACAACAGATCTGAATAGTCTCTGAATTTATACACACACACAGAGCAACTATTTCATGTCATGCAAGGAAGAGCTTTGTTCTCTTAAAAAGCACCTAGAAATTCCAACCAGGATCTGAAGACATTGTGTTATACTGCTGCATAGACAGGGAAACAACTTTAGTTTGAGGTTCATACAATATAATCAAAACTGTAAAAACATGAAATAAATGAAGTATTATTTCTGAGTTACATAGCCAATGGTTCAGATTGATAGCAGATGATCTTCAGTAACTACGTTACTACCACATAGCATCATGCGTATTAGTTCACCATCAGTGGAAGTGGGCTTTCTGATTGCTGTAAAGCAGCTAAAGTTAACTGTGACTCGCTTGCATTTCAAGTAATTAACTGTGTACATGAACAGTCACCAAAGCTGAGCTGGTATAATTATTAGTTATCCTGACTTTATGTAAGGCCCAAATCAGACGGAGCAAATTGCTTGAAGATGACAGGAGCCCTGTGGCCTAAGGAAGTAACAGAGACCACTTCTTTGTTGGGAGTCAAGTGCCCTAGCTGTAAGACTCCTTTATCCTCTATAAAACACAGTATAATTCAATTGTATGCTCTGCTTCTTTGAAATCAATGAAATTCCATTAAAAAAATAATAATTAAATTTATACAAGATTATTGCCACAAAGTTTCTGCAGAGCTTCACTCCAGAGGTAACTCTAATTTACTGGTTGGTTAATTTATCCCTTATATACACATACTATGCAAAGCACCTTACATTTATACAACAATTTTCATTCAGAAAAAATTTCCAAGTATTATTATGGCAAACAGAAGTCACTGAAACTTCAGCTAATGAAATCTCCAACAGTCTGGGATGCTCCAGTAAACATGAATAGATCATTTGTCTCTGATTAATGTTTAAAGACTGATACAAACAAATTCTTCAGACGTGTACTCAAATGAGAAATATTTATGATTTTCTTTCCTGTTCCATACTTTTCTAAAATATATGCAGGGAATCATTATACATCTAAATGTTAGAAATAAAGAAGCTTATAAAGGCAATTAATGTACATATTGTCAAAACATTTTAAAGATAAGTAGTAACAGCACAAAGTAAAATACACATTATAATGTAACAAATAGTAAACGTTCTTCCTTTTAATTGCTCTACTGGAAAAAAAAACCATAACTTGGCAAATGGGGGTCTTTCACAACTCCTGTTTATGTTGGATCTAGTCATGTAACTTGCATCGAAATAACAGCCTGCAGCTTCCTCACGTTTGCATACTATCCCTGGGTTAAACCTAAATATACATATATATATATCTATATGTCCATATGTCTCTACATCTACCTATATTTAAGCTTATCCTTTACTGTCTATATTCCACACAGATGTATATACACCTGTTATAGTAAATTTACAGTTTTGAACAATACAGCCTGTAGAATCCATCCATGTTCTCTGTGTTGCACAGAAGAAAAGGGTTTATCACTTGTGATCTGAAGCCACTTGAGGGTACAAGTCATGAGCAAGGTGCCACCAAGAAATGCAGATCAACAGATCAGCAGATGCCAGGATCCTAACAACAAAATGTTATTTTCCCTGATATCGGAAGTATTTGGAAGTATTAAGATCATCTGCTTTAATACAGTGAGGTAGCAGAGATACTTTCCTGTACAGCATGCAAAAGATACCATTAAAGTGTGCAGAACAGTTTGGAGAAAAGCTCTTAAAATTTTTGTGTTTACTTGAATTTCAAAATATTTAGAACTGAGCCAAAACTGCTGTTGCTTTGGAAAACACTATGTTTGGCTCTGCAACAAGGCATGGACAAATATTTCTCTGAACAGCAATTATGAACACTGGTCCATGGAGTATAAAGGATGTGAACAAAGTCCTTCGGAGCAGCTGACAGTGAGAAGTATCTCATTGTACTTTGGCAGATTTGTAACACTGAGAATTTATGTGCTTAACAGCGGTAACAAAGCTATGACAACATCTTAATTATTTATATATCTTCCTTTTTTTTTTTTTTTTTTCCTCAGAACACTTTATAACCGATTCAGGAGATAGGACTCTGAAGTTTTTTTCTGCCCTCCAGTTATCAGCCATTAAACAGCAAAAAACACCCCACAGCAGAACTCCCACAAATTCACCTTTGGGCAAGATGTCAAAGGTGAATACATTTAACCGTCAAAAATTATTGTAATAAAATTTTTCATTGAACACAGTGAAACAATAGGTTTGTTCCTAATACTGTACAGTAATCAGTAATAACAGCTCTTTTTGGCCCAGAATATTTAACGATGACAATATGAATATTTTGTACCCTATGGAAATTATATATGCCATAAAGCAGAAAAGCAATGCAGTACCTGACTTTTAATTGTCCCATAAATCTGTTTTTCATAGGCATACATACTCTTCAATAGTTCTAAAAACTACTGAAAATACATTTTAGTGCTTTGCTTTTCCTTACTTCCTAAGTCCCACCAATAATTCTTAGTTCTATGCAACACAGCTGTACTGATATGTATATATGGACAGTTCTGAAATCAATATTGTAACTTTTAACTGGAAATAAAAACAAATTCATCGGCTTCTAGATAAGCACAGGAAAGCATGTGACAACTGAATGGACATTACTACTCTGGGGTTCTGGTGGCTCTTTGTTGTTTTTTTCTTCTTTCATCATGTGACAATTTCTGCAGATGGCGCACTTTCTTGAGCGAGATTAAATAATAAAAATGTATCTTTCATATTTTTTCATCTAAATTATAACAGACTGTACCTTTTCAATACTGTATGGAAAAAGAGCATTTGAAATTATCTTCTTAAGTGAAATCACAAATAAACATTTTACAGAGAAACCTATTTGCAAGATCCCTGCCCTATTTTGAGACACAGGAAATTTGAAACAGCGTCAGGTAAGCTTGGATGATGTTCAAGGCACCCAATCTTGGATGTCTGCCCATTAATACTATGCACTGTTGTACATCAAGCACTTCCTTGATGATTTTCATCTTGCAGTGAAGTGTAGAATTTAACTAGCAAAATTGCAGTGATCAGTATGCAGTTTTTATTACTATCAGTGGCCAGAATTATAGTTGTTATGAAGCTGCTTATCAGTACCAAAGCTGGAGCAAAGCATGAAAGCTCTACAGTGTCCATTAAAAAAGAAAAATTGTTCCTGGATTGCACGGCCAGCAAGTAAATGTGTCATGCAGAAGGATGTGTCATGCATGAATGTGACCTTCATTACTTTGAAGGTCAGACAGAACACTCTGGGTATAGCCATGTTCCTTCTGCATTGCATATCCATGTATTATTTGACTGTCACAACATATCTAAGACCTTGAACTAGTGCTTACCAGTTATCTGACCTGACTAACTCCCAGATACGTGAGACCAGGAAGATGACATCAGTGAAGTGGTGCAGGGATACTATTAGTAGATCTTGTCACAAGTTACTTTCATACTGTTGAGGAAAATCATTCAAACCACAGTTGTACCTTGTTCTAAGATGGCAGAGTAAAGTGACTTCAGTTTTCTGGGCAGCAACTAGATAATTGGTTCCCCCTACATCCGCCCCCAACATAAGGTGCAACCTCATCCCCACTCCAGCTCATCTTTTCAATGTCTTGCCCAAATGCAGCAAATTCATATTGCCTGGGACACATCAAACTTCTTAATAACTCAAAGAATTAGGTCTAATGGTACTAGGCAGAGAGAAAACAGCATGTACAAACCCTATCAAACTATATTACATATTAATCTAAAACAAAACATCAACAAATAGCAGTTATTAGTGTCTCAGTCTCATGGTTGCATAATTCTCTTAGGCATTCAAATATCTGTCAATATATTTTGCATCTGCCTGAAACCCAGGAACATCTTCCCCTGTTTTCACAACTAAGTGTTCCTGTTAAAACTTCAGAGAAGCCCCGCTGCAAGAACTGCTGTCAGTTTGTGTGGTGGGTACACATGGGTATGTGCGAGAAGTGAACATCAGGAATTACAAGATGTCAGGATTAATTCACCCACAAACTTTTATCACGCAAAACAGTTTAAACACACTTAAGCAGAGGTATCTTTCATTACTTCAAATAGAACTTGGCATAAGAGAATGCATATAGATAGTTACCAAGAAATAAATGACATACAGTAATTCTCCATTCTGGTTTACCTTCATGTATGCTCTTTGACTTTGTCATAATTTAACATTCTCAAGAGGAATGCTTCAGCCATGAACATTTTTTAGATATTAATTTGAAGTCCACTCTTACTGGCTACGCAAATCCAAGGAATATCCCTACAGTGTTTCCAGTTTTTCTAACTATTCATCATCTTTACTTTCGTAAGTTATCTGGAGAAGTTTAGATCTACAATAAAATCCCAAGGGAGATGCTGTACAACATGTGAAAGTATTACAAGTAACAAATATGTATGTATCTGAAAGGAGAAATGAAGAGGAAAAAATCACACTGAGGAAGCAAAAATGAGTTTTTCATGAATTACCTGACACCGACAGCATCAGTTATTCCAGCCTGCATGGTATTTGGAACGCATGGATCAATGATATTTCGTTTCTACTGCGTGACATGGCTGCACTTACATATTAAGAAACCAGTCATTGCTCTTACCCAGTGTTGCAAGGCTAGAACTTTTGCTGAAAGGCAACTGGCATTTTCTTGGAGAGTATACTGCAAAATCAGCTTGAAGTGTTCTCTGCTGAAGAAACCTATTTTAAAATAAAAATGTCTTTGCAAGTCTCCTGTACCCAAGACCAGGAATCTGCTAGTGTCCTGAAGTAACTTTAGTTTGGCTTTTTTTGTTGTTTTGGGTTGGCTTTTTTTTTGTTTGTTGTTGTTTTGTGTTTATTTTTAAATTTTGTTTCTCCAAGTCTATATTACTTTTCTCAGGTTCTATTTTTTATTATTATTTTGAAAATGGATTTCTGTCTTCTTTTTCTTTTTAGTTATTTTGGGAGGCTGGGGGGGGGGAAATCTTGTCAAGTATTATCTTGACCATAAATAAGCTACACATCTGTTTTTTTTTATACGACATTCTTTTAAATCTTTGTTCCATGATAGACACATATGTACGCACAACTGAGTCTACTACAGAATTTTCTTTTGAGATCTGTCAGCCAAAAAAACCTTAGAACACCACTGTTAGTTTTATTTCAGATAAAATGTTGGAAAATTCATGTTTTCCTCATAATATTGTGAATTTTTGAAGTCACTGATTAAATTACTTAAGTCACTGATTCCAAAGCACAGCCTACTTCTTCTGGTATCAGACCCTAAGTGTCATTTGCCTCCAACGTTCCAAGAATCAGGATGATCTTTTTCCTCTGAGCCAGCAAAACTATGCTGGCATAAAGCAGCATATAAATTTTGGCTAATGTACTGTATGTCAGATGATACATTGTCACCATAATTTCTATTACTTTTAATTATATTTATTCCATCACATTTTAAAACAGTGACGCCACCAATAAATTAAGCATGTGATTTTGTACCACACTTTGGTATCTTCAGCATCTTTTTTTCATCATCAATACAGGTGCCTTGTGCCTATCACTGTGCGCTACTGTTCACAATATTAGACACCAAAAAATATATTCCTAGACATTTTGAACAATTTTTTAACAAATAAAATAAATATCTCCAAATGAAGAGAGAACAAATTGCTTGTTTAGGAAATAGAAAGCAAGATGTAATGAAGGCCCTCGTTTTTATTGCTGTTTGATCTTACAACTCTTCATCAAAAAATAAATCAGGGTTTTTTTTGCATGAACCAGACACACAGATTGTTTATCTTGACAAGGACCAAAAACCCGTAATACCACTTTTCTATCCATGTTACATTTTCTGACAAATCTCCATGTTATACTTTTGCATTTATGGATATTTCTGCCCTCTATCTTCCCTTCCCTTTTCAGGAAGAGGACAGTCCTAGAGGTATTATGCCTTTGGTAAATTAAAAATAAACATGATTCCTGTAGATAAAATACATAAAATTCAGAAATTTTTAAAACTTTTTCCAACAGCTAAAATTTTCAAGATGCAAAACAATCTTTAATGTACATATGTCATCAGCAATGCCAGATTTTTTTCATACAAGTAAGTATGGATTAAATCAATCAACAAAACACTCAAAATCTAAATCTGACATTTTGGAACCATGCAGAGATAGATACACTCCTCTTTCATCAAGCAGTATTTGCTTCTCAAGTTAGTGACTAAAATTAAAAATAATTGAGAGTAAAACTAGAAGATTCCTGTCCTTACTTTTAATTTCCTCTGAATATTGGTGATTTTGCCAATTATAGAATGGATGGTTCAAGAATAGCACCAGAGTTAGTTGGAAAAAATTTCCCCTTCATGTATTGTGAAGAAAAAAAATAAAATTAACAGAATGCAACTCAGTTTTCTAGGTACGTAAATTTAAAATCTGCACTGAAAGCATTCATTTGAGGCAACAATTAAATTTATTCTTCAGATGTTGCAATGATGACACAAATATACTTAATATGACTTTTATCTCTACATTTGCCTTTACAATACAAAGTGTTCTTGTCCCATAGTGTGTTTCACCAAACTGCACATGGGCTCAGTGACCCATAGTGAATTACGCTGGATGATTTATATTCAGTCATAAGTAGGTAAACAACTTATTTTATTATGTATTGCCTAGACTGAGAAATGTACTTGACATGCCAGGATGTAACCTCCATGGGAATTACAGCTACAATTTCTTTACGTGTAAACACAAACAAGTGCATACAGATACCGACAACTATACAACCCATGTCAATACAACCGCAATTCCGGAAGGTTCTGTTTGAAAACTGAAAAGCCCCAGTGGTTCAAGACTCTTAAAAAGAAAAGTTATCCACCAGAAAAACCTGAAATGGAAACAAACTGTGCATGGTAATAAAACAGCACGCTTCTTCTGCAGTTACACTGTGCTGTGAACGGCCCCCTTACCTGCATTTAGCATGTGTTGATCGCCCGGCTCACTGAAGCGTGTGATGCTGAGCAGAGTTATGGGTCAATAAGGTAATTTATAATGATCAACCTCTCAGGCAGAATATGGGATGAACTAGTCCTTATTGTTTTCTTCTAGCTGTGGAAATCCCTTCTGCTGTTGATAAATACCCGCTAAACAATCAGCAAATCTGCCAGCCTCTGTAACTTTTACTCCTCACAGAGAAGTGAGAGGGTGTATTCAAAATGGATACGTTGCACTTGAATGCAGTGTAACAAGAAGTAGTATCTATTTTTAAGATCTATGACTGATAGGTATCTTCATGGATAGCATGACCGGTTTAACGACAACAGAAGCGGATGCCACTGTGACTTCAAGCCAGGGAAAATGACCTCCCTGAAAGGCGGTGACCGGGACGTGTAAAACTGTACAAAGAGCAAAACACGGGCATGGCGTTTCACACCTTTCCCCTGAGCGTAACTGGACGTACCTGGCAGACGTGTGAAGGGCCGGGCTCTCCGGGAGTACCCCGCTAAATCCTCTCCACCGGGGCTGCTCACCGGCAGCTTCATTTCAGACCCCACCACGGCTCCCTCTGCGGAACCACTCACACCATGCGGGGGGGGCGCGCGCAGGGGGGGTGGCGCGCGGCCGGGCAGCACGAGACGGCCCCAGAACCTTCTGGATCGCGGCGGTTGGCGCGGGAAGGTGCCGCCCCCGCCCCTCACAGAACTGTCGCGGGGCAGAGGGGGGGGAGTGTGGCT
>JAOXJK010000012.1:80164776-80182481 GCA_025774025.1 Xenus cinereus
GGGGGGGAGTGGGGGTGGCGGGTGGTTTCGTCCTGGGGGTGGGACCGGGGGAGTGGTCGCCAGAGTCGGTCGGACGGTCGGGGGGACAGAACAAAAAGGTGAGGAGCTGCGCTGCGGAGAATCACAAAGCAGCATCATTTAGCTTGGAAAAAGCTCTTAAGATCATCGAGTCCAACTGTAAAACTGACGCTGGCAAGTCCACCGTGTAAACTGTGCCCCTCAGTGCCTCAGCTGCCCGTCTTTGAGGTGCTTCCAGGGATGGTGACTCAACCACTTACCTGCACAGCCTCTTACAAGAGGCTTGGCGGTCCTTTTGGTGAAGTTTTTACTAATATCCAATCTAAAACTTCCCTGGCACAACCTGGGGTCGTTTCTTCTTGCCCTATTGCTTGTTACTTGGGAGAAGAGACCGACCGTCCACCTTGCTACAACCTCCTTCCAGGCAGCTGTAGAGAGCGAAAAGGTCTCCCCTCAGCCGCCTTTTCTCCAGAAGATAAGGTGAGTCCTGTGGATCATTTGTTTTTCTACAGCTTCTTCTTAGACTGTTTGAATTAGTGGGTATGCGGGGTGCTTCTTTAGAAGGTTGTGTTGTTGCAATCTGCCTTTTTATTTGTGATTTGCCCTGGTGCCGGAGGGGGATGGGAGGGGAGACATTTGGTTTTTTGTTACATTTACTGTAGTAGAGCATTGGCTGTCCTTGCTGCGACTGGTGAGAGGCTTGGAGGGGCCAAGAACAAGACCACATGTGGGGTGTTAAATCTCAGGAAAACTCACCTGGGACACTGCTAGGTGCTGGAATACCAGACTTCTAGTGTAAGAGTTGTAACTGACGGTACTATTTGCAAAATAGGGCAACATAGTTGATCTGTAGCTCTAGGGTTGAGTTATATCATGGGCACTCCTGAGTGAAGGCAAGGTAAGAAAGTAAAAATTATTCAGCTCTGAAGACTAGGATTGTGTTTAGTTTCACTTTGCTGTTTTTACCCTAATCTGAAAGCTTTTTGAATCACGCTTTCCTACACAGCTGGTAAACCAGTCTAATTGGAACAAGGGTGAAGGTGTTTCAAACTTTGGGTGCTTTACCTCTGTTCAGCTTGCAAATCCAAATGAAGCAACATCAAGAGAGCAGCAGATGCATGTTTCAGGGACTCACGTACTGGGAATTAATTCTGTTTAGGTTGCTGGCAGATGGTGGGAGTCTCTGGCCTTTGCCTTGTTTAATCTTGCCATCCCATTGACAGTGGCCACAGTAGCCTTTGAACAAGCTGTCATTACTTACTGCTGCCAGACCTGTTGCAGGCGATTCCTGTGGCACTCCCTTAGCTATCCATGACCTCCTTGTTGCAGAAGTCTTTGGTTTTCCAAATTTGTTTTTTTTATTCAAGGTATTAGTCTGTTGAAAAAAATGTAGAAAAATGATGTGCAGTTCATGAAATGACAATAACTCTATGGCATAGGTTTCCTTTCAGAGATTAATTTTGCCCCATCTGTCAAGCACAGTCTGTTGTACTGATAGCAAAATAGGTTATACCTGAATTGGAGATAGGCATTTTTTTTACAATTCTTAAGTTCACCAAGAAAGATTCTTCTGAATGAATGAACTCATAACTGATCCCATTGGGACTGCTGTTGTAAAAAATCTGTTTGGAAAAATGATTCATGGGAGTGAAAACAACCATTCTGTTCTTCCTCCCTAGGTGTAATACCTAAGTCTCAAACTTAGTTGATTTGTTAACTTCAAGAGTTTATTAAAATGTGTTTGCTTAAAATTACTGATTGGCTTTGGCTTAACTCTAGTGCTTTTTCAAATGTGATAACTGGAAAAGAAGAAGCTTACATTGCAACCTAAGCTTCCACTCACAGTACCAAATTCTGCCCTCTTCTTTAACAAATGTTAAACTGGGGGTGGTTCTCAGTGAAATTTAGGATTATGATGAATATTTCAGTGGAAAAATAAATTTTTGTTGTCCTATAAAAGAAGTTTCCTTCTACCTGAAGATTTCTGGACTGTTGAAGAAGTCACTTCAAGCATACCCAGAATGCATTACTGTTCTCCTTTCTCCCTGTCTTTACTGAGTCACTCACAAAGGCATGTAAGACTAACAAACATTAGACTCTAAACTTTTTCTTCTGAGTTGATTAAATTTACTATGAATTTTAGAAAGGCTTGAGAAAGTAATTTTCTGTGAAAAATGTGGATTTTTTTTTATGGGACTGTAAGAGAAGAGGCAAGTGATTTTGGAGGTCTTTTGGTGGATCTTGAAACTACTCTGAAGACTGAAATATGAAAAAGAAACAGTATTTCTTGGGACCTTTGTGTTAGCGAAGTGCACAATCTCTTCACTCTGCTGTTGTTGAGGGGTACAATTTGTAGGTTTGTGAGAGTTTTTTTTTCTTCAAGTACACATTAAGGTGAAAAATTTTCTAAGACTATTCTTTCAGATTAGTAGAAAAGAGCCTGATTTAGATAAAAACCAAGAATAAATTCCTAGCTTTGTTCTGAGCACAAAAAAAAATTTGAAACTTCAGAGCTTTTTTCATCTCTTACCTTGCATCCTATGAAAAGTCTGCTGTCTGAAGACTCTTCTTCAGTTCAGTTACTTGTAGCAAAGGGTCCACAACTTAAAAATAAATTGTGACTCCTAGGTGTTTATTTGACAAGTGAGAGCAGGGATTTTAATGCATTATGGTGTTCTTTGCAGGTTGCTGAAATACCCATATGGGTCTGGTATTTTTTCACTAACAGGCGCTACTATCTACAGCCATTCACTGAATTCAAATTGTACAGATTCTAGGAGATTTCTGGGAGCCACCTGATGGAGGACCTTATTCTTAAGAACATTTCCATTTCCTGCTAGATTTTAATACAACAACCATGCACTCAAATTATAATTTTGTGAATTATTATTACAAAATGCTGATGAAAAACCCAGAGCTCTGTGCCATCTGTTTTTTCAAAATTACCAGTGGGGCATGGACAGTGTTAGGAGCTGTTACTTATCCATATTACTTCGTATTTTATAGGGCTACCTGGTGTTTTAATTTTCTTCTCATTTGAAGTCTTGCCCATGTTTTTGACCTGTAATACAATTTTCTTTACTTTCCCAGCTAAATTATGGTGTGTTTCGATAACACTGCACCCCAAGCATTATTATCCTGTCAGGGATATATGTGGCAGTCAGCAAGAGAGTATCCTGAATTGCATTCCTAGAAAAAGTCTTTGGGGAAGATGAACAAAGGTTTTATTTGTAAATCAGTAGGAAATATGAACAGCTATAAAGAACAGTGGTTATTTAGGGAAATTCCCTCAACAAATCTGGTTCTCTGTTTTTTATATGCTCTTAAAAGAAATCTTTGTGGTTCTGTTTGTAGAATATTCTCTTCTGTTGCAAAACCATTAGATAACAGCATACAATTTCCTACAGCTAATGGAGTTATTCTGATACAGTATAAAATCAAAGTTGGTGTAGACTATGTATTTAAATTCTAATCTAATCTATATCAGGGTATGATACAATCCATTAACTAACCCATAATCCTAGTCCACTGTGTGGACTACGGGATCTTGAGCGGCTGCTAATTTTTACTTAAAATTGGTATGGTAAGCTTTTGACATTTGCCAGTTCACATTGTGAAATTTCCTTTTTTTTGGAGAGTTTAGTAAATTTGACAAATTAACATTGATTCTTAGAAAAAATTGCTCTGTCATGTCACCAGTATCAGCATTAGTGACATATATAGCCACGTTTCTCCTTAGGCACAAATCTTGTCTGAGTTGTGTGTGGAATACGAATATGGAAACATGTCCTGATACTGAAACTATAACACTAATTACTACTAATTATCATTAAGCTACTTTAGAAAGGAGGTGATGGATTATTCATCATGTGACAATTTTACATAAAGACTTAATATCTGTCAAGGTTTATAGTACAGTTTAAGCAAATAATGGGGGTTGCTGGTTTTTGGGTGGTTTTTGTTGTTTTTGTTTGGGTGGTTTTTTGTTTGTTTTTGTTTTTTTCAGGAAGAACAGAGTTAAGTCCTTTGCTTTTTTATTTTTGTTTCGTTCAGAAGGTTTTGTTATGCAAGAGGATCAGTCCACATAATCATGATGATCTCCTCTGACATCCTCTTAACTTACTAATTTTTCAAGAAAAAAAATAGTTATTCTTATCTCTTCATAGATCAGATCTTTTAATTTTTTAAATCTTTTTTACATCACAAAGATCTAAGGTTTTTCTCAGCCCTATGTCATTCGGGATTTTTTTTAAAGCTTCATTGGATCAGATAAAAGTTTTCACGGGTATTTTTATAGTGTTCTGCTATTTTTCTTGATGATTTTCTGCCTGAAGAAAGGAAGGAGAAGATACATTGTCAACAGGTGAGTTATACCTTCCAAAATAAGGAAGCTTGGGTGGGTTTTCCAGATTGATGAGTAGCTCTCGTTATTAGTCAAATGTTGATTTTTAAAAGAAAAGTTTAAAATAACTGTAACTGTGCAGCCGGTTCTACTGTAACTGTTGTAACTGTATAGCTAGGTGTTGGTAAATTTTACAAATGTAGCAAGTATGCTACAGCAACTGTTAGAAGGGAAAAGATTATTTTTCTGGTTACTTTAGCTCTCAAGAAAGTGACTCATGAATGGTGGATGAGTGAAGCAGTCCCTGCATTTATGATCCCTTGACTGGTTCTATAGGTTTTGTTTGTTTTCTGCCATTTCAAAGACATTTTACTACTTTTGCACAGCAAATGATACGTGCAATATGAAGGAGCAATTCCAGGTTTTACAAGTCCAGGGTTAGATATTCCCAAGACAGTTTGCTTTTCATAGGGACAAGTCTTGAGATACTGAAATCCTGGAAACACAGAACGTTATTAGAGGGGAGTTGGAAGATAAAAGAACTAAAATACAGAGAACTAGCAGCAATAGTTGTTTCCTCATGCTCATACTTTTTGTGAGTCTTGGCCTTTCTTGTTAAAGATGGAATATTTGTCTAGGAAGAGCTTGATAAATGCTTTATGCACATGTGCCATGGGTTCAGTTGGGATAGAGTTAACTTTATTACTAGCAGACGGCATAGTGCTTTGGATTTGGGATGCGAATAGTGCAATAGTGTACTAGTGTTTTTGATTGTTGCTAAGCAGTAAAGGCCTTTTCTACCCCTCGTACCACCCTGCCAGCAAGCAGCCTGGGGAGCACAAGAAGCTGGGAGGAGACACAGCCAGGACAGCTGACCCCAAGTGACCAAAGGAATATTCCATGCCATATGATGTCATGCTCAGTATATAAAGGTGGGGGAAGAAGAAGGAAAGGTGGGGAAAGTTTGGAGTGATGGCGTTTGTCTTCCTGGGTAACTGTTACATGCCCTGCTTTCCTGGGGATGGCTGAACACCTGCCTGCTGATGGGAAGCAGTGAATGGATTCCTTGTTCTGCTTTGCTCTCATGCATGGCTTTTGCTGTACATATTTAACTGTCTTTAGCTCAACCCACAAGTTGTTGGGTTTGGTTTTTTTTTCTTTCCCCGCCTCCCCTACTGGAGGAGGAAAAGAGGGGTGAATGAACCATCGCCTTAATTGCCTGCTGGGGTTAAACCAGGACAAGAACTTAGGAAGAGATTGCTCTTGTGTCAAGGCGATAGTGTGGAAAGAGGTTAGCACAGTTTAGGAAATGAGAATGAAAGGGAGGGGGTGTGAAAAGTGCTGTAGACCTATATCTTGTAACCTACTTTTTCAGCCTTCGTTACAGACACTGTGCAGTTACTTCCTCTCATTCTACATCTTAAGAAAAGTGGAAGGCGGCCACTAAATTAAGAAATGTGACTTCCTGCAATTGAACAAAATTTCCTACTTGTGTTTTCCTGGTAATTTTGCTGACACTAATTTCTCTCAGGTAAAATCAATACTGAAGTGGTGGGGTGTCATTTTTCAGAGTCAGCCACTGTGAAGTTGATGGGTAGTGACTGGAAGGTTAAAAGTGGCTATTGTCAATCTAAATGTTATTAGAGAGTCTAAAATTAATAGTGCTCTAGTGACAAGGAGCTCTGTAGTAGTTTCTTACCTGTTTACTCCTCTGCCTTAACTTGTGTATAAACATGATCAATTACAAGCTACTGCTTCACTATCTCATGAACAGTATATCACTTAGAACTTAACATAGATCTGACAAAGGAGGGTGTGGAGAATAGAAAACATCCTTTGTGGAATTAACTGGTTATGAACTAGCCATCTGGAACTTGTGATCACATCTTTCCTGTCCTATGGGCCCAGTCATCTCATCCCATCCTGTGGTACCACAAGTAACAATGCTCAGCCTAGCAGGGTTGATGAGGGAACATTCTGCAGCAAAGTAATAATCAAAATAAAGATACTGTGAAGGGCAGCTCTAATACTTTGTAGCCGAGCTCAAACATAATGTTTCCCTGTCTTAGATAAAATTCTCGGATGATCGCAGGAACCTTCTGGCACAGATGAAAGTTAAAAATGTTTAATACATACTGTCCGTCAGATTTGGGGAGAATATTCCTTCCTAATGATGAATCTGGTGACAAGTCTAATCATAAACATGTATCAAATTATCTAAAGTTTATGTATAAATTTAGGTAACTTGAATTTTCTTTTGCAGCAGTGTGCTCTTACTATGTCCTCAGCTGGCCTCTAGCTACTGTGATCTTTAAAGTGTTGGGAAAAGGAGGGAGGGACATCTCAATTGCCAATTCGCATCTCAAACCCGCTTTTTAAAATCTGCCTTGAATCTTATGTTTTCTGTATATGGTTTATACAAGCAATTAGGCCAATATTTCAGTAATGTAGCAGGAATTCTGAATTTTTTGTTTGTTTTTCTTTCCCTTGTTATGAAACTTCTCTTCCTCCACCCCCTATCTGAGACTGAAATGGTACCAAACTGAAGAACTAGAAGTCAGTGGTGAGGAAGAGAGTTAAATCTTTTTTTAAAGATTAGAAGAAAAAAATAAGAAGTTGTAGTAACTAAAGGAATAGTGAAGGAATTAGAGGAAAAAGTAATCTGCTTTTATTTTAAGTTGTTAAAGAAAAAGTAGCCATAGATGTAATAGGTTTACAAGAGTGTCATCTCTCTTTAGACCTTATGATACAAACATTGTAAAATGCTAAGTATGTTCAAGATGTCATAACTAAGGCCTGACTCTTGATATTCAGTGTTTTAAATCTTTGCTGATTTCCATGATGGCTTAAATTCCATAGAAACTGTAAATCCGAGAACTGTTTTATCCTTTCCATGTTTATAATTTTCCTTTAGAAAGGTCTAACGAAGAGAAGAGGACTGCAGTCATCTTTGTCTTGCAGGATCTTCAGCCAATTCATTAACAACACCTATTTCCCAGGAGAAAAAAAGAAGTGTTTCTTTCTCTGGCTGCTAACAGCCAGAGAGAACAGGCTAACAGGCTGCTAAACCATTTTTTTAAGCAGAAGTAGTCATAAGTATCTGCTCTCAGAATTCAGAGTACTCTAATTTTCTAACAGGCAAAAACTTTGGGACCTCCTTTGCTCATCTAAATACTATAACTCTTTCCTTCTAGTTAGTGTTCAACAGAAATACTAACACTTAAGTTCATCCTTGAAGATTTTTTTGAGTACTCCTTCCAGTGTTCTCTTAAGGGCACTGCTTATTAAGAAAGCAATAATCTTACCAGGTTAATCAATAAAATGTGGTGTCTTCATTGTCATTTTTCCTTGTCCTCTGCCGCTTATGATAAGAATACCTAGGAAGTTAAGTATGTGTTTGTCAACTAGGACATCTTCTTGTTATGACCTGGATCAGTCTTACTTTGGAAGTACCGAATAATGATAAATTTGGGTGGTAGCTGGTCTAATCTGGCTGCCAAGCAGCAACCTTGAGTCGAGAAGCTCTTTATCTTGTGAAACGTCCAGGTTCATGAGACATACAGTCTGTAAAAAAAGCCAACTACTTAACTTTTCTTGCCAGTGATGATGTTTTAAACTTAATTTATACTGTAAACAAAAATTTAAGTCCATTTTTGTCAGCACTTCCATCTCGGAAAAAGCAAAACAAAAAAGGAATGTGGTGTGGTGATTAATGATTGTGATTAACTCCATGCAGGTTGTGGCTTCATGCCCCAGTGTTTTGTCTGTCCTTATTCTGGATAAGATGCTGCATTAAGCACATATGCCTTCATAAAAAAAAACAAACCTAAAAACCTAAAGGTTAACTTTTAGATTTGTATTTTTCAGTAATGTACTTTTAATGCTGAATGTGTAACTTGCAGTTTATTCTGTTGAATTACCCATGATGCTAATGTGTAAGATCTGAATTAGCTTTATTTAAAAATATTAATTCAATATGAAAGGGGGAATAAAGTGATAGTAAAAAAGAAATAACTGTGCAATTAAATGCTTCAGACTAGTTTTGGAGGTGCTGCCTTCTCACTTCAAAGTAATTTTTATGTGGCCTTTGTTTAGCACCAGTTCCACAAGTAAATTCTATAAATAAGTGATACAATACCAGTTGAAAGCTGTGACCTGTTAATACTAAATATTGGGTTGTTTTTTTTATCGGGTGTGAAGACTTTTCAAAGTGGGCTTGAATAAATAGTGTAGATTACATTATTTTTGTACCAAATATACTACAACTTCTAATTCCAGCCACTATATAAATTGCATATTTACTGTACATTCCATCAAATGCCTTGTTATGGCATTATTAACTGGATGTTGCTGAGATGTTTCAGACTTCTTCCTATTACACTGTGAGGAAAAAGCTGATGAAGACCTCACTGTAACCAAACTAATTAGTCTGGCCAACTCCATAAAAAACTTGTTTACGTGTTACTAATGCAAGGCATTGCACCACAGTAGAATTTGTATTTTAAGAACATATGTAAACTTCGATTAATTATATGTTAATTGGGAGGAGGAGAAAGGGAGATGAGTGAATTAATCATTCCTCATAACTAGGGAGACTTAGCTAGATGGTTAAGTTACTTTACAATGATGTGGTCTCAGTTGGGTTTAGGAGACTTACTTTCTTTTCAGCAGCAGAGGAACTTAGGTAGACTATCTAGCTGGAGAAGAATTATTAAATGATTAGTTTACATTCTTTCTCCCAAGTTTCCTCATAAGCTACATGCTATGTCAGATTTGTGACCATTTCAATGAGCATCTTAACATGTCTGATGCAACTCCTGTTACACAACACTTGAAATTCTGTGAGACACATCTTAAAATAAAGGACTTCATGTTTGTTGTGGTGAATGGTGGTTGAAGGAAAATGTTTCAAAGTTATTTATTTCCTATTATCCTTAAACAAAATGTTATGATGGAAACAACATCTTGAAGGAAAGCTTCCCTTGGAAAAATGAACACTTATTTCAAAACTTAGAGGATATTTGTCTGCACAGAAGTAAGTGTATATTCTGTATGCTTATGCTTAACCTAAAATGGTAACCCGGTGTACTGTGGTACTGTGTGCTTGTATTTTCTCTCTCTCTCCTGTTGAGGTGGGCAGTTAAAGAGTGACTGGGTGGGGGTCTGGCTATCTGGAAAAGTCAACCCACCACAGACATAAATACAAATAAAAGCTTTTAACTTGATTGAAGCCTATTACAGTGAACATACTGTAGCTGGTACTTGTCAGAAGATTTGTGTGTAGTGTCTTTTTGGTATAGCCATCTCTCTTAAACTGAATATGACAATGCTTTTGAAATTATAATGGTCTTCATATAGTATTGGTCAATGTTTTTAATATTTGAACAAATGGCACAAATATATCATCCAACTGTAGATTCATTATGATAATTCCAAGGTTTTTTTAATACACTCAGAGTTTTATAAGACACTTCATAAAAAATATTGTAACTGTGAATCCAGTTTTAATTCTCTAGTAAAAATTTATTATCGAAAAATGTGCTGTCATTAGTTCTTCATAGCATTCATTAATCACTATTATTGTATGTAAGATACTCCAGAGGAACTTAAATGAGTTTTTCTAAGAAAGTGAAAACTTTTTGTGTTGTATTGACTTAGGTTATTGATTCCTTTTTCTCTATAGTGTAACAGAAAACCTTTTTTTTTTTTTTTTTTTTCTGTCTTCCCCCTTCCCTCCAGACATCCACTGTTAGTAAATTCTACCATGTCTTGCTAAGATTTTGCAAACGCATTTTGAGCATTTTTGGCACCCCTTATTTCTGCTTGTCAGTTAGGAACACCATTCATTCTTTGAAGCATCTTCATGGTAGAAAACTATTCAAGCTTCAATACCCATTTCCTACATTTGAACAAAAAGGGCTTGTTACTAATGCTGATGTTATCAGAAGAACGTCCAGCAGTACTGGTAAACTTTGAAATATATGAAGTCTGTTTCTAAAATTCCTTTTCTTCTCATTGCCTTATAAGTTGTTGATTTGAGTAAGCCCAACAAACTGCAGCACGTAAATTAGGGTGTTTAAAAGCGACATTCCTGAAGTTAGCATTCAGGCTGCAGTTTAATGGCTTCAAGAATCTGTTTCATTTCAGAACTTATCATCTTCTAGGGACTCTCAATAAAAATTAGACCATTTAGTTTCCTAATACAGGAGCCTGTAAATATATATCCCTCCAAGTGAATTTGGTTAAGTAGCAACACTTACAGGGAAAATCACCTAATTTGCTATACAACATTGACCTTTTTAAAAATAATTTGTTAACATAAATTTAACACCGTTTTACAGTTCTAAGTGATTATACAATCAATACAACTTCCCATGTGCCATAATTAATTTGTATTTCACATTTCTGTGAGGTTGAGAATATAGTATGAACTATGCTGAACTCTGCTTGGCCCTGTTTAATACACTGTTAGGTTGTAATATAGTTCAGATGAACTTCAGGGGCATTGCATGCTATCTGAGTTAATGAAGATCAGGACAACTTATAGCAAATGCTATGACCCCCTAAAACAAAGTCATTTAACTTGATTTTGCGAAGGGGATACTCTATAAAGTCACAAATGCTAAGCTTGTTAAATAGTAAATTTGGAGAAGTCTTACTATATGTAGTATGTACACAAGTTGTTCAGATAATGGACACTAGGCTATTGACATGTTGCCAGGTTCCTTGTGAAAAATGCTGATGAAGAGGGAAGAATTGTGAGTGAGAATAAATCACAGAATTGTAGGGATTGGAAGGGACCTTCAGAGATTATCTAGCATTGATGAAATCCCCTCTCAGTCTTTCCAGGCTAAACAGACCCGGGTCTCTCAGCCTTTCCTCATAAGAGAGGTAAATGGAAAAGTTCATATGCACAGACTCTGATATGAAGGTTTACAAATGCAATGTTCACTTGAAGTTCAACAATTTTTATTTATAACACGATAAATGAGGTTTTTTGATGATGGGAATGTCCTTTATAATGCACTGTTGGCAACTGTGTGTACATAAATTGGAAATAAAATGATCTGTGATTAGAAAAAAATTAATAAATTTTGAGGTTTTTTAGCTTTTTGAAGAAAGTGTAGTAAAAAATATATTTTTTTTAAATTTAATTTTATGTGAGTAAATGTGGGAAAGTGTTGGCATTGTAGCCTCCTAGTTTCTTAGTTGCTTACATAGAACATGCAGAGCTTATATTGTAATTTAGATATTCTTCAGCTCAATAGGAATATGACTTGGAGAAGTTTGGTCAAAATAAGCAGAAAGTTGAAATTTATAGTCATACACTTTCTTGCCTCTACAACTGAGGGCAGCTATAGAAAGTTAAAAAGGAACAATCATAGGACCAATAGTTTGTGTTCTGGAAACCTCCCACATTCATCAAATATGGTATTTCCAGAAGTTAATAAATTAATCGTGATAATGACTTAATTTATAAAATCATTCCTTGGTATTTTTGCTCTATTTTATAACTACATGCAAATAGCCTAAAGTCTTTCTATTAGTATAGCAATCTACTCTTCAGCTATTCCTTTAGGTCTCTTGTACTTAAATGATGTAAGAATCTAGAAAGTAGATTCTAGACAGTGTGCTATTCTTGATATCTGCAGGATGTGATTTTAACAAAATAATTTATTTATATCAAATTGTTGTGCTATAGACATTTTTAAACTGTACGTAGAGTGTAATTTGCTCAATGCTTGATTCTTATTGTAGCAGTTTCATGTGACTATTGTATTCAACTTAAGTTGAATTAAAAAAAGAATAAATAAAAAATCAGTGGAATGCAGTCCATATAGGTCACTCAAAGATGCCTTTTGAAAAGGAACTTTATTCATGGGAGGGTTTGGAAAACTACTGGTTTGTTTTTTTGGTTTGTGTTTTTTTTACGTGGTGGGGATTTTGTTTGTTTCTTTTGTTTTGCTTTGTTTTGGTTTTTTTAGTAGTCTTGAACCACTAAGCTCAAGTGAGGTAGTTATTTCACTTGATAGCACTTCTCATAATAATAACTTGGAGAAGAGGTTGGAATGAGCTTGAAAAGGTCAAGGAAATCCGCTTCATTTAAGCTTTATGTGCATTAAGATTGTGAGAAAAGAAGGCTCCAAGTGAGAGCTTTAAGATGATTGCTCCTTCTGGACAGTTACCCTATGGATGATCCTGCAAAAGGGATAGTCACAGAAACTTTTACGCTTGAGATAGATACAGGAGATTTCACTGGAAAGCTTGTGTTTGATGCTAAAAATGCCATTTTTTCCCTAACTTAATAAGATTTGCATGATTAAATGGATATATTCCAGATTTTTAACAGTTTTGGGGATTCTTTTTTTTTTTCTCCTTGGAAGGAGAGGAATATACAGCACTTCGTTTGACATATCAGTGTTAGTTTAGCGGTGATATTCTTGCATGATGTGCCAAGGTGAACTCCTGACATTTCCTAATGCTTCTTCAAACAGAAGGCTGCTCTTTTTCAAGGAGCAAATTCTTATTTGAAGTGCATTCATCAAAAAGCTGGGAAGTAAGGGGAATCACCCGCTCATTCTCAGTTCATTTTTACAGGCGCTGGACACCAACTGAGGAATTATTTTAACAGCTGTAATGCAAAGTATTGCCAAGCTGATTAAGACAGATGTCATTTGTGGTAGTCGTATGATGCAATTAATAAGACTTGATGTTTCACTTTGAGTTGATCTTACTTACCTTTGCAGTCCAGCCTAACTTGAATCTTAAGAAAGGTCATAATCTCTGGAGGGCAAGTCCTCAATATGAATGTAGAGAGTGTTTCTGTGTTTCAGTAGTTTTAGGATTTCTTCTTATGCTGTGCTATTTAAGTAGAATTTTTTTATCTTTAATTCCATTGAGTATTGTGACTAACACGGGTATATGTCATTCTTACATTCTGCTGTCCTCTTGCAAGCGGAAAATTATGTAAATGGTGCAGTTACTAGCTTTGAGGTATTCCTTTAAAACAGATTTTCTCAGTCCAAGATATTTGCTCCTACTTTGATGAAGGCAAAAAATAAACTTGAAAAATTTACTGCAAGAGTCTTATTCACAAATAAGTTAGTACCAGTCAGCACCCAGGAGTAAGCATGCCTGAGAATTTGAAATGCTTTGGAGAAAAAGGCTTTTTTTTCTGTGAAACATGTGAACGCGGTTATTAAAAAGAAGAAATAAAAAAAATATATTAAAGAGGGAGGTTTTGGCATGGTTCTGGAAGCTCTTTTTGCTTACATAAGATTGTTTGCAGCTACTTGCTCTCCCATAGTATTTTATAGTGTACCTCTTCGTATGTTGACACAAATACTCCAGTATTTTTCCCTCAAACATATGTGTATTTGGTGGTTAGGGGAAACAGAGTACAGTCCACCTAAATTCTCTCTATTAGCATAGGTGACAAATAGGCATTTATTTGATAACTGCATACTGTTCTGCTCTGAAGAAGACTATAGTTTGGTTGAACTTAGCTTTTACAATTGATGCCCCAAGATTTCAATGTCTAAAGTGATGGAAGTTGCTGAGGTTCTAAGTGCTAGGGCAGGCTTTGCTAAAAATAATTGGGGAAATAACTCGTTCAGATCTGGGGCTAGTTTTAAATTGGAATAGATACAGAATACCCTGATTGACTTTAAGTTTGAATTTCATCCACAGTTTAGCGCTACCACAACACCTCACAGAACAATAAAGTATTTCACCGTATATGATATTATTGCTATTGAACAGTGCAGAGCAGGGCTATCAAAAGATTATTCTTTTTTAATTGATTAGCTTGTTTGTGGAAGAAATAAAACTGTTGTTCTGTAAATGTAGAAACTTCTTCTCTGTATGTGATGTTTTCATTTAGAAGAAATGTTCCAAAGTGACTGGGTACTGATATGGAGCTTCAAAATTTCAAGAACCTTCCTTCTTTAACAGTTCCTAGAGTACACAATTAGGTATGGTTTTTTTCTGAATTGTTGCAAAACCCCTGATAAACCCATGTTAGAAAGTATGACCTATTTTGAAACATACTTTTCTTGTGGTAGTTGTTGGACCAAGAAGACAAATTGGAATCAAACATAGCTGATTCCAAAAACTGAATATCAAAACCAAGTGATTTTGATGCCAAACTGTTAAATGACAGCTCTAAGCATATAGGGGGGAGGAACTTAATTGTGCACCCAGATCTTTTGCTGAAATGGTAGGATCTAACCACAGACTTGAAATTTTTCACTGAACAGGACATTCTTTGTCACTTTTCACTAATAATTATTTCTAAAAAGCATAGGTACTTTCTGAACCACCTGGCAGCTAGATTAATAGCTTGGCAGCAGATTATAACCGTTGGTATGTAGTGACTACCAGATGAGCATTAATTTAGTTTTATATTAAGCATGCAAAGCAAGTAGAGAAAATATAATCATTTATTATTATAATAGTTCTAAGTTATAACCAGCTGCATGATTTATGCTTCAATTAAACTCTGCAGCTTGTACAAAGTCTTCTTCCTGTATTAATCATGCAAACTGGCTCATTATTTATGACTAAAAAAAGCAGATGAGCCAGGGTTTCCAGTGATGATTGGGAAGGGTTTCATATTCACAACACCCCACATATTAAGCGTGGCAGGGACGATGAAGCATTTCATATGAAAGAAAAATTTGACAGTGTAGAAATTTCCAGGTTTGCATTACAATACTCTCAATCTGCTGTTACTCTGTAAAATGAAGTTAAATTCCACTATCATTTGCACAACGCAAAGCCCTTAGACTGCTGAAAGTCAATGGCTATCAGTGAAGGTGTTGTTTCATTTTTAGTTTTTTCTAATTTATTTGTGATACATTTGTGGACATGATAACAGAGAGAATTTGTGATAAATTTATGGCTTTATTTTCTGAGTTCGTTTGCATCTCTTAGGCATACTTGATTGAGGTGGTCTTCGTGAATAGAAATGTCCCAAGGTGGAAAACGTTTCTTCCATTTTACAGAACTTTTGTGAATTTCCAGATATTTTGCTAACTATTGGAATGATTGAAATCTTCATGTTTTCCATGGAGGAAAGGGGAAGAATGAGTTTACCAAGTCTTTGTTAGCTTAAAATTATTCATTGGCACCAGAACGTGTCCTATTCTGATTTTAACTAGAGACATAAAACACTAGTTCTGTTAGCTCACCCAGTGTGATTACCCTGGGTACCTGGTGAGTGGCTGTTTGCTGAAGTATTTTTCCTGCTTTGTGTCTCTTGGACTTACATTGTGAAAATTTCACTGAAACCATGTTCTGGTTTGAGGTAAAACAGAACCAACTTTCTGTTCAGTAATTTTACATCTTCATTAGACCTCTTCTAACTTGCTGAAATTAACAACATATTGTGGAGAAAACTGCTCATTTGATAACTGCTTGAGTGATAAGACCAATGTTTGTACTTCATGCCAAGGAATGGTGTGCAGAGAGGCTCTTGCTTATACTTATTGCTATAACAACCAAGGTCAGCCAATTTCATTATCTGCCCTGTTGGAGGGTGGGAAACAGAAAAAGCGTAGAGGGGTCCTACCTGTGGGGAGGAGTGGACAGGACAGATGACCGAAACCTAACCAACAGGGGTATTCCATCCCATCTGCCCTATGCTCAGTATAAAGGCTGAGGGACCAAAGGGTCAGCCCTCTTTCTTCAGTGGCTGATGGCCAAAGAGGACTCAGTCTGTTCGTATGCCTTTGATCCCAATCCGTGTGGGTCATCTTTTCTTTGTTTTTCCAATCCCTAAATATCAGTAAGTACTAAATGTGGTGGCAAAAGTGGTAGGAGCTCATATAAAAACTAAACTGAAGTTTAACTTGGTTATATTACATAAGATCCTTTCAGGGGAGTCGCAAATAACAATAGTGTGGAATACTACCTTACCTTTACAGACTATTATGGGATTCGATGTTCACACTTTAGAATTTCATTGTGTAAGTTTGGTTTCTGCTTTATCCTACACCAAATCTACATAGTGAAGAAATACCAAAAACTCATAGGCCACCTGTATCCCTGGCATAAGGCAATAGACATTCATGGCAGCAGGCTGCTCTATTGCTGAGAAGACAAAAACTGAACCCAGGAATACCAGTTGACACCTTCTTAAAGGTATTTTGAAAGCAAATCAGGAACCAAAAGAAATGGTATTTTGTACTTGAACGTGAAGTTGTGTGATGACATACAATATATGAAATACCAATGCCCTGTACTGAGAAGAAAATTTGACACCAGCTAAGGTTATATGTACAAAATTATTTCAGTGATTTCTCAAACCTGTTGTGAGACAGAAGTGGAAAGGTATAAAATGTAAAGGATTGTATATTACTGTTGATGAAAATCAGTTGACTTAGTCAATATGAATAGACAGGTGAACTCACACTAACCTGTGTTTTTACCATAGTTTCTTAGGCAGATTTCTGATTTAAGAAGCTATTATTAACTTCGGTATTATTCATGTATCAGGAAGATCTGAGATTTATAATCTTTCACTCAGTCTTCAGTCTCAAATAAAATAAACCAACAAACCCAAGAAGAAATCATCTAATATTCTTCAGGTGATATATTTTGAGTGTTGCTGTACTGACTATTGGCTATTCGAAGTATTTATGTAAATGATGACTTTATTTTTTTGTCTCTTCTTTGGCCTCATAATTCTAACAATTCGTGGATGTAAAACTGTTGGCAGTGTCTAGAACAAGTAAAACCCGTTCCCTAGGGGCAAGTGAAAAAGAGGGTGAATTCTAATCTCTCTATTAAAACCTCTAAATAACTTTATTGTATTAAAAAATTCCATTCAGCAATTCCTTTGGTACAGATTTTCAATATATATCATAAATAAGAAAGTATATTTGTGGGATTTTTTGATCTGGTTTTAGACTATGGGGGAAAACCTCATCTTCATCTATTGATAACTTTGTCAAGCAATTTTGTTACATCTATCTTATGGAAACTTGTAAATTATATAGAATGCATTCATGTTTTTACAGTCCCCTTTTCCACTATACATATAAATGTGTTTGAACTACCATGTTTCCAGGGTAACAGGTAACAATCAAGAAAGACCAATGTGAACCTTGACTGGCAGAATGCCTATTGAATATGAGACACTGGATTCAAGTTCATTTCTAACTCTTTGCAAGCTAGGTTTTAAAATATTTTTTAAGTACTCTAAGCAAGAGATATTCAGCCTTTCTGGGACTGGTTCATTTTCATTACGATGCCCTGTAGGCATCTCTTCTTTTGGCATTGTTTATGCTAATGTGTTTAATGCCCGCCCCCCCCCCTTTTTTTTTTTTCAATCCTGAAGTTT
>JAOXJK010000012.1:80186210-80212776 GCA_025774025.1 Xenus cinereus
TAATTTTTTAGAATTTCTTTCTTGTTTATTGCCGTTAATGTTTCTAATGTATTCCATTAAACAATCATTATTTGACTAATGAAGTTAGTTAAATGTGTTTGGAGTTAGTAATGACTTTTTCCAGGCGCTTATTTTCTAATTCTGAAGTCTATCAAAATGATCAAAGAGCTAGAGGAAATAGCACACTGGTGTTTTTTGATGTATTTTCTTTGCACAGCATGTAGTTTCTGTTATCCTGTGATCAAAGACTACACAGTGAATGCCATAGTTACTTGGTTGCCCCATGAGTGAATAAATAAACAAAGCTCAAGTATAAATTCTGATATTCATGACAGCTTTGGGCTATTGAAATTGGTAATATTTGGATGGAGTAGAATTTACCCAAATATGTCCTGAATGGTGAAGGAGTGTGCTTGTGAGGGGAGGCCTGTATAGGAAGACTGGGACTTTGTTTAACAAGATAATTGCAGGAACATTATAGTATCTATTAGGAATATGTCAAGTAAATTATATAAGTCACATACCATGTTTAATTGGTTTTGTTGTTTCAAATCTTAAAGGAAAAGGATGAAATCTGAAAACAATAAACTTAGAGGATGCTTTATGAAGCACTATGAAAGCCTCTTGTCTGCTGCAGAGGTGGAAGCTCTTGGCCTGTCATTGATTACAAAATGATAGCATCTTTTCTTAAACGTAAGGAGTATAATCAGAACATATCCGCAAAACATATCAACTTGGTCTTGCTGTCTTCGTCTGGAATAGCTGATATGTTTTTGACTAAGACAAGCAAAATAGCAAGTCACTTGTAGTTAGAAATAAGATCAATAAGTGGACTACCACTGTTTCTTTCCATTTTTAGGCACCTCATGCTATGTTTGAAGATTACCTGATATTTAATACAAGTTTTGAGTGCACTATCTAGGTGTGTATCTTGGCATTTGCATGAATATCTTAAAAAAAAAAGTATGGTGTAGTTAATGTTTATTGTGTTTCCAAATATTAAACTATTTAGTATTATGATTTTCAATAGTTCTAGGTCTGTAAATTTAGAGCTAAGCTGCTGGCCTGATCACATTGTCTTATTCAAATCTCCTTCTGAATCGTTGAAGAGGAGGTTTGGGTGCATGTAACTAATGAAGAAGCAGCAAGTCAGCTAACATGTCCATTGAGTGAGCAGGCTATCGTGTAGACACTGGGTAGAGAGCTTCCCAGTGAGTGAAAGATACTAAGTTTATAACATAATAAACATATTCAGTTTTCATTTCTCATTATCCTGCTCTATTTGATTGGTAATAAATGAAATTAATTTTCCCAAGTTGAGTCTGGTTTGCCCATGACGCTAATTGCTGAGTAATCTCCCTGTCCTTGTCTTGACCCACAAGCCTGTCATTATATTTTATCTTCCCTATCCATCTGAGGAGGGGGAGGGATAGAGAGGCTTGGTGAGTGCCTGGCATCCAGCCAGGGTCAACACACCACACTCTAATAGAGCCCAGAATGCCATTGGCCTTGTTTGTCACAAGGACACGTTGCTGGCTTAGGTTAAACTTGGATGTCTACCAGGACTCTCAGCCAAGCAGCTTTCCAGCTGGGTATCCTTCAGTATATGTTGGTGTATGGGGTTGTTCCTCCCCAGGTGCAGGACTTTGCATTTCTTTTTGTTGAATTCAGGAGGTTCCTGTCAGCCCATTTCTCCAGCCTTTCCAGGTCCCTCTTGATGTCAGCGCGACCATCTGGACTATCAGCCACTTCTCCCGGTTTGATGTCAGTTGCAAACTTGTTGAAGGTACACTTTGCCCCATTATCCGGATTATTAATGGGGCAGATGAACAGGACTGGACCCAGGACCCCTGGGCTATATCACTAGTTACGGGCCTCCAACTAGACTTTATGCCACTTTTAGGCCTCGCTGTTCAGCCAGTTTTCACCTCGCCGTCTGCTCACCCTGCCCATATTTCATCATACTTCTTCTCAATGACATCAGCCAACTCCTTCAGTGCTCATGCATGCATCCCATCAGGGCCTGTGGACTTGTGTGTCCAATTTGCTTAAGTATTCCCTAACCTGATACTCTTCCACCAAGGGTACAACTTCCTTGATACAGTCTTTCTTCCTGATCTCTAGGGCCTGAGGTTCCTGAAGGCTGGTCTTGATTGGAAAGACTGAGGAGAAGAAGACAGCTGGTACCTCAGCCATTTGCAGGTCCAGTGTCAAGTCCCCTGATCCATTCAGCAATGGGATCACATTTTCCCTAATCTTCCTTTTGTAACCTGTGTAACGTCCCTGGCTGGATTTAGTTCCATTTGGGCTTTGGCTATCCTAAGGGCATCTCTGCATGCTCAGATAGCGTCTCTGTAGTTCTCCCAAGTTACCTGTGCTTGCTTTCACTCTCTGTATGGTTCTTTTTGTGCTTGAGTTCGGCCAGGAACTCCTTGTTCATCGATGCAGGCCTCCTGGCATTTTTGCCTGACTTGCTGCTTGTTGGGATGGACTGCTCTTTAGCTTGGAGATAATACTTGAATATTAATTAGCTTTCTTGGGCTCCTCTTCCCTCCAGGGCTTTATCGCACAGGCCTCTTCCAAGCAGATCTTTGTTCTACAGTTTTAAGTATGTGTCTAGGTAGGCTATTACTTAAACTTTAGATACTATTAAATGAGGAAGTAACAGGTAAATGTTGGAGTACTTCACTGCCTTTGCAGAAAATTCAGTTATTGGAAACACAGTAGATGGATTTTGACTCCTCCATCGAAAAGAACCTAAGATCCTAATCCCATTGAGAAGATAACAAGTTTCTTCTCATTTTGTTTTGTTTTTCTCTTACGAGACCTTTTCTGTTGAGCTGTGTTTCAGGATGCTATAATTTTACTCCTCTTTAATTCCACTGGGTTTTTATTTTGACATGAAATGCAGCATCTAAGGGATTCCCTGTCTCAGGATGAAACATGAACAATTACATTTAACTTTCCAAAGGTTTTAATGCTATTTAATAATCCTTTAAATCTGTTGGCAGCTTGCTGATCAGAGGAGGCCTTAGTTCAGAACAATCTCCTGGCCTCTGTTTTGTTGAAATATTATTTAGTTATGTGAAACACTTGGGGGAATTAATAATGGGTAAAAACTTTATTCTTCTGTTTAACAGGTAAAAGATATGATCATACCATGTACCATACTCTTTAGAATATTAATCCACTATATCTGACTGATGAAAAAGAGAAGGCAATATATTTTGTAAGCAACCTGACTGGAAGAAATTGAGCAAATGTGACTGTAAAAAGTATTTTATTAGAGCCTGCAAAATTATTTTATTAGCAAAGTGAGGGAGGTGGGAATAAACTTACTGAGACTAAATTATTCATTTCCCTTACCCGTTGTTCATGGTAGATAAAGGAAGAGCAACTGATATCATCTATCTGGATCTGTGCGAGGAATTTGACACTGCCCCACATGACATCTTTGTCTCTAAATTGGAGAGACATGGATTTGATGGATGGATCACTCGGTGCACAAGGAATTGGTTGAATGTTCGTGCTCAAAGAGTTACTGTCAATGGCTCGATGTCGAAGTGGTGAGCAGTGAAGAGTGGCATTTCTCAGGGGTCTGTACTGGGACCAGTACTATTTAACATCTTTGTTGGTAACATGGAGAGTGGGATTGAGTGCCTGCTCAGTAAACTAGCTGACGACACCAAGCTGTGTGGAGCAGTTGACATGCTGGAGGGAAGGGATGCCTGGATAGGCTTGAGAGCTGGGCCCATGCAAACCTGATGAAGTTCAACAAGGCCAAGTGCAAGGTCCTGCATATGGGTTGGGGCAATCCTAATCACTAATGCATGCTGGGCAGAGAATGGTTGGAGAGCAGCCCTGAGGAGAAAGGCTCAAGGGACTTGGTTGATGAGAAGCTGAACATAAGCTGGCAATGTGCTCTCGCAGCCCAGAAAGCCAACCACTTCCTGGGCCGCATCAAAAGAAGCATGGCCAGCTGGTCAAGGAAGGTGATTCTCCCCCTTCTACTCCGCTCTGGTGAGATCCCACCTGGAGTGCTCTGTCCAGCTCTAGAGCCCCCAACGCAAAAAGGACATGGTCTTATTGGACTGAGTCCAGAGGCAGGTCACATCCAGACAGGCTGAGAGAATTGGGGTTTTTCAGCTTGAGGAAGAGAAGGCTCCAGGGAGACCTTGTAGCAGCATTCCAATACTTAAAGAAGGCCTATAGGAAAGGTGGAGAGGGACTCTTTATGGGGGAGTGTACCTTCCAACTCTAAGGTGAAACCAGAAGCTAAAAAGATGACACCTTCTTGGTTTCAATATTCTTTGAATGGTAGCAACTGATTTAGGAAGGGGAAGAAGAGTGTTTGCCCCTCCAGAACTACAGGTGATCAGTTGTTCCTCATTAAACTGTGTATTACTGCCTTGCTCAGGAAGCTGTCTTTTCATAAGGAAGTGAGGATTAGGTTTGCCAGTGTAGTGCACCATTTCTGTAAACTACCAAGTAATGATTACTAAATGAGGTTTCTTTTTCTTCTGCTTCCAATTATAAGTCATTCAGGCAGAGAAAATACTATGTTTATGCTGCTCTTTCATGTATTAGTATTGTTAGAGGGCATGATGTTTAATTATTAGCTTCCTTATGTTTGCATGATATGATAGACTGTTGTACAGTCGTGCTTCCCTGGGCTTGGTGCCCTCAGGGATACATTCTTCAGGGAAATATCGGTTGTGAAAGCAAAAAAGAAAGCTGTAACTCCACCCTTTATTGAGGTGACTGTCTGCGGTTGATTCAGGGAAGAATTTGATGTGGGAAATATTTTGCCAAAAAAAAATATTTGAAAGGACAATGTTGGGAAGATCTGTTTTAACACGTGTACTTTGGGACGATGTTCATGATGAACATAAAGACTATCTATCTCAGCTATTCTTTCAAGTCTAAATTCTGTTTCACTCTGACACAATTGTTCGATCCCAGGTAGGAGCTGGGTAATGGAAAGGGTGAAAGAAAAGTCACTCCAAATGATAGCTTCCTGAAAGATTCTTCTTTTTAGGTCCTGCTTCACATTAGCTTTCAAAGCAGTCTGACTTTTACTGAGCTATGCTGTGTTTTCTCTGGATACTCTGAAAACATTTACTGGGGAGCTTAGCCCAATTATCCCACCTGCCCAATTGAGGTGGATTGTCAGACCTTGGGGGGAGGGGGGGGAAGTGTTCAGGAATCATCTGGAGTTAGCATCCTCTTCCAGCCATATTAAGGACAAAATCAATGTATTTATTTAAAGGCAGCAACGGAGGAGTTATATAAAACATTCCAGTATTGCTGTTGTACTTAACTTTAACTCTTGGTTACGTGAGCATAATTTTTAATCTCTTTTCTTTAGACAGACCATCTTTCCTTAATTAGAAAAGTGAGACAGGGTAAAATTAAACCATGCTGTACTGTCATAAAATAGAATTTAGCAGTCTGGTTTACTTTTTATTTTCTATGATTGGGCACCATATAATACTATGTGGGAAGGGAAATAAATTTCCTTTGCTTGTTTCCATTGACCTATTTAATGTAATGTAACTAAGAAACTAAGACTGTCCTGTCTCTTCCAGTAACCTGGACACTGCACTTCAGAATGAATTAACTATAGCAATTTCATTCCATGATCTGACACATATGTCTCTTTTTGTTGTTAATATGTTATCGTTTCCTCACCAAGCTTTTTTTTTTCCATTAGAAATTACAAAGATCTAATACAATGATAGGAAAGTATACATTGATAACTGCATGGGTAGCTTAGAATTCTTATGTTCCTCACTTACTTCCTTGAAGTTCTTGGTTAGTTGACCTTCAGAATACAGTCAAGTGTTACTTAAATTGTTTCGCTAAGCTTCTTCTAAAAGAAATGGTAACATTCTGTCTAGGATTAACTCCTATTTAAAAACTGATTTCAGCTTGAGAAGAAAACTCTGAACTATGTTGTGTGGGGCTGTGGTTTGTTTATTTGGTTGGGGTTCTTTCTGATTTTTTTTGTTTGTTTGTTGTTTTGGTTTTTTTGGAACTGCAAAGCAACATACTAAATTCTTCAAGTCTAGTGAATGTTTATCCCTGGAATTTTTTCTGTATTAAAAGTAAACCTGAATTTGTATGGTTTTCTTTGGCATTGCATTGCATTTTATTGTGTTTTGCTCTTGAAAATACCTCTGTTTCTTCAAAACAAAGTCTTGCTAGAAAAAAAGAACGCATAAAATTATAGGTGGTAAACCTTTGAAGATAAGTGATAAGGAGAACAAATTTTCAGTACTATAAGGTAGAGGTACTTAGAAAGCATTCGGTTTGCATTTTTATCATCTTAACAGTCTTATTTTGGGTGTTGAGTCCACAAATAATTACAGCTGTTAACAAGGGCAGGGATGATGCTTATTGATACTGTTATATCCTAGGCATTTTTAATTTTTGCCTTTGCTCAAAGCAAGCTCTACATAGTGCATCCCATTCCATTACTTCACGAGAAGGGCTAGGAAACCAAACACAACCATGTTTGAAGATACTAGAGGGCAGAACTAACAAAATATATTCAGTGTCTTAAGGTCAAGTGAATTTGAGTTTGAATGGGGGATGCAAAACTCACAAATTTAATTGGCAGAATCTAGTGCTACTTCTTGGGCTTCATCATGTCTCTTTTCCCTATACTTTAAATTTACTGGCATCTTCTGGAGAAGGCAGGTGCAAGAGCTGTTCTACCCCTACAGACTTTCTATCAGAAGAAAGTCTGATAGAAAGATAGTCTCTTACCATCTCAGTGAATAGGACTTCGCCCAGGTTTCAGGTGTATTAGGGAGCCTCAGGAAAAAAATTCTACTTTAAGTTTCAGCTCTCTCCAGGGCTTCTTGGAAGTTAACCTGCTGTTCCAAACCATGCTGAAGCTGAGAAAATGGTTAGATGGGGGACAAAAGCTAAAAATAAAATTTGTGTATGTTTTTGTGGTACTCAGGTAGTCCTCTGTGTTTTAGGACTAGGTCCACTAGACCCATTAAAAATGTGGTGGAAGAACGTTCAGTGTGTAAAAGGTTAGAATAACTGAGATTTTTTGTTGATGTACCCACTGATAACTGTGACAAACAGGCACTATTGTTAATTTATCAGTTTTACAGACTTGATTTCCATGTCCCCTTGGCTGGTTTCCAAAATACATAGAGACCTCAGCAACATATTTCCATTAACACAAAATGATTTTTTAGAGTATTTGAAGGCCAGAGAATTTTAAGAGTTAATAAAATATTGGATGTTGGTATGCATGTATACATGTAGAACCAAGTAATATCTGCCTCTCTGTGGACCAAGTTCCTTAAGGAAAACCTAGTAACAGAACTGATTGAAGACACATTTTTCATTTTTCTGGGATATTGTGCAATTGGGGAGGAAATTAAATTATTTAGGTTAAAAATCCATTGTGATGCAATAGACATATCAAATTACTTTATGTGACTACAAAATATGTATTGCAATTTTAAACTTTATTTTGTAAGGAAAAAACCCTTTAAATTACATTACTCTTATAGCAAATAATGCTGTTGACTTAGTGTGAAGTACTTCCAATTATGATTGTTTATAAGAAAAAAAATCACATTTATGTTGGTAGTCTTTTAATTATAACTTAAACAAAACTGAATAATTACTAAAACTTTGCAAACAATACATGGGTTTGTATTGTAGCAATGGCTTTGGCAATATTTTATTTTTGATATGCAGATTTACCTTCCTTTGAAACATCACTTCAAGCATATGTACAAGCAGTTCTTATATGAAATTTGTGGTTTTATTTACTTCCAGCTCTTCAGTGATCAAAGGTTTAGATATTTTTGGTGTAAAGCTCGCAGTTGGGATTTTATCTTCACATAATAGTGTCAAATACATAGCTCTAAAAGCATAGGAATAAGAATTTTCTAGTTGTAACAAAACCTCAAATTAGTTTTTTAGTCCTTGGAATTTGACATTATATTTCACAAGGGCACAAGGTGCGGGCATGTGTTCAATCTATTTTTACGTTAATCTGTTGGTTCAGAACAGAATAAAAGCTTTCTAAATGAGCGGAGTGTAGCTAATTTTCTTGATAATTCTGCCTCCAATGGATTGTTGATATCCAGATAAATTGTCTCTGTACTAAAGCTAAGGCTGGCCTACTGTAGAGTGGGCCAGTGTCCTATTGTTCTTAACACTGGTGTGAGAAGACATTAAGGTGACTTGACACACCCCACTCTATGAAGACAGGTTTCTAGTTTATTGTCCTCTCCTAGATGTGCCTAAATTATCACTTTCTTGCTATTTTTGCTAGTACCTGTAGTATGTACTCCCTGCAAAGTCTAGCACCTGTGAGCTTACCTTTCCTTTCCTCATATTTCTTGACTCTTTGTGCTTCTGGGCATGCCAGAAACTTAGAGATACTGGGAAAGATGGTAATATGACTATTAAATTAGCAAGAAATCTAAAGCCCAGCATGGAGAAGGCTGTGTTGTCAAGTAAACAGCCCCTTGCAACAGGGAAGTTATTATTCAGATAAAGGTTTTGATACTGCTATGTGGCTGGAGATAGGACAGATAGCTTGATCTCTGAATGACGGTCAAGTGTAGAGCTAGAGTTGCAGGATTCATTCAGTGATGTCTTGGAGTAACTGCAAAGTACTTCTATAGGGAGTAGGAACTAGAAAGTGTTTCTTAGGCTTCTTGCTGGCGTCTTCTAAGTCAGATTCTGATCCATGGGAGTTGTGTTTATCCTGCTGTGCTCTGTCTTGCTTTTGGTCTAAAGCGTTGCCTGTCTAGTGATGGGTCTCATGTGGAAGGTTTTTCATTACTCCATCAGGGATTTCATTTTCCTATCAAGACTCTGACGCTAACTGTTGGGGATTGGGCAGCAGGCTCTGGAAGACAACCAAGTCCGTGATGCCTAGATCAGCGCCCCCCCCCCCCCCGCACTCTCTTCCCAAGCATATTTCTGCATTTTGCTGCTTCTGATGCATGTGATCTTGTGCTGAACTGACTTACTGAACTAATCCATAAGAATTTTTTTTTTCTAAAGCACGGTAAATTATACTTTCAGTAGGAACTGTCTTAACAAGTGGAGTGAAGTGTATAGTGCAAATCTGTAAAAGAAACATCAGTGGTAACAATAAAAGGATGTGAACAATGGGGAGCAGGAAAAATACGATTTCATAAAGAAAACATGGTTAGTACATTATATATTTTGTTGTGTAAGTACACATTATTTTGTAGACAGTAACCCCTTATTCATTGAGAACAGCCTTCTCCTGGGGTAATTACTATCCTAAGGAGGAGGTTTGAGTATAATAGGAATTCTGTAAATAAAGTGAAACTACTGCATGCAGGAGTGAATGTTCTCATTTATTATTCCTTTAAAGAATAGCATTCTTTCATCAATAATTCAGTTTTACAAATCATTATTATGTTGTAAATTATTAATTTGTATAAATTATTCTTTGTAAGTTTGAAGGTGTAATAGAATTTTATACTTTTCACTGCATGACAGAAGACATTCTGGTCGTTATTCATTCATTTGGAAAGACTGCAGTTCTTAATTTTTTATTTTGTTTTATATAACTGAATCAAGCTTTGACCCAAGAGTTATTTTGCTGTGTGGCACTTATATCAGTGAATAGCAGAAATTCTAGAAGAAACAGTATATTGGAATGGAAAAATTACAGGTCATTAAGTATGTATATGTCTTTACATATATTTGAAGAGACTAAAATTCTGTTGTGCTGGTTTTGCTGTATTTGATCACCACCACCCCCAACATACCCTTTCCTTCGCAACCCAAACCCAAAATCCTTTAAAAACAAAACAGAACCCCAGAAAAACAACAAAATAATCCAACCCTTGCGCTGAGTTTATTCCCATATAGGTAAATTACAGGTGATATTGCTAATACGGTTGGAGGCAGGCAGTATACAAATATAGTTAGCATTTTTAGGGGAACTAAGGAGACTGTGTTTTCCTTTTCTGCTAAAACTTGTCAGCTAATATCTCTAGGATAATTTGTCAACATTAAAGTCTTTCCCACTATTATTTGCACTTTCATATAATGCCAGATAATTTAAGGTTTAAGTGTAAGACTCTTTGGTTTTTAATGGATCTCTGTTTTCTGTGACTTAGCTGGCCAGTGCCATCTTGCAGAATGTTATTTTGTTTTAATTTAATCCATTTATTTGTTTCATTGTTATATTTTTAAGAGCTGTTTTAATGCAGCTCTATTTAATCCTTTAAAAAGGAAAAATAATCTCATTCACAATTGTTTTGCTCACAGTTGTTATCTCTGTCTTTACTGTTAGTAGTCATAGTGCAGTCTGATGGACCACCTTTTTCTCCTTGTTGAGTAGCAGAAGGCATAACATTTTACATACAGTTAGTTGTCTATTTTCAAAAACTTTGTGGAGTATTTCCAAATGATATGAAAGTAATATTGATGGTAACCTAGCATTCTGAGGAAAGCATGTCTGTGGTCCTTGTGAGCTATGAATAAATAGTTTCTTCAGGTAATTCGTCATGTTCATTTTACTCTTCTGCATGGTTTTCTTTCATTCCTCTTTGCCCTAGTAAATGCAATGACAATATTAACTTGGACGAGGGAAAGTTGCAAAAAAACTTGTCTTGTAAGAAAACTGATCGCAATTGTCTGTGCATCATTCAGTTTCCAGGCAGTATCCCACTGCAGTTCTTTTCACTGTAGACTGCAGCAAGTATTAATAGATAAGAGAGAAATATAGCCTATATCATGCTGGAAGAGTCCCCTATTTTTTGTTCTTGTACATAGGAAGAAATGCAACAAGACTGTATTTCTCCATAAAATTCAAAAACTTCAGAAGAAAGCCTTTCTGAAGATTTAGGTAAGAAAGATAAGTCTTTAAAAAAATGTTGCTCTAATTAGAGGTAGGCAGAAAACGTGAACTTCATCCTTGGTTTGTAACTGTTGCTCTTGGAGTGATTTGCCTTCTCCCAACCCTTTTTCCCCATAGGTCACTCTTCTGTCTTTCCACAAACGGGAAAATGGAAGGCCTGGCACATTTATTTTTTTTTTTGTTAACTGAGAATCAAATACTATTCTTGTATAGAATTGTTTTGGAAGCCCTAGAAATCTCCTGGTAGTGAAAAAGAATATTTATATATATATATATATTTTTTTTTTATGTGGTGTCTGAGTATTCCTCAGTAAACAGTCTGTGTACATATCATTTACATTTCTTATCAAATTAAAGAAATGGTCAGGCTAATGTATTTGGTATTCATTCTTGTCTTTAGATAGTGTAATGTTCCCTTTATTTAATCTTGAGATTCTCAGAAGTATTCTGGAAAGCTGTTTTCATATGTGGTTTGACTATACCATATAAAACTGTAGGAACCTAATCAAATTCACTTCAAGATAATGGTGTTCATCATTGAGTATTCTGGCAGTATAATGCAGTATGCTTTTTTTAAAGCTCATGGGATACCCAGGGAAGATTGGGAGATGGATTTTTTAGGGTCTTTTTTTGTTTGGGGTTCTTTGTGGGTTTGTTTTTCTTTTGACTGACCTGAAAGCTTTTACAATGTGCCTCAATTGGAACTACGCACCATCCCTCCCCCCAGTCAAATGAGAACTGCTGCTTTTTTAGCAGTACCTCAAGCCCCATATCATCAGCTATCCATCTGACCCCATTGGTCCATCAAAATTGGAAAATGAATTTAGATGGGTTTTCTTTAAAATATTACGATCCAAAGGGAAAGCTATCCGTTAACCCTTTAGGCTTCCCATTAGGTTGATGCTGAGTTACTAAGGATAGTTTTAGCAATTTATTCATCAAACAATGTAACTGGAGAGGGAAGTTTGGATTGCAAAAGGACTGGTCTTGATGCGCATGTATTAAAGTCAGATCCAACATTGCTAAATTTTGATACTTGGTGTCTTTCAAATATTTTGGTGTACTTTGCGTTTCAAGGCACATCTTCTTGTCTTTACCTATTTATTTAAATAGGTGAATCTTTTGTTTCTACAGTACACTTAGTTATGAGAACAGGAAACAACGAACACCAGACTAAAAGAAATATCTTGATAAAGTTGGTCCTGCTTGTTGCAAAAATTTGTAACAATACCTACAAGACCCATCATTTGTGATTTGATGGAAAGCTGAAGTAGGCTAAAGATTACATCAAGGAATGACATAATACTTTAAGATTCATCTTTTTCATATATTTCTAGAATGCTAGACCCCATTCCATTTTGGTACTGAGTGTGTTGTTGTCGAGTGCAACATAAGGAGCAGCTGTCTAACATCAAACCCAAAATGGCAGCTTGACACAAATCCACCTGATCTGCCTATAGCAGAGCTCTTAGGTCACTGCGTATACCCTTTCTTCCTTGGCAGCAAGTGCAGCTTGCTGAACTCAGGTGTTTATTTGGAGAGACAAGCAATCTGACTGTGTAGCCTATGTGTGAAGCGTGAGGATGGAAAATGGTGTTGTAATTTGAATTTAATAAACTTGATATTGGAAAAGAAAATAATTTCTGTTTGGTTTCAGGGAAAGGTGTAAAATCTCTTGGTAAGAAGCTGGAAAATCCTTTAGAGATGTTAGTCAGCCTGTAGTGTGATGCCTAAAATGATACTAGTCTGTAGGAGTCTTGGAAGTCATTCTTTAATTCAAACTGTCTTATAATAAAGAGAACCACTGTTTCAATGCGTTGCCGTGCCAGTCAAGGCAGAACTATATATGTAGGGATATATAGGAAGATGGAGTGAAGAACATATATACAGATACATGAAGCAGTATGTGTGGTGGAAATCTGTTTCTTTTAAATATGACAAGAACCTTTTGTTCTTGTCACACTCGAATGCTCTCCATAACAGAACTTGAACTGCAGTTCAGAAGTGTTTGACTCGCACAAGCTTTTCAGTCATGTAAGCTGTATAATTCAGTAGTTGCTCTTTTCCTTCTTGAACCCCTCTTTCAGTAGATTCTCACATTTTCAAAGCATAATATCTTACAAAATGTCTTTAGATTTTATTATTTCAAACCATAAAAATATCGGTTATGCAAAAGGTAGGTGGTGAATTTTGTTAGATATTGGATATATATTTGTTGTCTTTAACTGAAGTCCACAGTTGTGGTGGTTTAATGATGCAGACAAATCACAATAGGTATCTCCTACATAGATCCAACTACTACATAATCTGTTTTCATTTAGTGATATTGTATATGACAGTGACCCATATGTCATGATATCTCAGAACTGTGAGAACATGGTACAAAACCTGTTTCTTCCAGTTTGCATGGAATTGAAACCGCTGTTTTTTCTGACCTTTCCCATGTTATGAATAGATGGAATACTCCATCCCTGATAAGTTTGCATATTTCTGGAGCTCTTTAAAAATGAAGATTCAAGAGGGAAATACCAAATGAAAAAAACTATGTTATTATACAATTTGATGTGCAGTGCAAATTTCCACGTATTTTCTCCACTTTTTGGAGATGCTTCCTAAGGCACTGTAATAAAAGGAAGAAGTATGATTCATTGCATATGTAGCTGTGTGCATTAAGAATGTATATATTTTTAATGAGCATAAAGGATAAAAGCCTGAGTTCACTATAAAAGGATTTTAATTGTACACAGTTCTAATAATGCAAACAAGAAATGTCATTCTCTGTAAAATTTCATAGAAGAATAATAAAAATTTTATATGATAGGACACAAAAGGTTAAGGGCAACATTATACAGTGAAATAAGTTCAGGGAAGACTTACTTTAGCCCCCGCAACATTAAAATATCATAATGTTTTCTAATGGGTTTGGAAGCCATTAATAGCCACCGATTCAGCACAGGGATGAGTGTTTTTGTTGAAAGGTTTCACTAATACTGTCAAGTATGAGTGCTCTGGATAGATAACAAGGTTTAGATGTATCAAGTCATCATTGTCTGACTTCTTTTTCTGAATATTTTTAAGTGAAAAGTCTGCCTAACTAGAAACAAAGGGATTATATAAATCTATTCTGAAGCTGGAAGATTTACCTGAAGGGCAAAAGGTCTGTAAAGGATTTGCTTTTACTTGTATGCACTGTAGAGGCATAATTGAATATTTATGTGCGTAGCTATGTTGGTAACCACTACGGTTGTTTTTAAAAGTGAAGTTTTAATGGTAAATAATATAGCTCAGAGTCCAAGGGAAGAATCTTTTCCTCAGTACAGACTGTAAAAAGCTGGTAGTATTTTACACGGAAGTGACGTTTACTAAACCAGACAGAAGTGACATTTACTAAATCAGACTTATATGCAGTAACGGCATGCAACTGTGAAATTTGTGCATTAAAGCACATTTGTTACCATAAATCTAGTATCTCTAAATACACAGTCTTCATATTTCCAAATACAAACAGCAATCAGAAAGTTGTAACACTGAGACACCTTTTTAAGATGTGTTGCAGCTAGAGGCAGCTCCAGTTAAAACTTTAGTTTTCTAAAAGGCCTGCCCAACTGATTGAAATCCTGAAATGAAGGAGAAATATGAGATCTTAAAATTCAGTAGCTTTCCAGTTGATAGAACCACTTTTTCAGCAGGAAAAAAAAAAGTGATTGTATCTGACTTGCTTAAGAAATACTATAGTGTGGAAATTCTCTCTATTTGGGGATGATATATATCTTGTGTGTGGGTGTGTCTTACATTAAGCTGAGTGAGAATGTGCTGTATGGTGTCAACCAGTCACCTGCAAGGCAGCACACGCATTCCTTTCAGGAAGTTGAACATTTTGACATGTTAGGGCTCTCAGCAGTGATTAGAAGATGACTGCAGAGTTTTTTGTGAATGACAATTTGTAAGACAATTCTTAAATATGTTATGTTATTTTGTTCTATTACATTATTGCAATTTCTTTTTAGAAAAAAAAAGTCTCCATCCTTTCTATAAATAGGGATTGGGGGGGGGGCTTTGTTTCTTTGTTTAAGAAAAAACCCACTGTGTTTTGCAACTTCAGAACCCTAAAGTAGAAACCTGTTTTTTAATTTATCGTGTATGTTATGCTTGGAAGCGTAAGGGTTGAGGCAGCCTTTTCTCCTTCCTTTCCACTGTATTGTCTCTGTAAAAGATTTCACAAATAAGATGAAGTATTTCAAGAGTATGATAAGAAATCAGCTTAACTGTTTTAAATGAGTGACTCCGAAGATGTATTAGACTCCTGGTGTTCTGTCACTGCAGTGTGACATTAAGCCAGTCAGTACATCATTAAAGCTTTGAGTAATTTAAACTAATAAATTTTTGTGTTTTGGTGTTTGTTTGGGGCTTTTCAATCAACAATAAAATGTATGTTGTGTTTGTGGGGTTTTTTTGTTCTTTTGAATAGCTGAAGTGTAATTAAATAAAAAATAGTTTTGCTTTTATTTAAAAAAAAACACGTTGGAAAGACACTTGAAACTTGAATTTATGGGTTAAGTAACAGAAGTTAAAAAGTTTTCTTTATTTTTTCTTTATTTATTTCTTAAATGAAAAACTTCCCTTAACTGATATATTAAGAATGTTGGAAGCTACCTGAAGTATAATTGCTTTGAGAGAAGAATGTCCTTTTATTAGCTCCTAGAACTGGTCATCAAAATTTCTGGGTTCTCTCATCAATCAGCTACTGTGTGATCTTGGTTTTTGTATATATCAAGTCATGGGATGGGAGTAATAAAATTATCTTTTTGACATGGGCATTAGTAATGAGAGCCTCAGATAGAAGATGCTGTATGACTGTCATGTACTAATGTGTTTGATGTATGTCCAGAGATGCTTGTTTTTGAGCATGTGAATATTTTTGTAGCCCAAAACAATTCAGAAGGATATTTATTAAGATAAAGGATGAACTACATTATGATACACGCCACTGTTTTATTGCAATAAGCCTGTCCTTTTTGGTATTGTAGGATTGTGAATGGTTCCCAAAAGGATAAGATACTTTTACCAACATTATGATAAAGGATGATGCAGTTTATCATTATGTTGTTGTCTGTTTCAAGAGGCTGATAAATCAAACAAACAAGTATCTTTGAGGCTTCATAGGGCTAGCAAAAAAGTGCCAACAAAAGGTCTATATTTGTGCAGGGCTACAGATGTACAAAAAAAGGTTAGCAACAAAAGTGTAAGGTCATAGTTTATTCAATTCAATGGATTTACATTTCCTATTCTCAGATTTTGTATGTGTTAAATTTTGTGTGTGACTTTCAGGGGAAAGAAGCCCTGTCAGCCGAGTATGTAAAAGCAGTAATATTCTCAGTATGGTGAGCAGGAGATGACTGCTTAGTCCTGCAGAAGTACCTCAAACCACATCAACAGTCCTAGACGACGTGTGGGAATAGTGGGGCAGGAGGATTCATCATTCTCATCTCATTCCCTGTCTTCAGTGGGTTAGGTTGTTCTACTTTAGGTTTCATCATTTTATTTGAGAAACTCTGGAAGAAGAACAAAAGTACAACACAGAATAAAGAGATGGCGGTCAAGAGGCAAGGATGTAGGTTAAGAAGGGAAAACAGGAAATTAATACAGATTGCTTTTTGCAGTTCAAAGGGCATTCAGATGTACCAAGCAGAGAATTGTAAAGATATTTTTTTCTATGCCTGGTTCATCATGCAGGAATTCTCATAATTTTATCCAAGAATACAAGTTCATGTAATTTTTACTTAATTAACTTTAGGAGATTAATTTCAGATTTAAGATTTGACAACAACTCACTTTCTGACTCACTGTATTATGCTTGAAATGTCTTGAAAACATCATGTTTAAGATTCCATTCTGAATAGAAGGGTGTTTAGTTTAACAGCATTTTATCAAGATCAGGGACTGAAGAACAAAGTCAGGTTAAATATTTCACTGAGATCAGCTGGGAGCTCTAATAGATCATGGGGCACTTGATCGGCTCAAGACCTTTTTTCCCAAGCTTGCTTTTTTGGATTAATTTATTTTTTTTTCCTTACTTGTTTTATGAACTACTGTGGGTTTGGTTTTAATTTTGTTTGGTGGTTGTGTTCATTTAGTGTGTTTTTTTTTTAATAGCACATCTAGATGTGCCTAAAATGACAAGTCAGTTTTCAGTAAGACTAAAGTCTCTTGGTTTAGTCCTGTAGCAGCTGTGTTCACCTTCCAGCTTGCCACCGGCTTTTACTGCTGCCTGAAACAAAGTAAAGACAGTAGTTGGCCCTGGGCTAGATGAGAATGGCTTCCCAATTTTGGGCTTCCATCTGTGATGGATGTGTTTGTCAACAGTTAATTCATTGCTGATTTTAGAATTCATATCTCTAGTGCCTCCTAAGTCACTACATGTAGAAGTAAAAAGGCCTGTTTGTGTACAGTTGTGCTTGAAGATACACTCCAAATGAGGAATGTCATCCATTGACAGGAAGCTTTTTGTATTCTTGAAATGTTGTGTCTTGTAATATTTTGGAATTTATCACAGCTAAATAATTAAAACAAGAAAAACTAAATTCTTGTTAAACTATTTCAGGGAGATTATATATAATGTAATAATTGAGGACTGTACAAGGAGAACTGTCACTAGTGATACAAGATGAGTAGGAAACACTAGCAGCTGGAAATAAGCAGGAGGGGAAAAGGAAGAAGAGTTGTAAAGAAGATGGGAAACAAATATATGAGTAGATGGCAGCAGGAGGAGGGGAGAGTAGAGCATACCAGGAATAGGACTATGTGTCTTGTTACCTTATAAAGAATTAAGTACCTCAATATTCTGGAATATTTTCACAGAACAAGTAGATCCTGTTGCTGATTTCTTAGCTATGAAGTAGATCCAGTGGGGTTTTTGTTCTTTTTGTTGTTGTTGTTTTCTGTCTTGTGTTTCATTTTTGTTTGTTTTTTTTTAATAATGTCAGCAATTTTAGTAAACTTAAGATTTATTTATTTATTTAATCAATAATACACAGATAGGGGATTTTACATTACCATTTTTATACTTCATTATAGCTTTTTGGAAAACCTGTCTTTTAAAACTACAAGTAATTCGTCCTTTTGAAGAGCTGTTGTTTCATATTCAAGAAAAATCTACAATGTGTGCTTTCTTGAGGACAATTATACTTCATAGGGCAGAAGCTGCCACTATGTGGGTGGTGGTTGCCTAGAAATCATGAGTGGGACTCCATGAGGCGTCTGCCCTTGTATGCAGCGAGAGGAACTCGTGTGTCTGTCTTGAGAGTCCCCTGGTGACCCAGGTTTTGTGGGGCCGGGCTGTGAATTATCCTGGCCCTCATCAAAGGAAAAGGCCCAAATGAAAACTAAAAATGTCAGTTTGGCTGACAGAGCCCACCAATGAACTTAACCTCCTATTTTATCTTACATCGAGATTCATTGACATCCTTCAGAAAATGAGTGAAATCTAGTCTCTTGCTTAAAATCTTTTAAATCAACTGCTGCAACTAAAGTCTTTTGAAGTTATAAAGTACAGTTAGGAATTTATCTTTATACTTACCTTTTGTGTACCCACTGTTTTGCAGTAAACTGAATCCCAAGCACAAATCTAAAGTCACATATAACAAAAGCATTATTCCTAACACACAGTCATTATCTCTGATCCTGTAATGCAAAACTGCAAGCAACCACTAAGTGTAAATTAAGTTTATTCACTAGTTCTGCTTCTGTATACTTCTGTCCACTTAATATCTTGCTCTTCTTTACTGAAGCTTTCATACACAGAATAAGCAGTAAACCACTAAAGCAGGCCTGTGGCACTGAGAGTACATGAATGTAATAAGAACAGTAGTCTTTTAGAACAAAGATAAAACCTCATGCATCCAGATTTGGCAAAACATATTTTTATGTATTTAAGCATATCTGTTTGCAAACATTGATATGAAACTGAGTAATCGGTGTTATTAGTAGGCCAATCTGTACAGTTGTAACCTCCAAAATAAGTTATCATATACTTAATTTTTTGATTTATTTTAAATCTTAATGTTTTTGATAATGTTTACTATTTTTATAGTAAGGAGAAAAAAAAACTACGAATGAACCAACCAAAATAAACAAACAAGCCCAAACCAACAAAGAAAAATCCCCCTAAAACAAAACTCCAGAACAGAATCATACTATTTAAATACTTCTACTAAATATAGGTTATTTTCAACCTGTATTAAACAGAGATTGATTGTAGTCACACACGCAAATTCACCATAATTGCATTTATGCACTTAGTCACATTATTTATATAAAAAAAGTAATATAAAAAAAGTAAAAGATGGACAACTGAGAAATCAGTCTTTCTCTGACTGACAAGAAGTAAAGGACAGCATGGGAACTTAAAAGCTTTTATTATAATGTATGAGAGTCTATATTTATAGAAACCCGAAGTTTTTTTTTTTTTTTTTCAAATGCCTGAGGCGGCTATATGAAATTTTCTGTGGACTAACTAGATCAGGTCATGCATTTCAGTGCTCTCTAGTGTTTTGTGTTACCTTGGGCATCAATATTGTTCTTTGCATATTTGGGACGCAGGTACTGAAGTGTTATAATACACCTTCAGTATTAAGTTTCCTAAGTACATTAGTGATTTTTGGTTACATACATTTTGTGAATGAAATTATTATATTGTGAGTTTTATAGTTTCAGAGAAGAACCTGGAAAACGAGCTGAGTACCTATATCAGTGGGACTGCCTTAAATACAGGCCTGCAATGTTCTGTATGTTTAGAACCATCCTCCCGAAGCTGTTGCTATTTTTCAACATGTTTTTAGTCATGATTTTCCCTCAAGCTAGCTTGGGACAAAATTAATCCCACATAGAACTGCAAGTCAAACCTTCTCTTGCTTTTTACTGAGATGAGATGCAAAAGGATACATTTGTGGCAATAATTAAATTTTAAAAATATTAAATATTGAAGTTTGTCCCTTTGCATTTTGTAGCTTAAAATATTCTGAACAATAGCTATATATGAATGAATGAATACCATATTGTTTTACAGTGCAAACACAGTTTAATGCTGAGAAATGTTGAATTCTGCCGCTCTTGTTTCCTTTCTTAGTACTAGTAATCACAATTTCTTTGGTGAGGAAAAGAGCTTCAAGCTCTTTCTGCATCTTTGCATTCTCACCTGCAACTCAGTCCGTTAGTATGCAGCATGATGCAGCATGGAAGCAATTTTCAAATAAAAATGTAGTTGCTTGTTGAAAGCGTCCAAAACTATTCTCATCAGCTGTCTTCTATTTGTAGTTACAGAGCCTACCTTTTTTTTTTGTTTGTAGCTTTTTGCTCCCAATGAGTTATAAATCTTAATCCACCAGAAATCATGTTATAATTTCAAGGCACAGATATTAATATTAAGTTTTATTAGTATACGTAAAGAACTAGTGTTTCCTATGACTTACATTCAAACTGTATGAAATTAACTTTCTTATGATTTAATTAAGAAATATTACATTGTTTCATATTTACTTGAAAGTAATTTGGAATGCCTCAAGTATTTATGAGATTTAGGGATTATTTTTCCTATGAATAATACAACATTTGTTGTGGTGTCATCCAAACTAACCTACCTGATTCTTTTGTGGGATTATTCAGTCATTGTATAAATGTCATAGAAAAAATTACCAACTGTTATTTAACAATTCCATATAACACTGCACACAGTTCTGTTAAAGTATAAGACTTTTGTTTTATTTATAAACGGTAAATTGTTAAGGTCTTTCAAAATAGTGTTTTATTTCACAGTGGTTTTTATAAAAGAATGCAGAACGGTAAAGTGTGTAGCAGCAATTTTTTAAAAATATATAAATCGTATTATAGTTAGTTACTGTTTTAGAAGGAAGAAGAATAAAGGGATGGATTTTTTTCTGTCTAACCTAAGCTTGAGTGACATATGGATTCGCACTAGCCACAATTTGAAAGATGATCTTGGATTTATGATAGGAAATTATTTTAAAGGTCACAAAAGACAATGAATTAGTACTAACTCCTTCCATAGGATATAGTATACCACTGATTCCATGTACTAATTTTCAGTATAATCCATTTAAATATCTATCTTTGACATACTAATGCTCCTTAACATATGTTACATGTATATCATCTTTAAGTCTCATTTGAAAATTACAGAATCACAAAATGATGTGGGGTTGGAAGGGACTTCTGGAGATCATTTCGTCCAACCCCCCTGCCAGGTCTACCTCAGCAGGTTTTGAACATCTCCAGAGATGGAGACTCCACCACCTCTCTGGGCAGCCTGTTCCAGTGCTGTGCCACCCTCAAAGTAAACAAGTTCCTCCTCATGTTTAGGTGGAACTTCCTGTGTTAAAGATTGTGCCTGTTTCCTCTTGTCCTGTCACTGGACACCACTGGAAAAAGACTGGCCCCATGACTTGTGCTCCTGATCCCTTGACCAGTCACCCCAAGGAAATATCTTCGTTGCCCTTGGACTTCTTTTCACTACTTCATCACTGCGTACCTGGAAGATCAAAAGGGGGTAATAATTTGAGGGCTGTACTGGGGAAGGAAGCTTCTTTACATCACTAACCAGGGCCCCAGGAAGACAGCAGACCTCCCTATTTATCAGGTCTAAGTCTGCATATTGGGGCTTGTGTTCCCTTCAGTAGTGAGTCGCCTATGAGAATGGCCTGTCTTTTATTCTTTACTGCAGATGTTTTAATGCGGGGGGTAGCCTGACTAGATCTCAATGACACCTCCAAGCTGGAAAAACTGTCTTCCTCATTGTTGTCCAGTTCCCCTTGTAGAACACTGTACCTGTTACGCTGACACATGTGGGAAGGTGGGGTAGACACTGGGCAGGCGCAGCTGCGGCACCTATTGCATCGGGCAGGAACTTCTTGCCATTGCCCTCTGTCCTCCAGGTCGCCACATTCAGTTGCGTGGAGCGAGGACAGGGAGTTCTCTGTAGCAGGGGCTCTGTCTGCCTGCTGGGTTTCTATCACAGGAGGCCCAAGTGCGACTCCAAGCATTTGTTTCTCTTTCACATTCCCTGATGGTCCTCAACCTGCTTACCTCCTCCCTGAGCTCCATCACTCAGTGGAGGAACTCCTCTACCTGGGCACGCCTCCCACAGGCGTGCTCGCCGCTGCCATCCCACACCAGCATGAGAGCAGGGTCTTCTTCTGAGACCATTGTTTCCTGGGCAAGTCTTTCAGTGGTCTCCGCCGCAATCCGCTGTGCCCTGTTTGCCTGGTCTGTTCGCCCGCCCATGGAGCCTGCCCTTGCCGTGGTGCTCCCAGGTGATGTCCTGTGTTGTTGCTTGATTACTGAGTGCTCCAGAAAGGCTTTTATGAGGGGCGGAGTGGCCCCGGCACCTTTACCCTCAGTTTAGGTCTGCCGGCACTGCACCGGCTGCCCGCTCCGCACGGCTTCACAAAGTCCTCAAAAAGAGCCCCTTGCCGGCCTCTTTTGCTACGGTTCCCCTCCCCTGTGCAGGCTTACCTACGCTGGAGCTGGTCTCTTCAGAGAGTTGGATTGATTACTTCATTTTGTTCTGCTGGATGATTTAAGCTAGTTCTTCAGGTGTGAGGTAACTTGGTGCTGTTGAGCTCTTAGGGTACTACACGGCATCTGTAGCTTTCTTTGAGGAGACCTACCCAGTTGAGGGAAGAAAACTTTTGTCTGGGAAACAGAAGATAGTAAACAATCGCTTCTTTCTCTGTGAGAGGAAAACTTGGGGAAGATTTGTTTACTGAACCTGTGTAGTTGATCAATAGAGGCTGGTCAGTTCTGTGGAGGATTCTTTCTGCTTAATGAGACTTAACTCTTTGCTGTCGTCATTACAGCTTATATCTCACATCTAGATTTCCATTTCCATTTGTTTCTTTTGGGAGTCAAAAGCTTCTAGGAAGCAGCGAGGACACTGTTTTTAGATTTCCTCTGTTTTTCTGAACGGTAGAGACAGTGTAGGTGAGGAAGGCAAAAATAATATTAGGGAGTTAGAACTAACCAGTTTTACGTGGAGATAGAGTATGCACAGGTTCCAGAGGCAGAAAGGATCTATAAGGCTAACTAGCTATGGGCCAAATTTATGCCCTGGATTTTGATGGCTCATGCAGGGTTTTACTGCATGGCCAGGTGAATTTAAACTGAGAAGTTGAAATATGGGTAGGGCGTTGGTGTTTCCTTCAAACTAACTGTGTGTACATACTTGTCAAGTTGTGCTGCAGCTCTGAGGGCCAGCAGTCAGTGTAAGTGAAAACGCTCTTTGTCTGTTCTTCTTGACATCTTCTACAGTGACCCATGTTTATAGCAGGATTGTTGCTGTGCAATCCTTGGGCTGTGTTGCTAGCACCCTTACAGAAAAATGTTTTTCCTTTGAGAGAGAAGCTGAGGGTAAACAGAACAGCTACAGTTTGCCTGCTTCTTTCACACTGTCTTACAGAAGAATGTATGGAGGAATGATTGAAGGGAGCAGAGGATACTTATTGTCTATTATGTAATGATGCTGGTGCTCTAGAAACCCTACTGTGAGGATGAGGATTTTAGAAAGAAAGGAAAAAAGCCTATCAGTTCTTGACAATACCTGCTGTCTTGAGTAAAAAAATATATATATATTCTGACATTCCTCAACTTTTGAAATAACTGTGCTATTTCTGAGATACAGACAGAATGGTTCTTACTAGCAGGCCCCTACTTTCAGAACCTCTGTGAGTATGATGTTCTTTACATGTGGAAATTCTTGAAGGCATGTAAATTTAAGAGGTTGCTAAAGAGCATCTTTAAAGCACCTTAAACTAAACTGCTGCATTGGTGATTACCTAATTAGATAATTGGTTTCTAACTTTTAGAATCATACATACATTGGAAGAGTAGGTCAGTAGGATGTTTTCACTTGCACATAGATATCCTTTTCTGTCCTTTGCATTAATATTTGATCATTAAAGGTAAAGGCCAAAGCAAGCAGCAATTCAGAAATGCCCTCTGGTTTCAACTTCTTTGTGTTTTTGTCTTACAGATAAAAACATGTAGAAAAAAGCAACCTGTAGTTTGTCTTGAAGAGAAGCATTTACACTTCAAATCTCACAGTAAAAATAATGATCGATTCATAAATTGAGATGATAGTTTTGTACCAGTGAATGCTTTACATAACATATCAAAAAGCATTCAAGAAGTTTTGTCTCTTGAAGCTTGAGATAAGCATGGACACCTGCTTGTTTTAGTGAAGAGCCAACACTGAATGTGTGTATATCATCATAAGTTTTGTGGGGTTTTTTCCCCCATTTAAAGCTGTCAACACCACATTCCTGTCCAGTCTACTTTTAAGTAGTAAGTTTACCTATTGCAACAATTTGAGCATCCTCAACCAAATACATTTATAGTCACAGAAGAACATCATTATCCCATGAGCAGTGGCAATGGAACCACTGTTATTGGTTTTGCTCTAGAATGTGACTGAGAGACTACTTTGGTTTGGTATCAGAACATGACTATTATTGGAACACGGTTTCAAGTTCTAGAATGTTTCTTAACCTGAAACAGTGATGTATTAGACTAAGGATCTTAATCAAAAAAGGGATGCTGGAGAGCCCTGGTCTATTTTTATTTGTGTTTCTTCTTACTAGAAATAATGCTTATTTTTTATAAATTCAGTATTCTGTCTCTGAGTAATAAGAATGGACTATTTTTCAACACAACCTTCAGTTTTCTGCATTGGAGAAACAAGCGAGAAACAATTTTCTATGTTGAAAACCAGCTTTTTCTTAACCCTTGCCTGACAAATGGCCAAACTGCTTTGGAGTGAGGGAGTGTATTGGGAACAGGATAGTGAGGAGGACTGGAGCTATTGGCCTCGGAGACCCTTCTGTCTCCCTTGATATTTGTAACAGGAGAATCTTTGTACTTAATCTTTTGCTGATTACAGATAGGTTTTCAGAGGCTTGGCATCTGGTGAGCCAATCTCTGATGGGAAAGCAGTGTTTCAATGACGTTTCAAATTGTGTCTCATCTAGCTGGAGTAGTACTTGTATATTGCACGGACTAACAGCAAATTCAGTATTTGGTCTTGTGAAGGAGCTCTGTGTCATATCAACCACCTCCCCAGGTGATGGGAGAATTATCTTTTTTTCTTGTTCACTTACGCTTTTTTAGAAGTGAAATAGCTGAGATCAATTTTTTTTTTATTTTTTTTTTATAACTTTTGTCATGCACACTTCTTTCTGGAATGTTCTGAAAGTTGGTGGGAGTTCAGAGGGTGGTGGCTACTCTGTATTCTTGGATGATAGTTACCCAGAGAAGATTTGTGGCCCTGCAAGGTAAGGAAGCCGGCCCAAAAAAGCGCTGCCTCGCTGAGGCGGGCCAGGCTGGGCCACTTCTCTCTGACTGCAACCTGTTTGCCTTTCTTCTGTTGACACTCTTCAGTGAGTGTTTGAGGCAGTTCCTTGTAGTCTGGGTCTCTGCAGGGGTGAAGTAAGATTAGAAAAAAACCGCTCACAAATACAAACAAAAATCACAACAGCGTGACAGTATAAGTGGCAGAACGGATTCCACACCGTAAAACATAAGAAACGTTGTATTCAAGTTAAAGCTCTTCCTTCAGATGTCAGAGAGGATATGTGCCTGGGTATCGTCTGTTTGAATGATGAATTTTAACCCAGGATTTTTACCATCTGAGTAACCATATAAGCCTCTGTATAACAGTTTCTGACTGAATTTTAAAACATCTTTTTAAAAAAGCCAAAATTATTCTGAAGGGAGGATTTAAGACTGGGTTTGGAGGCAAAAAGATTCTGAAGTTGGGACTGTTTTAGGACTCACACCTTTTTGCTTCATGCTTTATTAGAAATCTGAAGATATCCTCCCCATTTACTTACTTTTATTTATTGATTGGACTGGTGTTCTGAGTTTAGCTCTCTTCATGCACCAAGAAGGGAATCAAAATTAGCAAATTTATTTCTTGATTTTTATTTTTTTAACTGTGCTGTATCATGGGTATAAAAGATCAGACTGTTGGATTTTTCACTGAGGTGGCTTAAGTAGACGGTGTCTGGGAATTTTGTCCTAAGCTCTGAGGCACCCCATCAGAGAGTTATAGTGTATAGTGGCTTCTAACATGAGACATCACAGGAACTCAAGAGAAACAGCAAACGCATGAGGTATTCTGGAAGCTACAGGGGTTGCAAAACACATCACGTACATAAAAATTAGTAATGTTTGAATTTCTGAGCTTAATTACCTTGGTTTGGGGTATTAAAGTCCCAGTAGGATTGGAGGGATAGAATGGGGAACAGTTAGTAAATAAGCATTATATAAGTCTAGTATGTATGTTTAAATGTTAAATCTGTGTTGAAACAAAATGTTGAGGAGGACTTACTGACACGGACAGAGTGATTAACTTTACTGGTTAGAGTGAAGTAGTGAAATATTTATTAAGGTGGAACAGTGATTTGACAAAATCAGTAGTAAGTGCGAAAAAAACCAGTGTTTCATGAGATCTGATGTCGAGGTACACTCTATTATTTACTGCATAGAGGACAGGGTCAAACAAGCTGTCAGGGAGACCCTCCCGTTGAGTCATGAGGTTCAGAAAGGACCCCCTTGCTTTCTAAACTCCTTCTCAGAGAGGAGTCTAGGTGCGGCTGGATCCAATCCTAG
>JAOXJK010000012.1:80220598-80246825 GCA_025774025.1 Xenus cinereus
TCCTTTTTTTATATGTATACTTTTAAAATATATGTACATTCCTGCAAATTAACTGACATAAAAAGTGAGTCTGATAGAGGAGGATATACTGTTAGGATGTTTCTGTTGCATTTAGTAAGAGAAGTAAAGCTAAAAGCCTATAGATAATGGGGGTTCTAGAGCTGTACTTCAGAATAAAATATATGATATTTAAGTTATCACAGGCTTGATATTACATACTCCTTTATGATAACAAGCAAAACGAGAATATCCTAGGAGGGAAGGATTCAGGATCCTAGGAAGGATTCAGAGCTCTCGCAAACTCATTAATTTGTTTAAGTCTGGAAAAGACTAGGGGGCAGGATGAGCCAGGAAAGAGAAGAGAGTGGTGCTTGTCTATAGGGTTGTCAAGTGGAGTGTGGTTTGCTTCAGAAAAAATAATTTCCATATATGTTTCCAAGATGTCAGTTAAATTTAATTGTGATCATTATGCAAAAGATCTGTATGTAAAGCAGACAATTTAGTGAAGAAGCAGACAAGAAATATTAGGGTGGAGACATAACAGTTCATAAAGCAGCTGTGAAAATAAATGGCATAGAGCTGATGGCAAGACTTCATCTTATATACCATATTTGTGTCAATACCGTTTTGAGAGAAAAAATGAGCGCACCTTTTAACAGAGGTAAGTTATAAGATATGGAAGAGGTAATGGTGTGAAAGAATACCGCGCATGCACTCACTTGCTATGTTTAGCTTGGGAAAGAAATAAATAGATGAAGTCCATTTCCAGCTTTGCGTAATTCTTCATGGAGTTCTCTGGGATTGACACCATTGAGCCCGAAGTTTCAGAAAGGAATATGTGAAGACATTTAGCATCTGCATGTGTGATTGCACATTGATGACATTCATTTGTTTTCAACTGATCTCGGAAATTAAGCAGTTCTGTGGTCTAACAGCTTCCTTGGAGACCATCTGGAAACTGGCAAACAAGCCAAGGTATCACAATACGGAAGAGAAAGCAAAGGGGATGAAAGGCACTGTGTGGTTCTGCTGTCACTACTGAGCTCACAGTACCCTCACAGTAGGAGGGTGTACATTGCTTAATATATAAGATAGAGGGTGTGGACTGCAGAGGTACCCAGAGAACAGAAACCTGCCATGGTTAACTGGGGAGCCAACAAAGTGTGGGTATTCCCCAAGTGGTTACTAACAGGTGTGGCGGTGCTTTTATGCCATCATTCACGTTTACCATGGGAGGATAAAAATGGGGGAAAAGGAAGGCACGCTGGACTATTTCTTCTTTGTAGGGATATTCAGTGCATGTATGATTAATCTTAAAGCTTACTTGAATTTAGTTCCTGGAGATTTAGTTTTGTAAGAATAGGAATATAATACTGTGGATTATGATTTTGGATCCTGCATCGTGTACCTTTCAGATGTAAATCCCAGAAGAACTCTGATTTGTTGTACACTGTGATTAAACAATAGAAAACTGAATCCAAAATAAGATTTGAATTACCATAATGCATCAAAAGAAAACTGTGAAATTGACTCGGAAATTAGCCATCTTTTTTTAAGTTGATCTGTTTTGCCTATATGATCAACTTATGCATTTCAAATGCAAACCAAACTGAGTAAAAGGCCTGTAGTACTGCTAAAAAAAGTTCAGAAGTTTGAGCAAGTGTCTCTTGTGCTCTCTCAGGTATTTCTTTTTCTTTTTAAGATGTAAGCCTTTTTTTTTTTTTTCTCTTGAGATAAAAATGCGAATACGGTTCTTGATGCATTACTTCAAACTTTTAATTGGAGTCCAAGTTCTATGACTAAGCCTTGAAGTTGTGTGAGTATTCATTTATTTGCAGTGACCAACATTTAATGCTTTAGATATTCTTCATTTAAGGATTTTGTTTCCAGATAAGTCAGTATACCTGTTCTGTTTTTTAAAATATGCCTGCTTCTGCTAGAACAGTTGTCATCTGCATTGTAAAATAACAGTGTTCTATGGGAAGCTTTTAAGCAAAACCACTGTAATTTAGTTTGCTTAATGTCAGACATGAGTCCACACTACAACAGAAGTGCTCTAAATGTCAAAACAAATCAATTTTGCAAATGTCAGACAGACATTAATGAAAGCTCAGCTCTTTCACTGAGGATATTCTCCTAATTCATAATGAATACGACAGCATCTTATACCATGGCCATTCATAACAGAAGAGATACATGCAGTCGCCACCTTTGTTATGGATTTGGTTACAAAATTTAGGTATATCCTTTAGAAGCCTCTGTATCATAATGAAAGAAGTTTCAAATTAAAGAATAATCTAGGTGAGAAGGGACCTCAGAAGGTCAGCTATTCTACTCAAAGCAGGGCCCACTTCAAAGTTTGGCCAGGTTGCTCACGGCTTACTCAGTCAAACTTTCACTGCCACCAATGATGCGGATTCCACAGTATTCCTGGGCAAGCTGTGTCAGTGCCCCATGAAAAAACAAAACAAAGAAAAAACACCAAAACAAACCAACAAAATCGACCACAAAGCCCCAAAACAATGTCTTTTACAATTTGGTTCAGTCTTGATTATAGCCCACCTTTAGGCAGCGGAAGAGTACAGTTAGATCTCTAGGTAGCCTTCTTTTTAAGGCAAAACAGAGCTTCCTCAGCCTCTCCTTCTATTTCATGTGCTCCAGCTTTCTCACCATGTTAGTTGACCTCCATTTGATTCTCTCCAGTTTTTTGATCTCTCTCTTACCCTGGAGGACACCAGACTGGATATAAAGTACATAATATTCCACATATACCTTCATGTGTTTCCGGTAGAGAAGAACCACTGCCCTTGACTGCTGACTGTAGTTTTGGTAATGCAGCCCAGCAAGTCATCATTGCTGCAAGGTTACACTGGTGACCCATGAAGAATTCATGGTCTGCTGGAGCTCCAAATCATTTTCTACAGGGTTGCTAGTTATCCTGTTGCCTATATTGCTGCATGTTTTGTTTGTCTGTTTTCTTGGTTTGGTTTGATTTAGTCCTAGGTGCAGAGCTTGCTTTTATTTTTTCTTTTTCTTTCTTTTTTTTAGCATGGCTGTTAAAGAGGCTCTTGTCTGCACCTTTCTCTCCCACCCAACCTTCCATATAGTCTGTTTCTCCACAGATTGAATAATGGGGTTCTGTAGGAGATGGTGTTGAAGACCTTCCTAGACTTAAGGTAAACAACATCCAGTGGTCTCTCCTCCTCTCCTCAGTGACTTAAAAAAAGAAAGCTGTCAAGACTTGTTTGCCTTGATAAATTTGTGTGGCTGTTCTCAGCCACATTCTTGTTCAAGTGCCTGAAAGTTGCTTCCCGTAAATGATCTTGCTCCATATCCTTCTTAGGGACTGAAGTGAGCCTGACTAACCTGTAGTTCTCCAGATTCACGTCTTTTTTTTTTTTTTTTTTTTTTCCCCCCTGATGATGTGTGATCCCCTGATTGTTATGACCCTTTGAAGCTCGTAGAGAATGACCTCACATTAACTGAGTGGCTTCCTCAGCATCTGTGGATGCATCCCAACTGGTGTCATAGACTTGTATACATTGGTTCCTAAATTAGTCTTCCCATACTACCAAGGTACTTCTCCTTGAGCTCAGCCTCCTGGTTTGGAAACCTGGGGTACCTAAGGAACCCCTTAGCACTGAAATCTGAGGTAAAGAAGGCAATGAGTACCTCAGCATCTTCTATGTCACTACTCTCCTTCAGTACCAGGGCCACATTTTTGGGATCTTCCTTTTGTTCATGTTAATATAATGTTAGTATATAGAAGGTACACTTAAGTACTTTATATTACATGGGAAACTGGATATTTAGTAATTAATAATTTGACTACTTTAAGCAGGTGAGTCCTGCCACTGAACTTCAAGTGTCTTGGTGAATTAGGAAAAAGAACTAGTGCTATGTGACTCAGTAAACCACGCGCAGCTAAATACCACAGCTACTGTTTTGAATATCTGTGGCTTGTCCTTGAAAAAGATTGTATTTGAAGAACTTTGAGATAGTGAATAAATTTCAAATCACCAACAAAAAACAAATTCTGCAACATGGAAGAAAAAAAAAGTCATGATTGTTGCTGTTTAATCACTCAGCTGTAATACAGTGTAGTATACAAAACAAATGCGTGCTATGTGGTTGGGCTGGGAATAGCCATGTTACCTATAAATGAAAGATTATACTCCTTGCAAGCAAAATAGACAGTTGCACTTAGGCACTGTCTACGTGCATTCCTGCTAGGCCCCTTGTCTGATACTGCATGAAAGGTAATAACTTAAAGAAAGTGTTCTATAGATACAGATGATATTTAATCATTTGGAGACCTCTGTAAAATGATTATGTATGCATTTCTTTCACCTAAACACTAAATTCTCATCAAAACAACAAAAAGATGTTCTGTCAGATTTAAGTATGCTGTTAGGTCATTACATTTCTTCCCTATATATGTTGTGAATAGCTCATTAATCTTATAGTTGCCATATAAAATATGACATTTAATTCTCAGAGAAGCTTGTGGAAGGTGGCCATGTTTGGTTTTTTAGAAATCATGAGCAACTTCAAGTGCTGTATTCCCAGACTGTGTGGCTACATCTAGACTTTGAGAATGGGGAGTACTCTCCAGTTGCTGAGTTTGACTTTGTCCTAGCGTGTTGAGAAAAGAGTCAACAAGCACTCACCTCTTATTCATCACCACCTTTCTTTGGAAAAATTCTGAGCATGGAAACTGGAGGGGCATCATGGAGCACCAGGGCTCAGCACAGAGTCTTTAGGATGCGTATGTTCTCAAGGGGTCTAATTATAAGGTAACTGGTTTACATGGTGTCTTCTCTGATATGTCGTGCTTCATGCAAGTTGTCACTGGTATTAAAGAAAATATAGTGCAAAGGTTCACAAATGGAAGTAAGCTTTTTTAGGGTATGGCCATGTCTACGTTTCATATCAATCTGCAGACAAAAGAGGGAACCACAGGAAGTAGAGCTCTTGTGGTTTTGACTAGAACTACTTTGGCTGTTAGTCTGGCTGAACTTATGCTGTGAACATTTATATGCTTGGTTGACGAAAATTATTTCCAAGGAATGATGATGCATAAATGTATAGCAAAACTTAACAGGTGAACAACAGCTGAAAAGAACGTGAATGGGACCTTGTTTGTTCTTCCAAGTTTAAAAAACCTGTAATAGTAGATACACTGGATTTTACTTACCAGGTCAGTTTATCTTTTATTTTCAGTTCAGCCCAGTGCCAAATATTTGAACACATATAGGCTTTGGACCTGAAGAAAATTACAAGTCTTAGTTGAAGAATATGTTTCAGTTCAGAGAGAACAAAAGAAATGGTACAACTTTTGAAAACAAAGGTGACTACAAATAGAAAACAGCTTTAAGATATCCTACAAAAACAGTGACTTTCTTGTATATCAGTACAGAAATTTCATTTTAGTGGGGCCTGAATGTTGAATGTCTGGACATTTGAGCTAGAAAAGTCAGTGGGGCTGTAAATTATACATATTAAAATTACTAGAGCTGTCGTCTTTTATCAAGGAAGGTTGTAAGTTCTTAACCTTTGGAAGGAATGAATTGAGGTATCAACTGTCATATTTTTGAAGCAGTTAAGGCACCTAAGGAAATGAAATAAAACTGTCACCCGTATTTGTTTTTAAGTTCTATTTCACCGTAGATTATTCTATAACGTATATCTTGTAATGTCCCATAATATTATTTTATTAAATTATTACTCTATGAATACAACTAGATATATATTCCAAAATTAAGCAAAAAAAAAAAATCTCAAAGGAAGAAAGTACTTACAGCACACATCAACAATCAACAACACTTATAGGTTACATGGTCAAGAATTATCTTTCTTCGAGGATCTTCTCCATTTTCCCATGTGTTTTCCAAGAAAAATTTGTACTGAAGACAGAGGGAATCATACATTTCAATAGTGTAAGAAAAATAATCTTAACTTTTATGCTGAAACTGGCTTTGCCACTTTTCTTCAGAAAGTGCTCTTTGCTCTTCCTGCCACTGTTCTATCTAATAGGCCTATCTTCACATTGAGCTACTCATTATCCTAGGTTTATGTGGGGCAGATCAGTTCTCTACTTTGTAGTGACTACATAGTTTTCTTAAGATTCTTTGCTCTTCATTTTAAATGTATGTTGAAAAATACTCAGTTTTAAAATATGGTCCCATTCTGGTTACATACTTTTTCTCTGTATGTTTCGGTATCTGTAGATTTAGAAAATGCCTTTGATTGTGCAGCCTGTTTTACTGTTTGCTCAGCTGGTAAAATATGGCTTGAGAGGAATTATCCAACATGGAATCAGGATGTGCATGTTTAATCAAAAGAAAAGCCAGAATAGCTTCATCACAGTTTGGGGTTTGTTTTGTTTTGTTTTTTCCATCTGGGATAAATATTAATAGAATATTTGTATCAAAACTATTGTTTACTTCAGGATTGAAACCCATGTATCGGTACTTCAATTATATTCTGGGTATTTCAACAGTGTACTGCAAAGTAAACAAAAAGGAGAGTTATGCTTTTAAGATTATTCCTTTTGTTGATTTCAGAATCTGAAACATTCACCTTTACAAGTCTCATTTCATTTTTAATTCAGTGTAGAGTGTGATTTCTTTAAGCCACCTCATTTGATGTATGGCTCAAAGCAGACAGAAAAGTTGAGCTTCTTTAAAACATTAAGTTTTTGAAAAATATTTGTTTGGCTATAATCATCTTCCTTGAAAATGATTAACCTTTGTGAACACCTCAGCAATTGCTGGGTGTCTCACAGGAGTGATTGGTGTAAGCCTCGAGTTCTGAGTGAGCAACGTGTCCTCTCAGGTGAAGACTTGCAAAAGGAGTACTTTGGACTAGGTGAGGACTATGCAGTGTGCTTCCCTAAAGGCAATGAAAAATCTTAAAGGACTTCATCTCACTAATCTGTTTGATTACATACCCCTCCACCCCACTTTTACTTTTTAATGTGTCTGTGAAACAGGAAAAGAAAGCATTTCACAATATTTTATAGTCTAATAAGTACTTAGTCTTATAGTCTTGAGAGTAGGAGAACTCTTCTGAAAATTAGCAATCATTTCTGGAGGACTCATCTTTCTTGGAGTGTTTATCAGCATGAATTGCTATCACAGTAACAGTAAAGGAAAACCTTGCCTTGCAGAACAACACTTTTCACTACTCAGGCATTGTCCAATTGGTAAAGAATTCCACGCCATTAAGTTTAACCTTATCGTATCTTGTTGATGTATTTCAAAGTTGATACATCTTTAAACTTCAGAGGATACACACTATCACGGTGTTTAGTCCTGCAGCAATCTGAACTCACCACTGGAAGTCTTTAAATCCTTGGGGTTGGGGTTGTCATTTGAACATCTCGCTCTTACATTTGCCACTACAATGACTATAGCATCAGTTTAACTGAAGTAGTTTGTTTTTAGCATTTTGTTCTGCCACTCCGAACCAAAAATCACATTCATAAACACAGACTACTTAAAATATTACTCCTTTTTCTTCCAAACTAATACATTAATTTCCTAATTTATCAGGTATCATATCATTAAATGACTATATAAAATATCGCTCCTTAACCTAGTGATAATGGTTTTGTTCCCCTATCTTTAAAAAGGGTTGGGGAGCAGTTTAGAAATCTGCTGAAGTTACTTATAATGGTTTCACCCGAGAAGAAAGCTCACCCAAAGTGAAGTTCAGCAGTGTAATTTTAAAAGTGTGGGATCTACCTCTTACCACTTGCTGTGAAGGACGTATTTCTGTTAACTGAGCACAGAGCAAGTGTATCGGTCACTTTTAGGGCTCATACTACTTCTGGTAAGGCATATGGGTTGTAGTACTGGTGGTACTTCTAGGAACGTTTGTAACGCATCTATCCCCACAGTTTCAGTGGTCCTTGATTATGTAGTGGAGGAACTTGTTTAAGAACCACTAGAAGTTTAAAATGGATATACTACTCCTGCCTTATGGGATTTACTTCTTTTTCTTCTTTGGTGACAGAGCCACATGTGGCATCTGATAGTTTTGGTGGTCCCCAACAAAATGATTCACATTGCTATTTAAAACTAAATTTGGCAGCAAACATCAGAAGGTCTTACTTTGTTATTCTAATTCATATCTGGTTCTTTACTGATGATATCTAGAGCATCAAGCCTCGCTTTCGGTATTCAGTCCACGCAGTATGATGTCATACCCTTGCAAAATCACGCTACTGCAGGAAATTGAAGTGATTATAGCAAGGGAGCGTCTCTCCTCTCTCTTTGACATAATTGTATCTGCAAGGCCAGAAAGGTATCCACACTTGAGACAGACTATCTGGACAGAGTTTACTGGTCTTGAAATAAATGCTTTTATAGTAAACAAAGCATTGCTCATTCCATTTTGATTAAATAATAATAATTGACAAGTATGCTATTTGGTTTTTTGCTTTTCTTTTGCTTTTTTTTTTTGGTGGTGTTTTGTTGTTTGGTTTTTTGTTTGTTTTTTTCTTTTTCCCAAAATCTCAAGCTAATTTTATAACCTTACCATTACACAAAAATTATGGAATATCCTTGATCTTTATTAGTGACATCTTAAAAAAAATTGAGCGTGACACCAAGGAGACACCCTTTTCTTGGTTAAAAAGAAATGTAACCATACAATGCTGACATTAGGATGTGGTAGAGGTCGTGTGCTCCTTACAGAATTTTGTTTCTGTATAAAATATATATGTAGATTTTTTTGGTTGACTAATTTCTTGCTCATTCAACAGCTACACAGTGAGGCAAATTTAATGGGTTCTGTCAGCTTTCTGCAGCCTTTTAATATTTTTAGGTGCTATGAAATCTGTTTTAAACAATACTTGTTTAGATGTAGTTTAAATAAGATTATCTGCACTTTCAAATATGTAATGATTTTACTATGTATTAACAGGGTTACATTTTTAAATGTACGCTTGTGTTTTAATTAGTAAATATGATTTAATTGCTGGTATAAAGAGGAAATAAAAACATAAATTACTGGAATACACCCTACAGATAGTTTATAGACCAGAAAGGAAGAGTACGTGGGTCTTTTTGGTTTTGGTTTCTTTTTAATTTTATTTTGAACATAGTATATTTATCTGTTTTATAAATACAGAACTGCTGGCACATATTTTTAAAAATATTGCAAATGCTTTGAAAAACAGAGACTGCAGATGGCTAGATTTGTGAGATTTGAGCATTTTGGATATGAATTATAGTACATATTATGCAAAAGAATTTCAAAACCACTAAGGTTGACAGAAGAGTAAAATATAATATAGAGAATGTAATTTGCTTTCTGTAATACCAGTTAATGATGGTGAAGACCAGAAAGCACAGAACACTGTATGAAGATGTAAGCACTGGGAGAATAGCAAGATGCTTTACATACAGTAGACTCTTAATAGCAATAGAATTTTACTCATGGTTTTGTATGTTGTAAATATTTAGGATTTGTTCCAAACCAGCTCAGATCTCCAAAACCATTCTTACTGTTCAGATTGATCAAATATGTCTGCATATTTGTTTGATCTCATTATTTTTCATCAATCAGTTATGAAATAAGTATAGAGAAGAAGGTAACATTCTTAGTTGTGATAGGGGTCTAGAGAGAGAAAAAGAATTAGAAAAATCTTCTCTCTGCCTTCCCCCCAGATTTATCCTGTGTGGGATATGCCATTTATACGCTTTTCACCAAAGTGTGTGAAACAGCAAGCTGTGCTTTGTCTGCAATTTAAGCAAAGTTCTCTTACAAATACGGTAGGGACACCAGAACTTCGTCTTTGTCACAGAGCATGGGCTGCTACTTACTGTACTCATTTGAGCGTAACATACCGCCACTTGACAGGGTGCCCTGTTTGCGCTCTTCCGTGTGCTACACATCTTTTCCTCTTTGCTGAGCCCAATCGGGCGCTACCTCGCTGAAACTTTGCCTTGACATTCGCCAAAATGCTCTGTTTCAGGTCACTGTGCAGCTATTCTCTTTTTTTCCTCATGTAAAGATATCCCTCCCCTGCTGCCCACAGCACCTACTGACTGCTGTGTCTGAACTGTTAATCTGCTGTTGCTGTTACAGGATCTGCTTTCCAGTATATCTCTGCAAAGGTCCTGTGCTTTTAAGGAGGCAGCCTTCTCAGTCTGCTCCAGCAGTGGTGTGCCCAGGACATTGTGTTCAGGCTTGCAGTACGTTTTTAGCTTCAGTTATGGTACTTCTGTGTCTGTGAACTGTATCACTTTGATTTCTTTGGTATTGTCTTGTAATTGTTTTGTTGTCTCTCTGTGCTACAAAACCCATCGGAAAAAAATATAGCACAACAGGCAGTTCTAAGGCTGCATACAGGTAACTGGCATGGTCAGTCCAACCTCATTTCAGTCTCAGTTTCTCTTAGGGAAAACATAGCAAAAACAAAAAGTGAGCAAGATGAATTGCTTTTTGGGTGGCAGCACATTAGGCTTCTGTTTCCTTGGTGTTGTCAGTCTCCTTAGAGATAAATATGTATATATATTCACAAACATACATAAATATATATAGAACTGCAGACACTTTCCGCTTGTTTATCCTGGGTGAGACCCCTTTGAATGATAAAAATCAGACCTAAGTTGCTTTACTGCCACATGAATTATTCTGGTGGTAACAGGCCCTACTTGTTTGTTGCACGTTCTTGAAAAAATGTTGTATGACCAAGAGACTCCAAGGGCCTGAGGTCTGCACCAAAAAGTAACGTGGGAATGGAACTCCTGTGAAGTTAAAGATAAATAAAGGAGGCTTACTTGCAAGACCTGGTAGAGATTCCCCCAACTTATAAATGTGTCAGGCTCAGGACATATTTACTTTGCAGCTAAGCCTCTTCTAAATCTCTGAAACTCTCTGAAATCAACAGTTTATTGTGCAGAAACTGTTTGCTCTCAGAGTGATAAGACCTATGTTTATACTGAATACCAAGGAATGGTATGCAGAGAGGTTTCTTCTCATATTTACTCTGTAACAACCAAGGTCAGCTAACTGTTATTTGCCCTGTTGGAGGGCTGGAAGTGGAAGAGCATAGATGGGTTGCACCTGCAGGGAGGAGCAGACAGGACAGGTGACCCAAAACTGACCAACAGGGTATGCCATCCCATCTGCCTCATACTCAGTTGCTGAGTCCAGTCTGGGACTTTCCCAGTGCCTGCTGGGAGTTTGATACGGTTCTATATATATATTGCGTGTGTATATATATATATCTCCTTATTTTCTTTTTATTATATTATTTTTAAAAGTAGTTTAGTTCCTTCTAAACTCTTAAATCTCTTCATCTCCCTCCCTTCTTTCCTTGGAGAGAGATGTGAGGGAGAGCATCTGTCATTCATCTCAGTGGCCAGTCTGGCCCAAACCACAACAATGGTTATATATTAGTATTTTCAGAAGCTCATCATTTGGTATGATGAAAGATGTAACTTAAAAATTGATTTCTGTATAAGGACAATTTGTGCCTTCTATTCTGAGCCTTACTGTAATGTGAGGCTTTTACTGAAACTTTTCTGTACTGCCTGATTAGCTTTCCTTTTTAATGCTGCAAATTGCTAAGCAAAGTTATTATTCTTCTGTTGTGTTCTTTCATTTCAGCTTCCTGCACAGACAGTGCCTCTGATTAATTACAGAAGATCATAATGTGGTTACGTTTGTGTCAAGAAACAGGACAGTAACCACTGGCTTTTGGTAGCTTATGGCTCTGTTTTTGGTGAGCAGTGTAGTGTATGTGTGCTTTTGGCACTGAGGTGATAATGGAAAGGATGTGGCTTGTACTCCTCCTTTCAGGAATAATGGAGGAGCAAGGAGTGGAGTCTAGGAAACTTATTCCACACCAGTCTACAACAGTACTTCTCAACCTGTTGTAGGTAAAGGTCTTCTAAAACTTATTGGGAAAGCCCACATACTATCTGAAGCCTGTATTGCCACATATCACTCAGCAGTGAATTAAAATTATTTGTTATATACTGTCAAAATTTCATAATGAACTCCTGTATGATTCATGAAAGCATGTTTTTAATTTCTAACCAGATATTAAAACAAATACGCTTGAATATTTATTTGTGGCAGTGACGGTTTATTCTTTGTGGTTGCCCACCTGTCTGTGTGAAAAATTTCCCACCTCCCAGGTGCAAAAAATTTTGCAGGGCTGATTTTTCACCAGTCTGAACCACAGGTTGAAGATTGCTGGCACAGAATATACAAATGCTGTCAAACATAGTCTTCATGGTAGTTGCCCTCTGTAAGAAACCACAGGTTAACATAATTTATAACAGTAACTCAGTCCTTTGAACTCAGCTATTTGCTGGTTTTATTAAATAGGAAAAATAATCTTAATTTCTAAACCAACAGGTATCTGGAAATAATCTGATCCCAGCCTTCTGAACATGATCCTTCTCTGGGTATAGACAATATGTAAAAAAGAATAACAGGATGATGGTTTGTGCTATGAAACTGTTAGAAAAATAGGAAATGGTTTAGGAGAAAAAAACCCAACAAAACAAAACTCAGACTCAGTAGCTTTATTCGAAAATTTTTACTTGCTGACTGACTTAGTCTGCAAAGGAGAGAACAATAGTATTTGAAAACAGGTTTTTTCATGGTATCATTTTTATAATCTGTAGTATTGCAAAGGATAACTCACAAAATGCAGCTTCTGGAATTATATTAGGGAGAAATATCTTTTTCCAGGTTATAAAAGGAAAATTAAAGTTTGATTCCTTTAGATGTTTAGAGATTCCAAACAATGCATTCTTTATTCTGCCAGCTACGGAATAAGTGAACTTTTTTTGTCACCTGTTCCATAGCTCAGTACAAATACAGGGGAGAAACAACTGTATTTGTAGTGGTGAGAAGTCCTGGTTATTTTATTATCTTCTACACTTTCTATAATAGAAGTTAAAGAGGCATTAATGCTACAACAAGAAAAATGCCTGTGTAGATGTATACAGATGGGTTATGTGATTTGTTTTTTCTGTATCAGAATGGTGCTGGCTGAGTAATAAAGAAATGGATGGAAATTGATCTTACATTGTCTTTTATTAATTTGTGGTTGATATGCTTTTCAATAACTTCCACTGCAGTGATTTAACTGTTTATGAAAATCCTCAAACTAAACCAAACAACCCCTTGACATAAATTTGCAAAGGACAAAAAGTCCTTTGTTTTGTCTCTTTCTTTTTTTTTTCCTTTCTTTTAAAGTAATATCTTTGATTTTATCTCAGTGTGACTATTAATTGTGAAGATGAATTATGTGATCTGCAAAACTAATGGAACTTCTTTCAGTACAGGTTGGATCCATTTCAATTCTTTCCTGTGCTGCAAACACTCTAAATTCACCTGTGTTTCTTGTGATGTTCTCACTGGAGGAAAAGGCACAACATAGGCTTTTTTTGGAGCTAAGCATGTACTTTACGACAGCTGACTTCTAGCTGTAGCCTGACTCATTAGCCAGATACTACTGTGAGCATAAAATAGTTTTGTTTTTCCTATCCTTCCTCAGTGAGGATACTGATTTGTATCTTTCTCCAATGCATGGCTACCAGATGATTTTTCAAACAAATTGTGGGATTTGAAGTGTCTATCCACCTTTGAAGTTGATTGGTAATCACCTGGAGGATCAAAAATTATTGCTAATTTAACACTGATAACACAACCTTTTTTGTTTCATTTTCTTGAGAATCTACATTAAGAGCAAGAGAACACTCTGCCTTCTTATACCACTATACACAAGAATTAGCAATCAGATCTAATTTTTTCCTCATTAATTATACCTGTCTGGCACTGACAGTAATTTGTCATGTCAGGAAAGTTCGGTTCCGCAATAGGCTGCGTGCTTGTGTGAAGCAAACAGAGGTACCGTATTGTATTCACATAACTGAAACTTAATTGATTCTTACAGATTTGCAATTTACTGATGCATATGTCATGACTTTCTGCCCCACCCCACCCCTAGAGAAACTTGGTAATACACCTTTAGTCTTAGAGTGCTGTTTATAATGCAAGTCTAACTTGTTGAAGGTGACTAACTTAATAGTCTGTTAAAGCTAATATAAGCTTATGGGGTTTGCTGGAATATGTAGTCAATGGCTGTATAGTGGCTAGTAAATCCCTGAAAACACTCATGTTGAAAATATACAACAGAGGCTTGTTGATAAAACTTTCTCAGTAGAAGTTCATGTTTAGCTTTTGATTTAGTTTTGTATTTTAATCCTAACTTCATATTCCGTATATGAGCTGTAGTATTTGGGTCTTATGAATAAGATTGCATCAGAGGTCGTGGGGGTTAGTCACCAACAGTCAGTTCTGAGCAGCTGGCTTTACACAGGGAAATCCTGAGGCCAATGGGGTCAGCTCTCAGGGGCTGACTGCAGGAACATGATGTCGCACCATGTTGCAGAGAAAGAATAGCACAGGTCCTAATCCCTGGGAGAGGCGTTTAGATTTAGCTTTCTGCTTCAGAAATAGTAATGAGAGGAGTTAGATGAGAGGAAATCGAATATTATGTTCCTAGGAGGGAAGAGAGAGTTTGTGTGATTTAAACAGTCATGGGAATTTCGCTGACAAGATCGACCTTTTATTTCAAAGTTTTGGGGGTTTTGTTTGTTTGGTTTTTTTTGGTTGTTTGGTTGGGTTTGGTTTTTTTTTTTTTTTGGTGTTGTTATTAAAGAGGATGAAACTGGTATCACATCTGGCTCCACCATCCCATTCGGAGTGATCAATAATTTGACAGTAACACCTGACTTATTCCTTTTGATTTTATGCCACGTTACACTGTTGGTATGAGTAGATATTTTATGAGTAGTACTTGAAAATTACCTACTTTTCTCCTGTGCCAATTTTTTGCAAATGCTTCCAAAGCCAGAAAGAAACTGGCCCATAAATGAAACTATTATGCATAGGATTTTCTTACAAAAGGTGGATGGGAAGGAATAAAAAGGACTGTTAGCCCTTCTTTTCCCTCCTTCATATCACTATCTGATACCATTTGCACACAGTCATATAATGCTGAAATTGGTGGACCTCTGTATCCTGCCAGTGCATATTCCTCTTTATTTTGCTGGTGCTGCCTACATGCTATGGCTGTAACCGCCAGTGTGAATAAATACATTACCTGGTTGTTTTGCAGTGGGAGGGGCTGATTCATTGTCAACCAAGTGAGAAAGGGATTCAGATTCTAAAATATTGCTTAAAATGCCATTTATGAGAGAGAACACTATTGAGAAAACACTATAAAGAGAGGATAGTACTGATAACCTTGTGTGTGTGTTCAGATTCTGGGAAGCCCAAGTTGTTCAGCACTGAATGGGTTTCCCATCAGGGTGTAGTATGCCATGCGTGTGAGAGGGTTACCTCATTTTAGTTGTTCAAACTCTTACAGATTTTTCTTAGAAGTAAATAACTCTTTTCATCATTTCTACTATCGAATGGAAAGGGCTGTTCACTTGAGAACTTCTTGCTGCAGTTTTATGTAAAGGACACACAGGTGGTGTACTTACTGGTATTGAGTGGGAGCTGCCTACAGGCTCCTTTCTTACCGTGAAAGGCTGTTTATCTTGCAGTCAAGCACTGGCCTCAGTGCCAGGCTCTGTGTGCAGCACAGCACAAGCTTGGGTCAACTCAAGTTAAGCGTTATGTGGATCACCAACTGCCCAGCATGCAATGGTCTTCCTTTCAGAATGCTGGTCAAAAAAAAAAGGTGCTTGGGGTGACCATAGCTTTCCCTCTAATGTAGAAACAGTTGTCCTGGGACAACATTAGGGCACAATTAATGTAATAAATAACAAAATGAGATTTCTTCACTGCCACTCAGACTAAAGAAAGATAATTAAAGCAGATTAATTATGACACTCTTATGATATGAGCAAGCAATGGTACTGTCTTGACTATTGTGCCAAACTATTTTAGCTGCTTTTTAAGAATGGAAAGGGAAATCTAAGTTATTAATGAACTAGACTTGAGATAGTGACTGCCGATTTCATATCACAACTTCAAAAGATAGTGGTTGCTTGTTGATACATGAAAGTATTAGTGCTTACAATTCATTGTTTCCATATACCTGGTGCTCCAGAACTGAATGGTAATTTCTGAACCAGCATATTTCTCAGTAATGTGAGGTCAGTCTGATAGTCATCACTTCTTTTTTTTTTTTATTCTTTTTTTTTTTTCCTTCTCTTCCCTTAACTCCTCTGGAGACCCCACTGCAATTTATGCTGTGAACTGGAGGGTTACAGGTTGTTAAGAGTTCCAATAAACAGATTTGTGCTGACTCAGGTCAAGAAGTCTAATATAAAGATATGAATGTAGTAGGATTCTAAAGATAAACTTTATTTGTATTAAAACTATACTGACCATGTCCAGCTAACTTACAAGCAACACTGTAACAATTAAAGGGGATTCTCAAAATTATAACTCTACAAAGCAGTTGTCTAACCTCACAGATGCTGCAGGTACGCATCTCAACAGATTCTTAGTTGCAAAGCGGTTGCAACTATATAAGCAGAATGCACAGAAAATAGGCTGTAAGAGCTGTACAAACACAGGAATGTGCAATATAAAATGAAGGCACACTGAAATGCACTTAATTTCTCCTGTTATACCTTCATTGCTTTGCCCTGAAGGACATCACATACTTTAAGGGAAGACAAACTGCAATAAAAAATTGTTGCAGACAAGAAGGAAAGGTCACCTTTATCTAGGAGAGCTCCTAAATGCATAAATAAGTGTCAGCTTCTCTCATCTTTTCCTATTTGCAAGAAAATGCTAACAAGCTATTGCCTCTTTTCACTCTCATAAATTACAGGAACACCTGAGAGACAGGCTTGCAAGTGTACGTGATACTATACATTTTACAAACATGTAAGAAGGTGATTTTTTTTAAAGTGTGATTATTGCACTCTTCTTAGAACTGCAAAACTGTAGTTGCATTGCCACATACTGGGTTCAGGAAAAACATTAAAAAAAAACCTTATCTAATCTGACAAGAGCAAGACCAGTTATGGTTGGTAACTAAATCATTGAGTGCAATGGGATTTGGCATTAGCATGAATATCAACAGCAAAACTCTAATGCAGAAAGTAGTGTCCACTTAAGGGTTTCAGCAGCTCCCTGGGTTACAGTACTCTTGTGCCCCAAACTGTCTTTATCTTCTTTTCTATTTGTTCTAAAAAAAAAATCTCATTGATCTGAAAAACCTCAGCCTGTATGCATTCCTGAAAATGGGACAATCGCCATTCTTCTAAACTGTATTCGAACTGTTTCTCAATGAGGATGTTGAGTCTGTTTTTTACAGTTTCTCAACTGGAATCTTTGCATGTTTAAAGCTACTCTATATCTTCTGTTTACTTTTGTAGAGCAAAGCCAAAGAAATTTGCGGGAATGGGGATCAAGGAATTCTGAAATTCAGAGAACATTCATAAAGTAATTGTTATTTTAGGTACACAATATCTTCAAAACAAACCACAGTTACCTGGGTTCCAGTTGGTTTCAGGATTTTAAGAGAACCCTTCTTTGCTCTTTGTTTGATAATAGGGGCTGAATCTGGAAATTTTTGTGGGCATCTGATAGAAAAATGGGCTTTGTAAATAATTCTGGTTGAGTTCTCTTAGAATTGGAGAACAGACTGGTGGACTGGGGGATAGAAGGTTAATAGGCTGCTTCTCACAGTGATGAAGAAAGAGGATTACTGTTTTGCTAATAATAATACAAATTAATATATGTTGAAGTTCTGCAAATTCCGTCAGTTTTTCCAGCATTTCCAGTGGCTTACATACTCAGGAAGACTAGAAGGGTTAAGCAGCTGGGAAAAAATTCAGGTCATTGTTTCATGGGAATATAATTTAACAAAGAACAGTCTTACCTGTTACATTTAACTCTAGTTAACAAAGATTACAGCAATCTTCAATTTTAAGCAATTGAGCTTAGTCTCATGTATTTCAAGGAACTATTAACGTTCCTAGTGTTAAAAATCTACATAATTCAGTAAAAAGAAGCTGGGATGCAATTTTATTAAGTAGACAACATAGGGGATGGCTTTTTAAAAATCTCTAAGATGTTCATCTGGATGTACACCTAGACACTTCTTTAGAAGGCTAAGAGAAAAGTAGAAAATTCCGGTTTGAAGTTTACATGTTAAAAGTCAGAGTTAAAATCAGTGGAACAGAAGTCTTTTGAGGGAGCAGTTGGGCAGAGTAAAACAGAAGCACTGTTGCTTCCGCTTTAATGAGGTGGTTGGTCATACACAGTGTCAAAGTATCTTGATTTAAAACCTTTGGGAGAGCTTGAGAACCAATAGAGCTGTTTTAAAGGCATTCAGTGGCTAAACTGTCATAGTTTAATGGAGAAAAAATATTTTCTCAGTATATGTTGGTTTATTTTGCTTCACCATTTCTTTTGCTTCCCTGTGTGTCCAAGTAAACTCATCATTAGTCTACAACCATTCAATTACATGGTAAGTAGTTGTACTTAGTAGCTTCTTCTAAGCCATCAGTAAGAATATTGATTGCTCTTACATGGATTGGGCCTTTTATACGTAAACGGTGAAACTAAAAGCAGAAAATAAACTTTACATCAAAAGAGGAAAGATATCCCACTTTATCGTAAGATATTTATTTGTTTATTCATTTAACCAAGAAATGGTATACAGTGCAGATAGAGGAAAACTGCTATGGATCTGAGCCAAAGGCCACTGAGATGGTAAGAGTATTTCTATTGACCTCAGCTGGCTTTAGCTGTAACTTAATTGGGCTAATAAAATTTTAAAATTTAGCCTTCTTGGAAGAGTAGTCTTAACCTGTTTGTTAAACTTGTAATATGAGCTGTAAATTAGTTTTTGTGAAAAAAAAACAGAACTGGTCCTGTTTTTAAAGAACAAGGAGCATTAGCCAGTTCTGTCTTTCCCAATCCATGTGAACTGTTTGTCCTTTGTGCTGAATATATGAAGCAACCCCTTCTCAGGAGTACCAGAAGAAAATGTGTCATTGTCATGCTCTAGTACAAAGTTGAAAGTGTGGGCTATTAAATTGAGAAGCTGTAGTAGGAAGATGGGGTAAAAAAACCCTGAACAGGTCTGTGAAAGTTATCTCTCCAGCCTTTTTGCTGTTTTTCTCTACCTGGAGAGGATTTCAGACAAAGCACAGCTTCATTGACCTCAGAAACCACAGGATGAATTTGTTAGATGTTTTTGACCAATGTTGAAATTTACTGATACACAATCATGTCCTCTTACCTTCTGAAAAATTAAGCTGGAAATAAGGTTTTATCTGTTCTTGAGAAGGTTAAGAACCTTTAAAAAGAAAAACATTACAAAATCTGGAATCACAAAAAAGGTTTAATAAGGGCTCTTTAGCATACAAAACTTTGAAAGGAGCTTTGATTCAACCTGTTGGGATTCTTGCTGCGAAGGTCTGTGACATTTGGGTGCAGAATTAAGTGTGTATATATATAAAAAAAAGTGAATCATATGTTTCACTACTTTTTAAGCCTGTGGGATAATACGCTTTAGGCTGGCTTCATGTGAGCATCTGAAAAGCATGTACCATTGTAAGGTACTGCTAAAACACTGCACTAGGGAACAATGAGTGCAGAAGATTTTCACAATGGCTCTGGTCTCACAGTGATCACTGATTCTCATCTCAAGTAAACTTGCATCCAGGGGTCCTGCTGGAAGCACCCTCGAGTAGGATGAGTTTGAGTATTAGAATCCGTCAGTTTGTGAGCAGAACACTGTACCTTCTCTTTCTCAACAAGTGCTTGAGATGTTGCTTTCCTTTTGATTCTGTAACAGCCTTGATTTCATGGGACCGCTTCTAGCACAACACAAATAAATTGCTACTGAAGAGTGGTTGGTTTCAGTCTTTCATTGAAGCCAAGAAGAAATTGTCACTGTTTAAACAGAATAAAATTATATCTGTTTCATGTTTAGCTCTCCTGAGCATATGCTTCATAGTTGAACGCCAGGCTGCGTTGTACTAGGCGTATCTAACTGTGCTGTTCTACCAGTAACTTTGGAATATTTTAAATTCGGTTTCTCAGAGTGACGTTGAATTGCTGTCAAACTTAATTTGTCAGAGTGACACCCTTGGCACAACGGGTAGATCTAGTGAAAATACTTTTATGTTAACTGAAGAGAGTACAATTACCTGCAAGTCATTTTACATAAAAGATAAAAGGAAAGTGTCTCTGACATGCTTGATGGAGGTTAGCAACCCTTTCAGATCTAATCAAACGTTGTGGATATTTTCATTCTTGACTCAATTTCCTTTGCTTCAAATCAGAGGGGAAACATGTTTTAAATGCAGATAATGTGATTAAATCGGCTGCAGGTAAAATATACATTGTTCCATGTTTGGAGGCTCCCACTGTGTATGCTCAGTTAAAGTATATAAGTGCATCTAACTTGTGTGCCACTTGGAATGAAGGGAATGATTTGGGGTTTCTCAGGGGGCTGTGACTGAGTTAAGGTCTTTTCAAGTTGAAGAGCTAAATCAGATTAATAGTGGCTAAAGTTCATCAATACTTTAGCCTAGTCTTTAAATATTTCTCCCTTTAGAGGTGCACCTATTTAACAGTATACAGAGGAAGGATGACCTACTGATCAGCCTGTTATCTGTCCTTTGAAAGTCTGTTCTCCGTTCTGCCTGCATGCGGTATAAATAAAGTTGTTTAAGCACAGTTTCAAACTGTAAATTAAGGTTATTAGTACCGCCACATCTTGGATCACTTTTGCAGGGAGATGTGAGGTGCTCAAGTCATGAAGCAAAAGAGGTCATTTTAATGGCTAAAATATGTAAGATCCGATTATCCTTATAAAGAGCAGAAACAAACTAGACAACAAACAGATTTGATCCCCATCAGTCTCTAGTTTATCCCTTAACATAGAGGAGTATATTAATTCATCTTATTTTATGGAACACACTGCTCCTATGCATATTTTTTTTTTTAGCCTGTGGCTTAAGTTGGAAAATGTAGCAAAGCTATTAATTTTGTATTCTCTCTACTCCTCTTTTTCCCTGACCCCCACCACTCACTTCTTCCCTTCAGTGAGACTGCAGCTTTCCTATGATTTAAGCTGTTCTGAGGGGGATTAATTTTCTCTTTACATTTGCATGATAAAATAAAGTTTGAAGCACTCTAGTTGTAGTTTCTATGTGGAACTCAGTGTGTCAGGTTATTATTAAATAAAAAGGCAATCCAAATATATTAGAAATGTAAAGAAAAGGATAACACCTGAAGCTGTGAGTGAAAATAATGAAGCTACCAACTTTATGTTCCAGAGATTAACCTAGACTCTATTCCCCAAACCACAGTCAATGAATAGTTCCTTCTCAAATAGGCAGGAGTTGTTAATTCTTATGGCAGATAGTTCAGTCCCTGGGTGGAGTTAAACACAACCTCTCTGTAAAACTACTTAACTATGCTAATAGCAGCAAGCAGGAGCAAAACTGTTCCAAACTTGAGCATTTATAGCAGGAGTGGTGTGTGTTAGGAACTGTTTGTACGTGGTCAGTGTAGCTGTAATCATCTGTGAGATGGGACACATATATGTAGTTCATTACAGAACTTATATCAAGATACATAAATACATATATAAAAAATATAAATATTTTCCCCATTTCTACATTTTGCTTTCCTTAATAGGGGGAGGGCACATTTATACTGAAAATTCTATGAACACGTTTTATTTACAAAACTGTTGTAATCAGTGGAGTCAAGCTGTCATTGATAACAGAGGTAGTCACACACAGCTACTCAAAATGTTTGCTCACACATTAACTGATGGGGCAACAGCTGTGAAAAAAACCCCAGCTGCCTCTCCTGCAATACTCTGAAGCAAAGGGTTGGACTTGGGTGGGCTAGATTGGACCTAGAAGCCACCAGTGGTTTCTGGGGTAGGTGTTCATGAAGTCCTTATGTCAGTCCTTTATTTCATAAAATGTATAAATAATCCTTTAGTCTTTGTATGCATATAGAAGTCACCATCCTCTTGAACGTGGTCTGAGCTACACGACCTGTTGTTGTTACTGGGTGTGGTGCGGCCCTGCAGGGATTCAGCAGGTTCTTAGTGTCCTCAAGTGATGGGTACATGCAGAATCAGCAGGTCTACTACTCCACAGAATTTATCAGTACTTTAGAAACTTTCATGAACTAAATTCTCAGAATGTATTTTTTTCCTAGCAAGGCTCTTCCATCCAAAAATACAGGAACCTATTCATAGGAAAATCACACCAATGAGGTCTTTTTGCATCACCACTCCACCCATCTTTATCAAAGTTCATTTTACAGTATTTTCAATTTACATGATCGCTCTCACTTCATTAGCTCTATAATCATTACATTTACTTGTGAGCATAAGCTTCTTATGCTATGCTATGACTGTGATTATCATGATCAATAAAGCAATACATACAAATGCAATTAAGCATGGTGCAAGGTGCAGTAAGAGATGCTGAGTAAAATTTCCCTTTGGGTTCCATTCTTTAAAAGCACATACCAGATGTGCCCCTATGAAACACTGATAATGATAAGACATTTCCATGTCTTCATATAATTGTCTGCTAGCCAATATGTTCTCTTTGCTATATTAATGTATATGACATTATACACGCAATAGATCTCTAGTTCTTTTACACAAGTACATCTTACTCTGTTGTTAGATATCATGGTATCATCATCCTCTAATTTAGCACAGTTAAATTATTGGTCATTACTGGCAATGGTAATATATGATAATGATTATCAAAATATTCTCCTGCAGCACTCATTGTTCAGTGTTGATGACTTGATCTGGCTGGAAAAGCTCAGCTCAGCAAAACTGCTTTCAGAGTAAGATCTGCTTTAAATGTTTTAAACAAACATTTCCAGATAATTTTCTTCTGAAATACAGGAATCAATACCATTACAAACAAAGAATTATGCTGTCCTCGATTTCAAATAACTTTAAAAAATAAACGCATTTTCACATAAAATGGCATTTTGCGAGAATTGCATTACTAGATTCAATGACTTTGGATGTTACAGAATGACCTAGAAATAACATTTGATTTCAGAGAAACAGACCTGTGTGGTATCAAAACAGATAGGCCCATATTCATCTCCTTTATCCTAAGGCGAGCAGTGGCTAATCTTTTTGGTCACTGGTGCCAAAATGACTTAAGGACACTGTAATTTATTACTGTTTGTGCCACTCCAAATCTATGTCACTGCCAAAGTTGATACTCCTGTGCAGGGATCACCATTACTGCTATAGACATTTATGAGGTATTTAATTCAGAAGCTTAATTATCCTGTATTCATTACAGTAATATATCCATTCCTATATTAATTGCTTTCAGGAGATGCCTATGTCTTACCTTGACTATATAAAGCTCTTGATGTATTTAGTATATAAACAAATTAAAAAAAACCCAAACATATGGAAGAATCTTCAATTTGTTTACACGTTCTCTTACAAATTGATAATAAGATATTTATTTTTTTTTTCCACTGTGAGTGGATGATCTACTCATTTACTAGTAAGGACCTTTAATTTCAGCATACTGTATAGCATAAACAAATTTTAATTCTGATTATAAAGAAAAGTTTAGCTGGTATTACCCCAATACAATGCTTTTAATTTTTCATGAGCAGTGCCCTGAGGTAGAGTATCTGTTTTACGTGAGTTTGGTCAGTAGTTAATAAGGCTGAAATGTTAATGTCTAGGTAGGGCTAATTATAACAAAATGGAGACAGTTCTGCAACACAGGAGCAGTCAAAAAAAGTGTGTCTGACGTGTTTTCTTGATGAAGGAGGAGAAGGCAGTATAAGAGTCAACTAGTTCCCTCGTTTTATGCTGCCATTTAGAAAATCTGTTCAGCATTTTGGAGAGTTGAGACCCAGTGATCTAAGAAGAAACTGTAGACATACGTCTTCATTTTATACAGTACAAATTGATATTTTTTTCCCATCTTCTACCTTGTCATAAAAGAAAGGCTCACTTATGTAGCACCTAGAAGAACTCTGATTCATTGAACACTTTTTTTCTGTGTATTGTGTAAGGAAACTCTTAGGAAGATATCAGTTGCAATGATGGTAAGCAGCACAGCTGAGCAGAATCAGTCCTTCCCCCATGAATAATTTAGAAATGTGTAAGAAAATCTGTGCAATGTGTTAATTCAACTAAGAACTAAGGGAAAAATTGTATACCTAATTTAAATTGTCTCCTAAGTGTAGCTGATCCGTTTGAGAGATATGGGAATAGTTTTTTAACTTACTGGTCTTTGAAAATTAATTGAAACTACATTCATTCTTTTGTCTTCCATGATTCCTGTCTACCGATATCCATGTGCTTCTGCTATGTAAGATTTTAACTCAATACGTTAACTACTTATTAGCAGTACATGTTTTGTAGTATCAGTTCAACTATAGTTTTACTGGGTTACACAGATGTGGATACACACGATGTTCATTGTGAACTTTGATAACTGCATTTTGAGAACAACATGCAGCCTAGAGATGAACAATAGCTCTTAAAATTTATAGTTTGTGTGCAGACAGTTGATAAACAGAGAAAGTATAATTTGTTGAATCAGTTTCTTATTGCAAATTATTTAGCAAGCGTCTGATATTTACACTACCTTTTTTTTTTTCCCTAAAGAAAAAGCAACATTGCTTTGGATTTGAAGCATTTACAATGTAGTGCTGAGGAAACTTAATAAATTATTGATTGTTTGCATCGAACTGAAATTTGTTCCCAAGGTATTCTGAAGCTGCAGACACCAGGAAAAACTAAATAAACAGAATAAGAAACAGTATATATTCCAGGTACATTTTTCAAGAAAAGAAAATAATTTTAATTTAATTTTTAAATTAAATCTAATTCTTGAAAAAATCCATAGAGGTATTCAAGGTACTGTATAACACAAAGTACCTCACTAAGTCGCCTGTCATTCCTTTTCTCCAAATTTGTAGTATTGAATAACCTTTCTTTGACCTAAATTACATGCCGTTAAAAACTGGTGGGATTTTGTTGGTTTTAAAGCTTTGTTTTTTTAAAAAAAAACCCACAGTGAATACAGAAAAATTATTCAGACTTTTCCCCACAAAAAGTTACTGTCATTCATTCAGAGAAGTCAGTGCTCAAAACCAAGTTTTAGTAAAGAACTTACTTGCAAAAAGAAGACATTAATAAGAATCACATCTGTAGCCAAATTGATAGCAGATAAAAAGAAAATTTTTTCATAGTATATATTGAATTAACTTTCAGCCTCATGTATTAAAATGAGCTTAATTATACTTTTTTACTCAATATGAGTAATAACTAGGTCTATTTTAAGAACAAAATGCATTTCAACTCAGAGCAAGCCAGTTACTTTTCTTATTTGTCATATTCACAGAATTGTAACTAAAGCAAGCTGAAATGAATTTTTGCATTTCCAATTTAGAATTTGTATTGAAAGAAAATAGAACGAATACTTATGTTTGTACATTACTTGTGAAACTGGGAAGGAAGGTATTTTGTTTTCACTTTTCATTTAATTTTAGGATTTAGAATCTCAGTAGACTGTGGAAAACTCTATTTTTTCTCCCTGGTGGACTTTAACCCCCCCTATTTAGATGCTGTATCTGCTTGTCCTCTCTGTCTTGATCCCTTAGGACCCAGAGAAGGCGTTAGAATCAGATCGGCACCTCATGGCCGTGGGTCCGTAGTTAATCTAATATTCAGCCATCTCTTTCTGTACATGGGATTGTGCACAATCCAAGCTATAAAATTGTAGGGTACTGCTTGTACCACAAACTCATGGTTTTGCATCTGCATGCACACAATGCATCTCTACTCTTTTGTTATGTATACAAAGATGTAATGCAAAGCAAGAGTAGATTCCTCATGAAATCTTTTAATCTGGTGGCCCTAAAATAACTTGTAGTAAGCTGGTTAGAGCATGATAGTCTAAGATATAAATTCAGTTCTCTTCAAGAAGATGAAGAAGTTTATCTGATTTGTTAGTAATGAAGAGTAACTTTATTAGTAGTGAACCTCTGTTTAGCAAATGGACAGTGACAGTACTGTTGGTACTGGTGGCTTGTATCTGCCACTTCATTTTACTATTTTCTTTTTCTTTCCTTTTCTCTTTTAAAACTTTTGACTCATCAAAAAAAATATCATCATTGGAGCAGTCATCCCACTGCCCGTCCCCCAGCCCCGGCCAAGCCCCCACCTCAC
>JAOXJK010000012.1:80246851-80262395 GCA_025774025.1 Xenus cinereus
CTTGGGGTTAGAAAGTTCATTTTTCTTTATTTTCATCGTACCTTTCAGAATGACCTTAAAATTAACCTTTTAACGTAAACCCACTAAAATTCGTAATAGAACTTGAAAGCTTCCTATATTAAGAATCAGAATCTTTGCAGTTCTAGAAATATGTAAAGGTTGGAAACACAGGATTGCTCCGTATGGTTAGTAATGAAAATATAGTGCACGGTCTTACTCAGTCTTACTGACGTCAAATTAATTTCAGGTTGCTGAAGAATTTGGACTCTGCTGGTTTTAAACTTAGAAAAGCAGGCAAAGTGTGGTGTGTTTTCTGGGATGGCTGTGAAGCTGTCTGACACGATCCCCCTTTTTGTGTGCTGCAATGATATTGTGTTCCCAGACATCACATCATCATAGAATGGTTAGAGTTGGAAGGGACCTTAAAGATCATCTAGCTCCGACCCCTCTGACATGGGCAGGTCCGTGTCCCACTAGACCAGATTACTCAAACCACCATCCAACCTGGTCTTGAACACCTCCAGGGACGGGGCATCCACAGTTTTGTCTGGGAAACCTTTTCCAGTGTCTTCCTAATATCTAATCTAAATGTCCCCTCTTTCAATTTAAAACCATTACCCCTCGTCCTGTCACTACACTCCTTGATAAAGAGTCCCTCCCCATCTTTCCTGTAGGCCCCCCTTAAGTACTGGAAGGCTATAATGAGGTCTCCCTGGAGCCTTCACTTCTCCGGGCTGAACAACCCCGACTCTCTCAACCTGTCCTCACAGAAGAGTTGCTCCAGCCCTCTGATCATCTTTGTGGCCCTCCTTTGGACGTAGGTCCGTGTCCTTATCATATGGGCGGCCCCAGAGCTGGATGATGTACTCCAGGTGGGATGTCACCAGAGTGAAGTAGAGAGGCAGAATCACTTCCATCGACCTGCTGGCCACGCTTCTTTTGATGCAGTCCAGGATGCAGTTGGCAATGCAAAAAGATGTAAAAAAAAGCGATACAGAGAAGTAATGGGTAGAAAGTGTAATCGTGAAAGAATATGTCTGAGTTTACTACAGCACTAACTCTAGACACTGCCTGGATGTTGGCTTCAGGTGTTGTTTTGGCTTAACAGTGTGTTCATTGCCAAAAGAGAGGTAGGAATTGCTGATATGTGATACAAGGACAGTGCCAAAGCTGCATTCATATTTGTCTGCTGTTGTTTGTGATCTAATGAGACAGTGATTAGTACATTTACAACACACCAGTTGCATTTAGTACACCCACAGGCTGGGTCTGAATATATGACGTTCCATATGAGACAGTTTTCTAGGTGTTATAAAGCATCAGTACTAGAAAAGCAGTGAGTGATATTTACACAACTGAATTGATGGAATTTACTGTTACCTGTTTAAACTCAGGTGAGAAATCATTGTCTTGAAGTTATGTATGTTAAACAATAAGGTCTTATACTGTCTTGTAAGAATTACAGTATATCTTCTCTTTCCCTTCTGTCTTAAGAGACACTGCGTATCAGTTTTACAGGATTAGAAGGAAAAAAGGGAAAAACAGATAGATAGATGGGCAGCAACTTTTTCATATAAACATTTGTTTTAATTTATTTAATTTATTTTTATGAGCAGGTGGTTTCCACACCTTTTCAATGAAGACTTTTATTCTCTTTAGTCTATCAGTAACAATGTTTTTTCTTTCTTATCCTCTCTTAACAGAGTGTGTGTGTAGTATGAACGTTCTTGTGGTTATTTATAAAATCAGATTGATATTTATTTCTGTGGGATCATGTAGCGGGGAAAGAAACACAACTTCAAAACATTTAAAGCCACCCTGATTGAAAACAATATCCATAAACTTCATCAGTTCTGTCTCTCGACAGGGAACAGATGCATGTGTATATTATTCTTTGACATTTTTTCATCCCAGTCTTTATCTCTTAAAGTCAGCGTGAATATTTCAGCTTTATAATGCACCATATGGGTCACATAATTTGGACGGTCTCAAACCCACAGAGAACAGGAGGATTTAAATAAGGATGTCCATGGACATTGTCTTTATGTTGTGTTATCAGCTACAGGTAAGACAACTAAACAGGTATAAAGGTGTATATATAAATATAACAGGGAGTCATAATTGTAGCATGGTTGATAGTTCTGATTTGATAGTTCTGGTACTTAATTTGAAAATAAAAATTATAATTTATATCTGAATAATAAGGCATTTTAGGACAAAATGTGTATTAAGTCAGGAACTACAGTGAAGGGATACAGGGATGGATTTTCAGTCTTTATTTTGTCTTTTCTTTATTTTCAATCCTTATTACATCTTTACACATCTATCCTAAACTTACTAGTTCAGTCTACTTCATGGTTAAATGAGTAAAAACTTGCATTGACTTCAGTGGGAGCTGGATCAGGACCGCAATTAATTACTAACAGCACTTGATATACTGTAATTTGACCCAAATGTATTAATATAGATATGCAGACGTGTACATAAAGTATTAGTGCTAGTTTTAGTTTAAATGTGCTGTGGTACCTCAGGGGCACTGTACAAATTTGTTAAAGAATCAAGAATTATTTTATTCAGGAGCTAAATCTTGAATTAATTTTTAATGAGAAATTTAACCTTGTTCTTTCATGTTATAGAACAGCTCTGAAGATAACTTGCAGTTCAGCAGGAAAACAGGGAAAATTTTATATTTCTCATTCCTTTTAAGAGCTAGGGAGCAATTCAGTACATGGATTACAGCTCTAAGTCTGGTAATTGATATGTCCCCGTTAAAAAGAAAACATTGAAAAAATTCTTATTCACGAAGCATGAATAAAAATAAAAATAGGAGACTTGGGTTTCTTGATGTATTTTAAAAAAAACCCACCTCTTGAAACACAAGCTGTGAAATTTACTGTTACTTGTGAAACATAAATTTCTTATATATCCACATACTAAAGGAACACTGGATTTAAATGACTAAATTTAAAAGTCAGTTTGGCACTGCCATGCTTCTGAACTGCACATTTTTTTGCATGTAAATTGTTTCTTCGTAGTTGTGTCACAAGCTCTCTTTTGTCACAAGTACTCCGTTCTATTGGTAATATAGCAACATTTCCCTTTACTCTTGAAAAGCAAATGTGGAGATAGATTTTATTCTTATGCTGGCAAAATACAAAAATAAGTGTTTGTGAATTAGACAGCAACAAACAGTGAAGACTTTGAGGGGACATCTGCAGTCATTCAGTCTATGGAGTGCGTTTCTGCATTAAAATACCGTCTGGGTTTAATGATGCTTGATTTGCTGTGTATCTGTACATTGCATATACTGCTTTCTATGTGACATGGTAAAAGCAGAAGAGTAAATGTTAGCCTGGGGACAAGTTATTTAGTAAGGACCGTGGTCTGCATATTTCTTATGAAGAAACCTAAACACACACTCATGCTTTGATGTTAAAGGAATAAAAGTAAAAAAGAAATGTTTCATTGTATGACTTGAGTAGAATTATTTAAATTGGGATTCACGTTTTTGTACGCAACCTTTATTCATTTACATTTAAAGTTTAAAGCCCTTGCTCAATTTTTAATTGTTTTGATAGTGAGTTAAAATTGCCAAAACCAAATAACCTTTATGGAACAGGATGCTTTCCATACATATACAGTATGTTACTTTAACAACGAATGGGTATGTTAATCTAGTCCTGATGAAGTCCTCTGCATGAAATCCTAACTTTACTGAAGAGATGGGATATCACTGTGTTGTGTGTTTCATGCTTTGATTCCCTCTTTTCAGAGTGTGACATTCTAAACATTTCTTGTTACTTCTGGAACCACGAGCTGAAATTCTACAGTTCTGATATGTTTAAGATTAGAGTGGAAAAAATACATTGGGCTCTTAGGTATATACATATATTCATGGCAAAAGCAACTTTGAGGATTTTGGCATGAAATATCCAGTTTAAATTTACCACTGCTTCAGCTTGATGACTTGCCTTCCATCCAGTAAAGCCATGAAGTAGAAGCTGTGCTTGTACCCCAGCACATCGGTGCTAATCTGGAGTCTTTCTTTGCCTGATAATGGAGACAGATTCAAGTGTGCAACAACCATGTGACATGCCAGTCAGCATTTAGTTAAGGAGAACTTTTAGGAGAGAACATGTTGCCAAGGTAATAATGGTTTTAATTATTCTGGAAAGATATACGAAAAATTTACCTGACTTTGCCCTGAAGTCAGCCCACCCTTAACTAACGAAGGTTTGTGTCTGTGCGCTTAAATTTATTTAACCTGTGCATGTATTCTTGTACTTTAGAGAAATATGAGACAATTTTTACTCAAATATTTGAAAAGTAAACACAAGTTTTTCACTGTTACGGATGGCTATAATTTACTAGAGTTGGAGTGCAGCCTAATTCTGAGTATTTTTATGGGATTTATAAAACATACTCTTTTGGTTTTGTTTTTCTGATTTCCTTTGTGTTTTCAGCCTTGCCACCCCGTCACCACCCAAATTATTTTTAACTTCTGCATAGGAAAAAATAATCAGTTTTTGTGGTCTTGAGTACTAGATCAAGTGACATTGTCTTATTTTGCAGAATTTGTTCTAAACGTTAGGTGTTTTCTCTGCAGCTGTGGTAGGTTACCAGTGGGATGTGCACGTCGCCCAGGCACTTCCTTCTTTTTATAGATTTTTGCTCTGCTTTTTGTCTGCAATTCAAGAATGGATTTCTGTGCAAGAAGCTTAGTATGTATTTAAATGTCTTCATAACTCACACTGCAATGTGCTTTGTTTGCACAAATATGTTCTGCATAATGATAACATACTTTGTGTGAATTTTATTTCAATTATAAGAGGAGTATAAGTTCTGTTTGCTTTGCTGCATATCTCTTGGAGGTTTTGGCTGAGGATACCTATCTAAATTTCAACTCAGTAACTTCTTGTTTGTCACAATGATCTCTTAAAGATCTTGAAACTCAAGCTCTGCCTGAGTTGTGTGTTAACATATTCAGAAAGTCCTTGGCTGTGCAGTATTTCTGACATCTCCGAGTCTATCTTGTTTCTAAAAGTCAAGTAGAAAAAATGCGTTACAGTCTTCCAGTTCAGTCACTGTTTAGTAGTAAGTGAAATCATTCAAAAAATTTAAAGCAATTTTCCATCAAGAATAACATTCATAAATGAATGTCATTACTGACTTGTCAGCTAGTTTTGCTGTAGGCATCAATCTTCAGGGTGCTTCAGAGTGTCCTGGAGAAAGGAAGGAGAGAATGCTTTCCTTTTATTTTTACTGGTGGGTTATTCTAAATAGAAATAGCAATATTTGGTCAAGATGAGTGAAGAAGAGCTGAGTAGCTAGGCTAAGAAGGCCTGAGCTGTGGGGTAGACAAAATACATAGATATTGAAAATTTGGGGCTCGGTTTTGATTTAAGAATTCATGAATCAAAGCATGTCTCAGTTTACAACACAGTGGAGTAACAGAGGAGATCTGGAAGTGATCAATAATGGCAATTAACAACAAGTGTTTTATGGCAATTTGAAATGTTGCTTCACTTTCTGGAAATGAAATGAAATTGATCCTCTTCTGCCTTTTACTTCACCTTGCCTAGTTTTAACTTTCTTGTAAATGATTAACAGCAAGAGAGAATTGTCTCTATGCTAACTTGTCCTCCCAATAATTTTATTGCCTTATTTATTTTAGTGCTTCAACTGCTTTCATAGACTACCTTTTTTTCTTTTTTTCTATTCCCTTTGGTCCTCTTTATTCATCCAGGGATATTTATGATGCTTCTTTTTGGTCCCCACATATAATCTCATGGTTCAAATTTTTCTTGTTCACTATACTTGTAATTAAGTGTACTGTTCTTGAACCTTGTATCTTATTTCAAATCTCTACAAGAATTATCACGTCAGGATTAGCCACATGCTGCAGAATAAGAGGTAATAAATGGAAAAGGATAGTGACTGGGACTAATTCATGCTGTCAAGAAGAAACATAGTAAAGGACTTTACAGCGTAAATGCCCTGCAATATTTCAAACTTGACACTTCAGACTATCGACTGTTTATCTGGTCTCAATGCTGAGAGCAGTGAAGGAAATAGTCTTTCAGACAGGCGTGAGGTGTGCCAGGCAGGTCTCCTCGGCTCAAAGGTAGACCGGGAAAGGAGGCTGCAGGAAAAGAGAAAAAGAGACTGTTGGTCGCATGGTTAATTGGTGCCATAGTTTTTATTGTTTGTTGTGTTGTAAAACCAGGTGCTTTTTAGGTTTTTCTAGAAGAATCTTGTAACACTCTTTTGGTAGTATATAGGTTTAATGGGGAGGCTGGATGCCGGATGGCTGCTGGTGTTCAGTGCAGCAGTTAAGATTTGTAGCTGACAGAACTGCCTTTTGTTTTTGCCAACTCAAAGAAGGGAGTCTTGGGTACGTCTCTGAGATTGGTTACATTGATGTAATTATAAGAATTGTATATACCTGCATTTTGCTCCAGAAATTATTTCTCATTATCTTCATTGTGGATTTCATGTCATGTTAACTGTAGCTGACAAAGTCACAGGTTACCAAGATGAATTGCTGATAACCTGTGGACTCAGGTTTTATCAATGGGGAATATTTTCATATTTGAGAGCACCAGGGATCACTGTGATATTCAGACTCTTTTCAGAGATCTGCCCACCATATCGTCTGTAGTTGCAGGAGTATTTCCAGTTCTCTTTGCTTCTGCATACTGAAGACATCTTCCCTCATTGTGTAAGATGATCCAAAAAAAGCGCTCTCTGTGGTTTTTTCTGTGTGTGTGTGTGAAAGAAAGAAAGAATAGGATACGCTTAGGCTTTTTCTAATGTAACTATACTTCTCTTGGAGCTCTTAAGTAAAACTATACAAGCATGCAGGTAGGGAAGATGCAGTGTTTAGCAAGACAGCATGCATTTTTGTTTTACCTCTAATTTGTAAGACTAAAATATTTTTAAAATATATTTTGGCAGGTCATTCAAATTTTTGTCTAGTTTTCTGTACAGAGACATTATCTGTATACCGAATAGTCTAACAGACAATTACAGTAATATGAGAAGCGTATATCCATAGATATATGATAGTTAAATTTTCTGGATTTCCTGACTATGTTTATTATCTTTAGCCATACTTGGCTGCTGCTTACATTTTCAGGAATAACAATAATTAAAAAAAAAACCCACACAAACAAAAGTCTTTGAAAACAAGAATCTGAAGATGAAAGAATGACCAAAAAACCTTCAATAATTTTACCTTACTTACGTCAGTTAAAACTCTAATATAAAAGAGCAGAGAAATTGTACAAGTTTACATTTCTGTTGCTTTTTTTTTTAGGGAAGGCATATTTATACCAGACCAAGACTTGATGTTCCTCAAAACTCTGTGGGTATTAGTATACTATAAAACTTTAAGTCTTATTCAAAAAACTGTTATAAGAATTAGGACTTCAGTGCTCAATTTTCACGTTTGAAAACTTTTTTATGGTAATTTAACATCAGTATAGTGCAGTCTTTGATACTATCCTCTTCAAATATTATCTGCACCCATCTACAGTTATTTTTTCTCTGGATTTTTTCTCGTTTTGTTTCACTATATTAATGCATTTTCTTTATTTTTCTATATACGTGTTTAAAATATAGCTAAAATTTTAATTACATTTAGTTTTTCTGACCATTGATTGTCTCTTTTATTCGTGACTGGGGCTCACTGTTCTCCCTTCTGTATTAATGTTTTGCCTAAGCTTTAAAGTTGTAATTTATTTATCTTTTTTAAAGTTAAGTCAGGTTTTATAGTATTAAATCAGGAAAGCGACCTGATAATTCAATTCATCATCCATTCTGTCCTTTTCTAGGGGAAAATTGGGATAATCTTGCTCATTATGAATCTTTGAAATTTTCAATTTACATTCAAGACTGAACTGTCATTCTGATCCCTCCCTTTAATCCAGTGATGATACCATGAGACATTTCCATTTGCTAACCTCTCCTGGTGGTTTAGTACTTTTTTCTCTTTCTCTTGAACCGATTTAAGCTGTCACATGACTGCTCAGTGAACTAAATTGGAATTGACTGTTGGGATTTAAGACAAACTTTTTTTTTTCTTAGTTGATTAGGGAGATTATAGAAAAGGTTGCCACGTTAATTTTAGACCAAGTCTAGTTCATTGTGTTTATCACAACTACTTACATCATCTTAAATGAGGGAGCACTCCAAGGGTAGAAGAGTTCAGACAAAGACAGGAGGAGGGAAGGGCAGCTGTCTGATTAATATCAGTTTAAACTGATTGGGTGGTTACATTGAAATAGATTCCAATAATTTCAGGTTATTATGTATCTTTAAGTAGCAGCTGATCTATCAAAGGATTCCAAAACTGTCACATAAAGGTATTACCTGCTCCCTGTAATAAAATGCAGTAAAGTAGAGGAAAAATAACACCATGTAATTTGTTAAACCAATTAGTAATATAGTAAGAGATTACACATCAGAAATTGATTATAATTTTCATGTTCAATTGAAAGTGTAATCTCTTTGTTCTGAAGAGATTTTAATCCAAACACTAATGTTAGTATTCAATTGCTTGCTGTAAGGTGAAATGATGGCTACTTGAAAGAGAAGTGTAGAATGTGCAGTGCCCTCATAGCACCTACATAATAAGAAATTGCACAATATGGACAGACCTTTTAGTATCTAGTTTAGAAACACATACATCATATAAACTTAGACGTTGTTTCATTTCACGTTAGTATGACAGTTGAAGAGACCACAGCCAGTAAATATAAAATTCAGCTCAGAACAGTTTTAGAAAAATTCAGTATGTATTTTCAGCTGAGCTGTATGAAGCACCCCAGGCGAAAAAGAATGAGAAAGCTGGTTTTGAGGATGGAGAGGAGTCAACAGAGTGTTGGATGGTGGATGAGAGTGTAATGTATTGGGAAGAAATTAGTCATTATAAATATAGGGGCTTTAGCCATTGCAGTATTTCCTTCATTAAAGAATGAGAATTATTTTGAAAAGGGCTTCTTTATACTAATTTCCGGAAGAGAAAACCAAGAAATGTACTAGAGCTGCCCAGACTGTCAGTTTAACTTTATGAAAGTGAAATTGTTAATTCTGGGAACCAATCAATTACCTGTGAACATCCTCATATTTAGGAAGTTTTCTGATGGGACTTCAGTTCAGTTGACCATCTGTTTCAGACCTGAACCTCCCACTAACAGCATTTGTTGGGAGTGCCACATGTGAAAAATGGTCTCCTCCGGTAAATAAACACTGTGTAAGGGATAAACTGGAGGCATGGAATGTTTCCTGTTGTGATATGGTATGTAGGAATTGAAGCCACCATGTACATTAAAACCTATCTATATCTGTGTAGGTTAATAAATAGCTTTTGCTTTACTTCTCCTTTTTTTGTTTTGGATCCTGTTACTTTGGCACAGGCACTCAGATATTCATATTTTAGAGTTCATGCAGATACAGAGGAGAACCACACAATTTCCTGAGGACTGCTAGCAGATCGTAGGCCTCATTATGAACAGCTTACAGCACCATCAATCAATAGGCTTCTCTGTGGCTTCATACTGGAAAAGACAAAGAGGTTGTCCATCCTCAGGACCATAACGGAAAGCACAAGCCAAGACAGTCTGAAGGGAACACTGTGTGATAACATAGACTTTGGTACCAGCCAGCACTCTCCCTAGGCTTTAAAATAAAAACCCACAAAGATTAGACCAGGTGAAGACCTCTGGGGACCTTCCATAAGCCACTGAAGCTGCTGCCTCAGCAGGCGTGAAGCAGCTGCAGATCTATATAAGGAAAGAGCAGCCAGTAGATGTGCGTGCTTACAGGGTGAGCAGGATGTTCCAGATGGCTCTTCAGGTGCTAAGGAGGATGCGTTAGCATTTTTCTCTGTGAAGAAGGTGTAACACATGTTTTCTGAAGTATCATAGAATAAATTGTATCGATACCATATTAAAATTTAGTCTGCCTAATTTTAAGTGGAGCTGAGTGATGGCAGCCCCAGTAAAGTCAACTTCAGTTCCTGACATCAGGGCAGTACCAGTACTGTGGGAGAGCCTTCTCATCTCATCTTCTAATAATTTTGAGAGCTACATTTTAGCCTTTTTTTTTTTTTTTTTTTTGCTTATACTTTCTATACTGATGGGCTTGTCTCCTTGCTATGTGAAGGGGCTGTGAATTTTACATTTGCAAACTAAGGCAAGGAAATGTCATTGAAATCTTACCAATTAAGAGGGAAAGAAATTTAGAAATTACAAGGGAAGTGTGCTTGTTAAAATAAAATTTTAAAAATCCAGTTAGAAATATACTTGACCTGAAGTTCCTGAAAGCAATTGTCATAAGCACCATAGCAAGGAATGAGGAAAAGCAAGAGCTCTTTTTACTTGAGGTGTAGTTCAAATGAAACACTATATTATTAAGTGACCATTTCATAAATATTACTTAGTTATATATTTGTGATTTTACCTTGTTTTATCATATACTTTTATGAAGATAGCAGTGGCTAACAGAAGAGGAGTTCCTTTTGTTTCCGTGTAAACATGAGTCCTCAAAGGCAGAAAAGACTCAGGGCATGAGCTTTTCTTTTCCCTTATCAAATCAGTTAACAAATACCTGTCTATTTTATTTTGTGAAAAACAAGGTAATCAGCTCCCTCTTTGGGACAGAGGGGAGGAGGTGAGTTGGAAAATAATAGTGAGGTTTCTTCTCTTTATATCTTATGTGACTTTAGTGTAGGATCACTCATGGTGTTTTCTGCACTGAGTTGCTTGTTAATAATATTTTGAATGTCATTTTAGTTTACTGAGTCCTGGCATGTAATCAATACTACTTTTGATTTACCTAATCAGGTTTGCATATTACAACCTAAATAATATATGGATAGGCATTTAAGGAGGGAACACTTCTCCGTTTTCTTCTTTGAGGATTACGTTTGTATCTATATAGTATAGAGAATATAACTGTAGACTTTCAGCTACATACACTGCCAAAAATTAGTATTGCAAGTATTGTTTTGTCTGTGTTAAGAATCTCATTGAACTGAAAGAAAGCAGACCTTACTGAGGAACTCAGTTTTCAACCTATACTGCCAAAGCGAAGCTTTTTCATTTTTTCATCTGAACCATTACAATATATTAGCACTTCTTCATCTGGTTTTGGTTTTGGGTTTGGTTTGGTTTTTTTTTTCTTTTATTTTCCATATGCCATTCTAATGACTTGCTTTGTCTAATATTTTTGGTGCTACAAGGAACTTGTAAGCAACTATAAAGTTTAAAGTAAATGGTTGCAGTTAACATTGTAAGGAAATGAAAATGAAGCCATATTTTTATAATATAGAACAAACTTGACATTTTCTTAAAAATAAATGTGTTTTTCTTAACACTGAGCACAGATGCATGTTGGTAAATTTATTTAAAATGTCTCTATTTTTTTAACAACTGGCAATTGCTCTGTCAGCAAACACTATATTGTACATTAAAATGTAGAGGGCAACCAGTTGCTGTTTTTTCAAATCACAGGCACAAAAGTATTTTCCTTGCATGGAAAATCAAAGAAAATACCATTCCTTTTCCAATAAGATCACTATAAGCTTCAACAGTCTTTAGCAATTTAGGTTACTTTAGTTAGTAACCTATATGGGTGAATTACATAAGAAATTTATTCATGAGGGACTCAAGCCACTTGCCTGCTCAAATTAATCTCTTAATTTCTCACAGCCTGTTATCATTAGCGTTAATACGAGCATTATGTGAGCAAGGGTTGTTCAGTCAGACTCTCATTAGTTTGGTTTCCTCCTTGCAAAATGAGCACGGTGTGTTGTTTCTCTGCATCAGGAAGCCCTTACGGAAACTTATTGGACTATGGTATCCCAGAAAATACAACCCTTGAATTCATAACTTTCGTTGGTAGGTGCCTGTACATTTTGACCACCGTGAAGTGATACCATTGTTTTTTTCAGTTCTCCATTTCAGTGATTGAAGCAGTGACATAACAGTGACTGTTACTTGCTTGTTTCCAGTGAAGTGAAATGTGTTATTTTTAGTAAGTTGCACCTTAACTGTCCTCCAACCTGAGTTAGTCTATTTTTACAATTATATTCACATGGAAGAAAAGAGTCTGTGGATGCTACAAGAAAGTACCATAATTGCTGATCTTTACAGATAATAAACAGACTTTAAATAATAAACAGACTTCACTCTTCCAGTCATATTGGAAGTGATTTTTAACGAAGGATAAAGATGGCAGGTAGCAAATTCAGCAAGCGAATTGAAACACTGCCAGAAAACAGGCAGGTTTAGTAACTCAAAATAAATATGTCTGTAGTACTTACCAAAACAGGAACTGGGCTTTACCAGTAGCAGATGGTTTTCACAATATTTTAATAATTAGCATATTTCTGACACAATTATACCAAAAGAGTGTCTGGAAATGGCCAGGGAGTAACATGGGTCAGAGACCATTCCCAACTGCCAGCCTGAACAAAGTCCCTCTAACATTGTGCAAGAGGGGGAGAGTTTGACTTTATGGGTATGAACAAGGCTGTTTCATGGGCCTTTGTACATTCTGTGCATTAGGATAAATCCTCAGTGCCTCTCAAAAACCATGGCAGTATTTTGCTAACAATGTGCTGCTATCATCCTTATATCAGCTGTGGATGAAAACAGCTTGCAGGTGTATGGGAATAAACTAGAGGGGTTGTTCATTTATTTTTTTATCATACTAGGAAAGAACTGCTTTAACTTGATTTTGTCATTGTAAAAGGCTGATCTGTTCTTTGGGAGTTGCTGGTCCGTTCACATTCTCCTATCAGCTTCCTTGGCTGTGCTGACTAAAGCCAGGGCAGGGCTAAACTGAACTATAAGCTTCCTGAGAAGGCGATGGTTCATTAGTGGAGAAAAAAGTCAAGGTTAGTTTTCTTCATTCTCTGGGCAAGCAGCATAGCACAGCTTGTGTCTGTACAACTGTATCCCTCTGAGGACAAGGTGGTGGTTTATCCACCTGCCTATTGGAAACAGCTGCTGCTCAGAACTCGCACATTCAATGTCAAGGAGGGACCTAGCGGGCATGAATTAAAGACAGGCTGAGAGGGGTGCCAGTGATTGTGGGATTCTGTGTTTCTGTCATAAAACAGTGTAGCACTGGCCAGCCCTGGCACTGGCCCTGTTCAGTTCACTGGTGCAGACATACCCACGTGGTACCTTTCAAAAGCAGGAATTTCTGGTAACTAGATCGACTTAATTTCTGGTTTTTTTTTTCATAAAAATATACAGTGTTCACAACACCAAGACAGGAGAAACTGAGAGAGGGAGCAAGAGAAAACCAGTCTTCTGAAATAAGCTGGTATTACATGTAGGAATCAATATTAATGCTCTGTCTCTATAAATTAACAGCATGAGTTAGCACTTACTCTCTTGTATGTTACTATTTAGTCAGTTATAATTTACGTATACAATCAAAAATATTCTTGGAGAGCAGTGCTTTTGTTTTTGGATAACACGAACCCTCATCACTTTTTCAGCTATTTTTCCCCTTCTGTTTAATCTCTGTTAATTCCTGAGATTCTTTCGTCATCCAAGAGCTTTTCATAGTGAAAATTTTTCTAGGTTTCGTAATAAAAGGAAAAAGAAATAAAGCTACCAGACTGTTCAGAAACTGTGGGGTGTGGGGTTTGTTTGTGAGTTTTTGGGTTTGTTTTTAGTAAGGAGGCCAGATCTTTTTTTTTTTTTTTGGGTACTCTTCTTCCTGGTAATTCTAAAAATGAAGTTTTGTGTGTACATGGAAATAGGTAGATTCAGGTTATATGAAACCTTTGTAATGAGAATATATTTTGTAACATGCACGTTTGTTGGCTACCTGAAGTCATATTACAGTTTCAGTGAAGATATCCTGATACTGCTTTCTGATATAATTTTGAGTCTGAAACATTTTTAAAAAAATAAGTTTGATAGGAAAATGTTCGCTGTGTTCAACATTTGCCTCATTTGTCCTTGAGTAAGTGCTGGAGGTGTTTACTGCTGTTCCTTTCTAGTTGAGATGAATATTGATTTTGGATATAAAATTAAGAAAAATTTTCTGCAGCATGCTGCTAGATAATATGGTAATGAAAATTAATCATGAGCTTGCTTTGCTGTTATTCATAACTGCCAGTTTTAGCAGAAACATTTCACTGCCATATTGAAATAAAAGCATCAAGAGTGACCAAATATTTTGTTGTCCCAAATAAATTAATACTGCAACAACAAAATATATTTAATAAAACAGTGATGTCATGCTTGTGTAACATCCCTTTTGAAGGGTTTGCTTTTTTTTTCAAGTTCACTTTGTGTTGCAAGGGCATGCCAAATGAAGAGAACAGTGCTGTTGACAGATCTGCCCAAGAAAACACACCTGTCACATTACCTACTTAGGTACCTGTGTAGTCTGTGCAGCATTGCGGCTTAAGTGTCATAATTCTGGAGAGATTTCATTGCTAGATAAAGAACAGCATGGATTCTGATATGAAGATACTTCGAAATGCGAGTAGTCTCTTGGGGATATATGGCAAAAATGAAGATAGGATTTGTAGAGGCATTGTAAAGCAGTTGGTCTTGGTTTGGTTTTTTTTGTTTTTTTTTTTTTTTTTCTTGTTCTCATGCAGGAATGTCAAGCTGAAGAGAAAACAGTGAAAGAAACTAGAAAGTTTGTAGTAGACAACAGTATAATATCTTTTTCAAGATTGTTTAGTTCTCCTGGTATGATATTCCAGTCCTCTGACAGTACTCCTAAATACGTCAATTTCACTTTTCATTAAAACAGTCCTGCATTTGGAGGCAAGGTTAATGAAAAATACAAATCCCAGTATAAGTTCTTGAGGTGCTTTACTAGGAATGTTTCTCCAACCGTAATTTTCACCACTAGCCCATTATTCTCTTTTACCAGTTCTTTACACATTTTAAAATTCTTGCACTTACGTATGCTCTCATTATGTAAAAATTCCTAATGCCATATTGTATCACGTAAATCCCTGAATCTAGATAAATCCTGTAAATCTAGATAGGTGAGACCAACTGCATTTTTTTCCACTTCAAAAAAAAAAGAGGCTTATCAAAGATAAAAGGATAAAATAACACAATCTACTTTTTATATATTAGTATACTAATCATTTCAGAATTCTGGGATGGAAATAAGATAGCCTTGATAATTTCAATATTCTTCTTATCATGAAAATTGTAGTTCCTGCTAATTCCTGTTACTCATGTTGCCCTATTGTCTGCTTCATTAATTGCATTCAAATTGATGAGGTGCAATCTAGTTTTGGGGACACAAAGAAGGCTTTTAATTTCTACTCTGCTGTCCTTATTGATGAGCCTCAAGTTTTATCTCTGAATTTTTGTGGATAAAGAACATTATTTTTTATTTTTGTTGAAAAATTTATCTGTTTTCGATAAGCATGGAATCATTCAGGTTGGAAAAGACCCTTGCGATAATCAAGTCCAACCATCAACCCTACTCTACAAAGTTCTCCCCTACACCATATCCCCCAACACCGCATCTAAACGACTCTTAA
>JAOXJK010000012.1:80264531-80277516 GCA_025774025.1 Xenus cinereus
GTCTTGCACTAGTATTTCAAGCCCCTAAATTTTATTTTCTAAGCTGCTGGTATAAACAACCCTTTAGTTATTTCTCTTGACAGTGTCTTTTTTCTCATAGAGATTAACTCCCATATTTTCCCTAAGTGTACGCGTGACCTAAATCCTTCTTTCAGTATTAGTACTTTCTTTCCCAGTGCTGGCAATTAATCCAGTTCTAGATCCATTACTTTTCCCATTAAATTTGTTAAATTGCCTTTCTTCTTCTAGTGATTAAAACCAGATATTCAGATCATTTCAGACCTGGCAAAATTTTTATCTATATTTGCTGATTTAAAGTTCTTACTACTCATACCTGCCTCAGTCTCGGGTGGAATCTGTGTCTGGTATCTTGATGGTTGCTTTCTGTTTGTTGATGAATTTTAGATATTCTTCCCTAGGTGATATTTCACTTTTTTATTATATTGTCTATTTTTTCTAGAAATTACTGGAATTCCACCAAAGTTCTCCTTTTATTTATTTAGTGGCTTTTTTAGGTATGCTTTCTCAAAACATTTGGTTGACAGCAGATGACTGAAGGGCTTTCAAGATTTGAGTCTTGAAAACTTTTAGGGATGGAGACTACACAGTCTCTATAGAGAGGTTATGGCTTGTTAATAGCAATGGCAGCTCTGGGCCAAGCAGTTCGAGATGAAACTCACTAAAGGGAAAGTTTATGGACAGAAATGTGTAATTGGAATTTCTTCTCACAAATAATATCATTTGCTTCTGACCTTGGCTAACAAGCAATTTTGGAATGCATCATGTTGTGTTGCTTGATGAGTAAGTTTGCAAGACGATGAGAGTTGCTTTGCCTGTGAGAGGTAAGATTCGAGGTACTTTTTCTTTGAAAGTCTGGTAGGTATTTTGCAGAACAAAAAAAAATTATTTTGTGTCCTGTACAGTTAATCTCAGTTACATTGTGAATCATGTTTAATAATCCTAGAATGTGAGTTCTCTGTAATTAAGCTGTCTTCTCCAGGGTTAGGTACTCCCTTTAAGATTAAGAACTCCAGCAGCAAAAATATCTTCAAACATGTATTGCTGCAAAGTAAATGAAGAGGGAGTAGCTACAAAGTCTACAATTGCATACATCCTCTCAGGCCATCAGTTGTTTTGTGTATTTTATTGAACTCTGATAAATCTAAGATAATCTTGTTGGGTGCCATGCTCTTTAAAGGGCAAGTGCAGCTCATCCTGAAGTTAGAGATCTGCATTCTTTGCCAGGGTGGGAAGTTGGACAGGCGGAGTGCAGAGCTGGCTGTAGGGCTGAGCATGTTACTCAGATGAGTGATCAAGGACATCAACCTGTGAAGGCAAGCTTGTGACGCTGATATTCCTTGGCTTTTTTTGATTTTTTTTTCAAGGAAGTTCTTCTGTTCAAATATTTCATTGATATTTCTGTATCTCCTCTAGTCAGTCTGGTGATACTTCACCTTCTAGAGCCATCCCCTGAAGAGGACAGAATCTCTTCTTGTGATCTCATTTCACTAATATTAGCATACTCAGGACTAATCTGGACTGATTCATGTTAATGAAAGGTTTTCATGTTTTAGCTGCCTGTACACAAACATACTTTGAAAATATCAACAGCATAGTTGAGTGGGATTTAGCAGCCTTAATAACATGTTAGATGTCCTGGGATATTTACCCATGGCCAGAAGACTGCTTCAGAAGGTCTACTGTAAAATCCAGTGTTATATCTGACTGTCCCATTTCAGAGTCTTTAGATACCTATATTTAGCCAATCTCCCCCACAACTTTTCCTGGCTCTGAATGTCTGTCTAAAAGAAGATGGTGGCTGATCACTAATCTCTATTTGCCCTTTCAGCAAAGTTCTAATTTCTCATGTACTGACAGCTTTTCTCTGTTATTATACTTGTTTGAATTTATTATCCATGTTGGGCTTATTTTTTATGCAATTGAGCTGATCACTTGCAAGGCCAGAAAAATTTGGGCTCTAACAGATAACAACCAGTCTAATATCAGGTAATTAATGGCACATCTCTTTGAGAAGAAAATTTGGATCTTGGATTTCCAAGAAATAGTGTATAGGAGTAAGAAAATCTCCTGGTCAAACTTGAGATCTTAAGAAAATACACTAACAGAAATAAATAGTAAGAAAAACACAGTGGCTTAATGTATTGTTTTGTGTTCCACTGAATGCGAATCCTATAGCTTAGAGGAAACAAGGTCTGAAACCAGAAGCAGAAAAGGTGAGAGAATGAATTAACAGCAGCAGCAATTGGGTATTAGTATGGCTATAGCAGTAGTAGTAGTAATACTAATACTACTACTAATAATAATAAAGATTTCCACACATCTCACTGTATAACCCAAATCTTAATACTAAGGAGAAACATATCAGTATCGTGCATGCAAAGAACAACACTGCTGTCATTCCTACTGGAATTTTAATTCATAAAGCTATCACTCACAGTTTCTCTAAGACTAACCAAAGACCAGTTGTCCCAGTGGGATATTGAGAGGAAATCTATCCTCTTGCTCTGCGACTGTAGGAAGTAGGAAGTGACCCAGAAGAAGCTAGCAAAGATGAAACCAGAGAATTTAGCAATGAAGAAATTTCCTAATTCTGACGAACAGAAAGTGAAAATAGAACAGAACAGGTCAGACTGTGAACCTTATAATATTTTTAAAGGGTAAACTCCACAAAGCTGATTCTGTTTCTATTGTATGGAAGAGTTGCAGGACTATGTGTGCAAAAAGTCAGGTCTTTGATGACAGATCCCTGATGCTAAGAATCAGCAGCCTAGTGCTGGGGCAGTTGATAGTTTAACTGTAATTGGCTTGCACTGTGCAACATGGGTAGCACTGGCTTTTTGTTGTTGTTTTTTGGTAAAATCTAGCTGTTATTGGTTGTAGTTCCTCTGGGGTGACTGGAGTTCTCTGGTACTTGCCAGTTATATTACAAGGAGGCAAAGGAGGAGCCATAGGAATTATATCATTGTGGAGGCATTTCTGCAACTCCTGCTGATACCTTGACCCAAACACTTGTTCAAGGACTTTAGGGTATATTCGAAAACTTTCCTGTCAAAAACAAGATGGTTTCTTGACTTGAGAGATTATGTCTTATTGTGGGGAAAAACAAAGCACCCATCTGTGGAACAGAGGGCTAGGCTTGCTTATGGCTTCATGTTTCTTATAATGAATGATTCATGAGTATAAAGCAAACAGTGCATTTTAAGAAAGTTTAAAAAGCTTCTTTGTAAATGAAGTTCAAATGCGACTATGTTTTACTGGTAGAATTTACAGTACAGTGAGTGATGCTTTACCTCATGGTCTCTTTTAAAACTCATTAGTCTTCTTTATATGGCATATTCTTCCAGTCTCATAGATCTATAGGCATTAAAGCTGGTCAAGTAAAAAAATATCAAATAGGTAAAAATCTGCATATGTGTCATTGGATTTTCTGATAGGGTGCATACAGGAATAATGCAAAAAATATTTTCTAGTGGTCTTAATATATCTTTATTTAACTTTTTAGTAGTTGACTTAAATTTATTGGTATCATTAACTGTGAGATTAGTCAGGTGACGATACCTATGAAAAGTCAAAACTTTTCATGAGATGGTATCATTAGAACACGTATTTGAGAACGGCTGGTAAGTAATTAATGTATATAAATGAAGAAAAGTATTCTCTAAAATACATTTAATTCTAAATTTGTGCAAGATTAGGAATAATTTTGTTGTTGTTTTGAGTATTTTTTATGTGTTCTGAACAGTTTCTTTCAGAATCAATACTTCCTTAATTCTCTATGGCAGTAATTCATAATTATTCTAAACCCAAAAGGTTTTCAAATTAGCTCATTTTCCTAAACTTAGTATGAGGTATGAAACCAAGAATTACTTCCAAGCTAGTTACAAGTCTTGAAAATATCATTGCTGTACATTTAATTATTTCAATTGGAGTTCCGATCTTTAACGACTGCTTAAAAATAAAAATTCATAATTTACTGTAGTACTGACTTTATAGATCTTAACATCTTCATGTCCTGCTGCAAGGGACAGTGCAATACCTATGCTGTTGTCTTCTTACTTAAGTATCATGCAAAGAAAAATATTTTTATCTGACCATTTTCAAACTTTTTTGCTCTGTTTCAGTGAAAGCTGCTGAATTGTCCAGCTTCTGATGTCTTCAGTGGAGACTCACAAGACTATTTGACAGAAAACATATTTCTAAGCTCTTGGTTAGTCATCAACTAGTAAGTAGCTTCTCGTAGTCTCATACTATTCATTCACCTTCAGTGAAGTGTTTGGGTTGTCTCAGGTAAATAACAGTTTTTAAAATTTCTTCACCATTACCTTCCCTTTCTTTTCTATAAAAGCATTTGTCTCTAGTGTCTGGTCTCCTTTAAAGACACATTTAAGTCAGTGATTATAAGTACTTTAGCAAAAAAGGAGCATTTTCTTAGTACTTCTGTTCAGCATCTATCAGACTGCTGCTCAGTGACCTGTATTACTCCCAGAGTGTGAAGCATAAAGAGAAATAAGAACTCGGTGTATCGTCTGCAAAGAAAAAAAATGTTGCTCCTTTAGCCTGACAGAAGTGGTCAAGAATGGTATCTAGCAATCAATTTCTAGAGTTGGTAAATCCAGTTAAATAGTACCTGAACAGCTAGCTTCTATTATTACCCACCTGTTTTCTTACTATTTAACATACTTTTTTCTTCATACCGATAGCACTCTTAATTCTTTTAATTTCTTTAGGAAAATTGTAAGCCAGTCATTTTAGCAGGTGCTCCTGTGGTCTTGCTATACCCATTGTGCAGCATAATAATTTTTTGCTTTCTTATTTTTGTGCTTTGTTTCTAAACCTAAAGAAGAAAACTGGGCTGATGGGAGAGCAAGAAGTTTAACATTTGAAGTAGCAAAATTATAGAAAAAAACCCCAGACTGTAAAACTGCCAAATGAGGGGAAGGTAGCTGCACCATTTGATGGTACTTAGAAAATTCTGGTAACTTTTTAAAAATGTTGCTGGTGGAGATTGATGCACTTCTCATCACTTCTCATCAAAACATAGTGATTTGGGGTTTTCCCCCCCAAAAATATATAAATGTTATTTTAACTTTCAGTAAAAAATTTAAAAAAACCTTAGTTATTTGACAATTGCATCAGTTTGAGTTGGAATATTTTAACTGGTCTCAAAAATATGCATTTGGATCTGTTTACAAAATCTTAATCTGTTCTTAAACAGTCATAGTCCATGGAAACTAGCAATACTTATTTATTAATTTACTATTTGGTGAAATAGAAATTAAAATTGTAGTGGCCAAAATCTTTTCTAATGAGTCAGTCCAATAATATAATTTAAACGCACCACTTAGGTATATCAAAAATAAAGATGTATTTCTCTGTAGGGAACAAGTGTCAAGATTATTTATTTCAGAATTTGATAGCTCAACTTGATCATGCCATTTTTTACTGTTTAACTTACAAAATAACAGTGAGAATTATGTTCTCATTTTTAATGTTGTTATATTAATTTTAACCCAATAAAAACAGATGTTGATTGAACTGATTGAATTGGCAGGGAGGATAGTGAAATTCAAATGATTAATTCAGTGAACTCTCATAGAAGGCGGCAATATCTAACAAAAAGCTGGAAAGCAAAATAAGACTTAAACTCAGTGAAAAATAAAACAGGAACCAAGTATTAGAAATCAAAGAAAGAAAAATGAAGTTTTTTTTTTATCAGATGATCTATTTAACCCAGGGTGAGAGTAGCTGTAGAAATTTGCTAATTTGGGATGTTTGGGATTTTTTTATCTCTCCAAGCCTTTAAATGTAGTCTGAATGTATAGATTTATAAGATAAAATATTTTTTTCTAGTTTCATAACAAGTTAATGAAATTTGCAAGAGAGGTGAAATTTGCAAGATTAGGTGAAATGATTACATGTGCCCTGTCTTCAAACATATACAAGAAGGGAACATATTCAGTTATGCACCTGCTCTTACCCTGAGAAAGCTAACAAATCACTGAGTGGGTTTTTTGTTGGTACTACATCTAACTGCAGTGTGCATTGTGTCAGGTATGTATGACTGACTTAGAGGAGAAGGATATTTAAAGCATGGGAATGCTACAGGTGTTTTTTCAATGTCATTGAATGTCATGAATCTTTTTCAACACTTCTAACTCTTGAATAATTTTGGTTTGCTTCTGTATTTTCTTTTATCACATTAATGTAAAAGCAAAAAAGCTCTTATAGGGAACAAAGCCAGGTTTCTGTTCTGGTGTCCTATAAAAGCAAGAGAGCGATTGATGTCAGTGAGCCACAGCTAAAGACATCACTGCTTGAGCGGTGTGACACTGTGCATGGTATCATTGAGTAGGTGAAAGTGTAACTCGGAGAGGTGGAATAAAGACATTCATTTATAAAGGACTCATCAGATGACACATTCACAAATTCATGATCTTTTTGAGGACTATTACAATGGTGTACATTTTCAAAGCCTTTGAAAAGCTTTAGCTGTACAGCTCCCTTTTATGTCAGCAGGAGACATGCTTTGCTGTGGTAAGATTTAGCTGACTTTCACACACTTTGTTACTAGTTACGAAAGGAACAAACTACTTCTGAGTTGGTGTTAAAATTTCTATTGACATTATTAGATTTAGGACTGGATTCTCTGGACCTGGTACTGTGTAGTAAACTGAGAGTGGGCTGTACATGCTTGGTAAATACCCATCATCTGCAATTTTAGGAAAAAAAAAGAAATTAATCCATCCCTCACAAATACTTGCTGTTTCAGTGAAAGCACTCTTGCATACAAGTGAAAGATTATACTGACAAGTAGTTGTGTGTTGTGCTAAAGTATGAGAGAATAAACCATCAGCTGTACTAGATCAGGACTTGAAGCTCCTGAGCTTAAAGGAAAATTAGCTGTTGGCCAGCATATAGTCATTTTGGTTTGAGGGCAAACTGGACCACGGAGGAACTGAAGACATGTTTCTATGGTGTTGCCTTCTAATAAGATCAGAGGAGTTGTTATGATTGTAAGAAATGTTCCGTCACCTTTGTTTGAAGGACGTCCCCTGAACGAGAAGGATGAGTCAGTCCTGGCACAGCCATATTGGCTTTATCTTATAGGAAGACATCTCTCTGTCAGGGAATGATTACCTCCTGATTCAGAACAGTTTAAGATTCCCTAAGATGAACTGATGTGAACTGGGGTGTAGCCCAGCAGCTCTGCTGCACCCTGAAGAAAAGACTAAAACGCAAAAGGTACTAAATAAATAACGAGTGCAAATTGCAAATATGTGGAAGCACTTGTAACATGGGTTTTCAATTAAATTTGTTACAGGAGCATAACAGAGAGCTAGATTAGAAACTGGCACCTTGTTATGTCTGAAAACAAATGAGGTAGAGGGGCATATGCCTAGAAATGAATATGTATCTTTAAGAATGTAGGAGCTTTAACGCACAGTGATGTGGTAAGACGTAATTGACTAATTTGTGATTAAAGGTTAGGAAAGCATAAGTATACATCATTTAAATATAACAGTGATAGAAGATAATTAATTCCTACCCAGATTGGAAAACCAGTTAGCTTTAAGTGGTGCAGGCAGATGAGATTTTCTGTTATGTTACTTTCTGATGATATTCTTGAAGATCCAAATACATTCCAAACCCAATCAGTTGATTTTACAGAATATGTTCAGTAAATGAGCTTATTAAGAAATGTAGCTTGTGGAAATGTATTCGAACTTTGAAGAAATACACCCAGCTAACCTCTTTTTTAATCTGTTAAAAAAAATGGTCTTAACAGAGCATAGTCTCTGATCAGCATTTGGGCCAATGCTCTGCTTTTCAGATGTTGTCTCTTCTGCAGGAATGATAGATAGCATCGCTTATGCTTGCAGTCTATTAGTTTTACCACTTTTCTAAGAATCATGCTGAGAAATAGTTAAGTACAATTTTGGCTTTTTTCAAAAAACCATTTTGTAAAAGAACTGAAAAAGATAGTAATTTCTACCATTTATAAACCTATAGAAATAAAAACCAAAATTGCACAGTGAAATTGTATTTCACCATTTGTAAATTGCTATGTAAACTGCATTGATGTTCCCAGTGGTAAGGTACATTCACTCTTCAAGCATTGCAAACTTTAGATTTGACCACTAAGGACGAGCTGTTTAGCTTAAGGGTTAGCTTGCCTATTTAGTGTTGTATGCTTTTTTAAGTTAGCCAGAAAAAAATAAAAGCTTTGTATTTAGGAAGATGCTTTTATGCTTGGAATTTAACTTTTCCTGTTGAAATTTAAAGTGAAAGGAATGTTTGAATGGTAAATTACAATGATAAATGCTATAGTATACTCTTACTGTTGGCAAATCATTCCTTTTTCCTTTGGAATGACTTAAGTGTTTAGAATTAAACATTTAGATTCAGGTTATACAATTCTAAATAGACGTAAAAGGAAAGGTGTTTGAGGTAGTCGTGCTATGAGGACTGGAGAAGATTTTGGTTGCAATATGAAGACAAACTGCGTGGATGATTAATATTCAGTGAGGCCGATGAAAATTTAATTCAAGTAATTTAGGTAACTGATCATCTCCTTGTCTTTTGCGCAGCAGTATAAATGTAATTTTCTCTCTGTGGTGGTTCATATCAGCTAATTCCTGCACAACTACAGTTGCTGACATTGGGAAAAACGTTGTCTTTGCTTTTACAAGTACCCTTTGAAGCCTACAGAGCGACATTGGCACAGACTGTTAGTAATAATTGAAATGACTTTTCTGCAAGTTACTTATCTCATCCTAACACACCTTATATTTTTGTCTGCTGTAATTTTCTTTCTTGTGGCCCTTTCTGGAAATACAAAGAAAGCCATAGTGAATAAGTACAGAGCACAGGATTCATTAAAAGCTGTTTGAACACCATGCAGAGGATGTGCCGGGAAAAACACACAGGATGAATATTGATTTGTAATGTGTGTTGGGAGTGGGAAAATGATGCATTTCAGACAAAGTTTGCCTTTAATTATTTAAAATATTCCTACTATTTTTACTGACAAAAAGTCTGTCTAGAACTGTGTATTCCTACAGGACTGTGAAGAATCTTCTGTATATTTGAAGGATTATTAGAAATGATTTAGCAGGAATCTATGTACTTATTAAAGGTTGATAACTATAGTGTCTTTTCAGTAAGAGAACAGCAGGCAGATTTCTGGGGTTTTTGTTGGTTTTTGAATGCTCCTATTGGAATGCATGTTCAAGAGAAGAGGAATATGAGGGGGTTTTCTGCACTTTTTGTGGTGTGTGGTGTTTTGGGGATTTTTGGAGGGTTGTTTTATGTGTGTGTGTGTACGTATCTCAGGTAAGTGTATCTGAAAGCTTGTTAAAATAAGTCTACCCTTCTTGTGTTCCCCATAAGTCCATACAAGGACTGTGCAAATTTCAGAGAAATAACAGCAGTTAGAAAAATAGACCAGCCTAGTAAGTGAATATGGTACAACATCTCTTACTGTAGTTTTTTAAAGTTTCTTAGGCTGTCCCTTCTGCTCCCACTTTTCCCTAATACTTGGGAAACAAGTTTTTTTAAAAATGCACAGGGAGATAAATTTCATTTTTTCAGGGCTCTCTCTGGCCCTTGTGAAACTTTGTGTTCTGGGCAGAATTTAACAGAATTTCAGGCAAAGAGGGGCCACAGTTTTCCCTCCTGGCACAAGGTGCAACTGCTGATCCAGGATTGGGTCTCTTGGGACATCAGGAGGAGTCAGCTGAAAAGAATGGAACTGAGCCAGGTTGCTCTCATTCTAACCGACTGCGCAAATCATTGACCTACTATTGAATGGGAAGCATCCCATTGCCATCATTATATCTTAAAAATGCAAGGGGTGGCTTCTATGTTTTTTTCTGTGCAACTTGGTCTCATGGATCAGCTTAGTTAATTGTTTAAAGTGTTCTTTGTTCTTATTTTAACATCTTACTACTTTTTCTGTCAGAGTAGAAAGAGTGAGAGAGTGAGACTTTTCTGGATTTTTTTGCAACATTTATTGCTACTAAAGGAGTACATAGCACAAGGAATTATTGAAAATTCTGTAACTTTCTAAGGCTTTCCACACCATTTTTGCATAACGAAGCAATAAAGATGAGGTGCAGACTAATGGGAGACAAGTGACTAGTTGCAGATTTTGTTCACTATTAATTATGCGCAGACTGTATGATTAACTCATTATTTATAAACGATTAAATATCCCTTGATGTACTCCTGAATTATACCTAGTTATGATAATTGTGGAAAATATTTTTGAGAGATTGTTTCAGAATACTTACTGTGATATGTGCTTAACCTTGTCTAAACGTTGTGAAAAGAAAATAATTAATGCTTGGTCTTATACATATTAAAGATATTATGCTTTCATAAAGTAAATTGGCACCATCCAATGTTTAAATACTGGCTGCAGATTTGAAGAAGTAATCTGCTACTGCTCTGTGGACAGTAATTACAACATGTGCCTAGTGTACGTACTTTTCTGAGTAGGAATATGAAGTGCTCTGGTTCTCAGAAAGGGAGCTTACAGTTATAGGACAGGGAGTGATTGGGCAGAAGTACCAGGATTGTTTCATCATTTTTATATGCTTTTTAGTTAGAGATGCATGCCTCATGCAAAATATTTTTAAACAGGATGAGATCTACTAAGAGAGACACTCAACCCGGGTTGCATGTATAAGATTTCCTGACTGGAGTTCCCTTGGACAACTCATTGGATATCTGCTTTTCTTCAGAGTCTAGATTCTCTTTCTCTGCAGAGATTGCCTTTTGAAGGCAACATATAGCTTTAAAGATGTGACCTAATTTCAAGCATAGAACATTTTCAGCAGTCCTCTATACTTAGTTTCTCCCAAATGCATGTTAGATACTCTATGGTAATAAGTTGACCTGAACAGTAGGACTTGAGATAGTCACAGATGTGAGTACTTGGCTCTTTGACATTATTTATCATATATTATTTTAAAAAGATTACCAGATAAAGTTAGTGGTCCTTTTAGTTTTCCTCTGTAAGCCGTGTAAGGCAAGCAGCCCACACTGCTTTTACACTCTTCCATTCTTGCTACTAACCAAAATGCAACCATGAATTTTAAAGACTGGGATCTGTGCTACCTTAGTCTTGTTTAGACATTTATTCCATAATGAACCAGAGTAAAGCTGCACTAATTCAGAATGATAGCCTTTTGTTTTCCATTTGCATGGATGTAGTTCACATCCTGAAGTGCTGTGTGCTGTAGAGTTATTTGGCAAATATCGATGTTCTCCAGCACTGACAAGCCCCTGTTTTGACTCCCAGGAGCAGAAAGTGATTTATATAAGCTGTCACAGTATTAACATTAGTAATGCTTTCTTCCTCAGCGCTCTGAGAATTAAGTTGCTTGGCTTTTGAATATAAAATGCAACAAAGTAGGAACTGTATTGAATGGCAGTATGAATTTTTAGGTAATGAAAATAGTTTCTCAGCAGATAATGGTTGGAGAGCAGATTCCCCTGAAAACATTTTTTTGGGTTTATTCATGTTTTTTCTTAGCCGGAATTATGCCCTTAAAATTTAGTTTTTTCTCAATTATGTACACGTTCATTCTCAAGAGGTAGTTTGACCTATCTTTGTATTCTTTCCAAAAAGAGAAGACTCGGTATTTTCCCTCTCATAAGTTAAACACAGTTACACTAATGCAGTTCATTGCCTGGTTTTGTTTGGAAGATGCAAAGACAGAAGCAGTGGAACTAGTCAACGTCATACTCTTATAGAAACAATCAATCTACATCATTGATGCAAATAGAAATTTTATATATAAGGAAGAAAGGTAAATTACCCCACAAACTTTACTTTTTACTGTATACTTACTAAAACTATAACTTCCCTCCATGTAACTTCAGTGGGGAACTCAGACCTATTAGTTTGTGCAGATTGTAACCACCAAGTTCACAAGCAGATTCCTGCTTATTTTTTCGTTTCCTCAGTTTTAATTTGCACAGTTTATTTTGACACCTTGCTTTTCTAAAATGTTTGGGAACCTGTTTGCCAATCTCAGGTTGATTACAGAGGTATGATGGAATTCAGAATAGCAAATTCACTTATGGAAACACTGATACTCAGATGTTTTCTCTGGAGAATATACCTTGTCTCTAGAAAAAAGTTTATTTTCTAGTGCTATTTTCTGCCATAGGTTTTTACTTGCAGAGTGCCTTATCATATTGATACTTTCTTATTTATATCACTTCTCACCAAAAGTGATTATTGTTATTCCCTGCAGTACTCACTATGACAAAACTGGTAGCAGGACTTTTATTTCTCATTACATGTTTTTCTACTTCTGGTACTTTTTTCTGAAACATACTTTATCATTGTGCTAGCTGAAGTATTTCTGCCAATGGTTTATAAACAACAAAAAAAAAGGGATTCTGGTAGAAGGGAAAAGCCTTGGCTTACTGTTCTTGTTGCTTTGCACGAATACTCTAAGGGAAACGTCCAATCAACTTGTCAATGGGAACAGTGCCCACATAGCAGATGGTTATGAGTGTAAGCGTACAGAAGACCATGTCTGTGCGCTAAATGTATTTACTGAGGGCAGACTTCCCAGGCTAAAATTTCATATATCTGCAATTTTTGTGCCAATAATGAGAGGATATGCTAGCATTGGTCATCTTCTAAAGAAGTCTAACTTTGAGAAATACTAACATTTTTCTGCATAAAAAGTATTTTATGATAAAACCATTATGTTTTAAAAACTGTGAGATAAAACACTTTTTTTTTTTGTTTTATTACCTATCTGATTAACAAAGATGTATTATATTTATTTTTAAAATTCTTACGTGGGAATTTTAAATAAGACTAACAAGAAGTAAATTTTTCCTAACAGCTACACGTGAATGTATAATTTGAAATAAATACAGATATTATTCTTAGTAAAGTGAAATAATCAATAGGTGGCCTAAAAAACTTTAGGTGAAA
>JAOXJK010000012.1:80292417-80304828 GCA_025774025.1 Xenus cinereus
ATCTTCACAGCTGCACTCTCAAACAGCTCTAATCTCCTCCCAAACATTTTGGGATGCAATTTGAAACAGCTTCTCTTTTTAAAAAAAATATCTGTTGACTTAGTTTCTATTTGTCTTTTTGACTCAAGACAAATTCAGTATTAGCATAAGTAGATATCTTTTGACTGACTCTTCAGTTTAGTGATAGAATAAGGTACAATAGCGGTCTGGATACTTTCATACAAAATATAGACTTCTAGAAATATTACAATTTAAAAGCAAACTTAACATTAACTTCACTTGTTGTTTATACTGAAATTATTTGTTTTTCTTCTTTCCCAATCTTACATTTAGTATGGCAACTTATTTGGCTGAAAGTCTTCACTAAAAACTCATGGTTACTATTTCTGGATTACCTGTAGACAGAATGATCTTTTTTTTATTCTTATTTCATCAGTTGTGAAGTTAATTTCATTCAGGTAAGAGGTGATGTGCTTTTTTCTCTTTGACTACTTTTACAGTAACAGAGAATGACTGTGCTTTGAGAGGACCTTAGGAGATTGCCTCAGGCAACTCCCCTACTCAAACAGGGTTGGTTAGAACAGGTTGCCCAGGACCACAGCCAGCTGGGATTTGCATATCTCCAAGGACGCAGACTCCACAGACACTCCAGGGAACCTGTTCCAGTGTTTGACCCCCCTCACAGCAAAAAAGTGTTTTCTTAAGTTTAAATGGAATTTCCTGCTTCTGTTTGTGCCCATTACCTCTTGTCCTGTCACTGGGCACAACTGAAAAGAGTGTGCCTGTGCATGCGTATAGTGAGATGGTGTTGATGAACGTACAGAGGTAGTTTACTCAAGGGGAAATCTTGAACTCTTTGGAACAAACAGAATTTTTCTTGACTGCGATTGCTTGTCTTTCTCTCTCCTTTAACTATTCATTCTTTTTTTTTTTTCTTCCCCTATAATGGACAGATTAATTGGTAAGATTGGTTCTAATTAGATCTGAGAGAATTCTAGACACAAATTTATTTGAACTTTCAATGCAGTAGTAATATTTTCTAAGTGTTTGAAAATTAAGTATTGGGTTGATTAAAATTATGTCCCTGCCTCTTCAGCCTTACCATCTACTGTAAAAGCTCTCCTTCTGGACCAGTCTGCAAGAGTAGTTTGTGTGATTCTTTTGAATATGATACATACTTTCTTTTACCCTTCCTTTGACAGTGAAAGAATTAACAAGATTAATGATGTTGACATTTAAAGTATCATAATTGGCATCTGATTTAGTATCCATTAACATAAATGAGTCCTGTTACTTGATAGTATTCACTTGTTACTCCTCAAACCTAGATAAATTACTGTACAGTTAAACTAAGAATGTTCAGGTTTTCACTGATTCTTTATAATCCCAATTCATACAGATTTCATGTACATCTGACACTAAAAAGGCCATCTGACTACTTCAGATGGCTGCCCACGTGTATTTTCTTCACAATTTTTTTTCATGTATTTGTTGATTCATAAACTTAAGAAAAATTACTGGTACAAAATTTACCATTATGGTTTCATAGGTGTAATTTTGTAATTTTTGTTTTGTTTTCTTTCTGAACTCTCCGGTCTTATTTTTCCTAAACTTTCTAAAAATACTTTGTGATTGTAATGATACTGATTTTCAGACTATTCTCCTCACTCTTCTACCTGCTGCCCAAAAGCCCTAATGTGAAAGACAAACCTAATGTGAAGCCCATTGGTCTATTTAGGTGTGTGCAGTCAGGGAATTATTATGTCATTAAATGTTTTGTGGTAGTCTGTCATGAGGCCACATGAGTGAGGGTGAGCAGTGTGAACATAACTGTAATAATGTTTCACTGACTGGAAAAGAGGAAACATAACCCCCATTTTTAACAAAGGGGAAAAAGGAAGAGCTGGGGAAACTACAGGCCGGTCAGTCTCACCTCTATCACTGGCAAGATCATGGAGCAGATCCCTCTGAAAAGTGGGATTGAGTGTACCCTCAGCAAGTTAGCTGACAACACCAAGCTGTATGGTGTGGTCAACAGGCTGGAGGGAAGGGATGCCATCCAGAAGGACCTGGACAGGCTTCAGAGGTGGGCCTGTGCAAAACTCGTGAGGTTCACAAGGCCAAGTGCAAGGTCCTGCGCATGAGTCGGGGCAATCCCAAGCACAAATACAGGCTGGATGGAGAATGAATTGAGAGGAGCCCTGAGGAGAAGGACTTGGGGTGTTAGTTGATGAGAAGCTCAACGTGATCTGACAATGTATGCTGACAGCCCAGAAAGCTAACCGAATCCTGGGCTGCATCAAAAGAAGTGTGGCTACCTGGTCAAGGGAGGTGATTCTGCCCCTCTCCTCTGCTCCTGTGAGACCCCACGTGGAGTACTGTGTCCAATTCTGGGGCCCCTAGCAAAAGAAGGACATGGACCTGTTGGAATGAGTCCAGAGGAGGGCCATGAAGATGATCAGAGGGCTGGAGCACCTCTGCTATGCAGACAGGCTGAGAGAGTTGGGGTTGTTCAGCCTGGAGAAGAGAAGTCTCTGGGGATACCTTATAGCAGCCTTCTGGTATCTGAAGGGGGCCTACAAGAAAGCTGGAGAGGGACTTTTTACAAGGGCATGTAGTGATAGGATAATGGGAATTGCTTTAAACTGAAATAAGGTAGATTTACATTAGATATTATAAGAAATTCTTTACTGTGAGGGTAGTGAGATACTGGAACAGATTGCCCAGGAAAGTTGTGGATGCCCCATCCCTGGAAGTTTTCAAGGCCATGTTGGATGGGGCTTTGAGTAACGTGGTCTCATTGAAGGTGGTATCCCTGCCCATGGCGGGGGGGTTGGAACTAGATTATCTTTAAGGTTGCTTCCAACCCAAACCATTCTATGATTCTATAATATCTGGTCAGTCTTATGCTGGATTGCTTCGTCACCTGTGTAATCACCCAGCTCATTAGCCAGCATAGAGCTGCCACCTTGCTCCAGCACTTAGACTGCTTACCTCCTAAGGGAAGCCATGAGAAAGGGGAGTCTGAAGGGAGCCAGAGAACCAAGAATTGAGGGACGCAGGAGGAGACCTGGGAAGGGGAGGGGATTGTGGAGGTGTGGAGCACAAATTTGTAGAAAATTAAGCTTTATAAATTCATAAAATAACCTCTTTTTCTTCTGAAGTATTTTGTGATATAGTATTTACTGTTAATTAAAACCTTGGATGTCTGATTTAGTTTGAAATGGTTGTTAAAAAGTGTGAGAAGTCTTACAAGGAGAAAAAGCTGTGTTTGGAAGATAGATGGGATTTGAGCAGATTGAAAAATTAGGGAAATTGGTTTTGTTTGTCCCTCTTGCGTGAACTGTATCTGCCAAGGATGTACATTTTCCTCTATTTTGAAATAACTAAATTTCATAAATTGCAGTAAATAGGCTTTGATTTCTATTCAGATTTCCAGACTAAATATATTTATCTTCAAAAATATGTTTGCCTATGAAAACTAGCAAAATGTTTCTCTGTGGCAAATAAAGTTTCTATATGTAAATGGCTGTGGGTTTCAAATTAAAATTTATGCTTATCTCCACAATGCAGACCATGAAAACCAATGTTGTTTTACACAAATATATGTACTAATATCTCTCATAACTTTTTCTGACTTGTCATTTACTAAAATATAAAAACTCTCTGTGACCATCCATTGCTACATTCAAGTGATTCATGTAAAGAAGTATATAAGCAAAAAGGGAGGAACGGCAATAAAATGCTTTCAGCTCATTCAATGTAATGTTAGCAAATGAGAAAGAAAGATTGTTGCTGTGCATAGAAGAGTGTTATTTTAAATATTAAGAATGCAAAAATATTTCTAAATTTGAGATTCATTTTATTTCATCAATGTTGCGTTGCAGTTTCTCTGTGCAAAAGGAACACATATTTTATGAATACTTCAAGTCTAGGTTATGAAAAAAAAAAGTATCATACCGGTCTTATTTATGAAAATGAGTTTAAGGAGTATAGTTCCGAAAATTGCTTATTTGGAAAAAGTTATAATGAAAGTTTCTTAACGTATCCTCTGAGACAGAAGAATAACCAAACCAATATTGTTCAGTCATCGCCTTCTGCTAATGAAAACCTGATTAGAGAAATTTTGTGCTGATTGCTACCAGAAAATGGCTTGTGATGTAATGCCTTGACACAGTGAAAAGTAGGGATGAACAAGGAGTTTTAGAAAGTGGTATCTTAATGTTCCTGGACTGTGTGATTCCGACCTCTGATTTCCGTTCTCCCAGGGAGAGCTTCCCATGTATTGGCTCATGGAATAAAACATGTGAAGAACAGGTAATACGTTAACAGGGACTTGGCATTACATGCTCCTAGAAAGTCTCTTCTAGCTCTGCTGGGTCAGATGGGGGGGTGTGTGTGTATACAGAAGAGGAAGCAGTCTTCCAAGTACAGCTAGCTCGGTCACAGCTTAATGCTGTATCCTTTGCCTGCCAGATAGGACTGGTTGGTGGAGATGTATAAGATGGACCACCTACATGTTGTGGCGCAAGTCTCAGAATGGGACAGGCACCATTATGTTGAAAAATATGGCTCTTCCTGTGGAACAACCTCTGTAAGTCTCTGCAGATGAAAAAAGTGTGTATGATGTGCAAGCAAGTATGAAGAAAATAATTTTCCCTGATCACACACAGTGGAACAATATCTCTAAGATGTCAGTGCTTGTACCTCAGTAACACAGGTATTAGTTCTATGTTCTAATTACATATTAACTTTCTAATTATAGATTAATATTTTATTATTTTTATGTGTGACAGTCACCCTTAGCAGACTTCTACCCTAAACCAGAATTGTAAGTGGAATGGAACATGTAAATAGGACAGAGGAGGAATAATTACTTGCATTGCAACTGCTCTGGCCGGAGCTACGACACCATGCAGCCAGGATACTTTGGATGCCAAGATGCATGAGGTCTCATGCTGTATGAATGGGGCTGGTGTTTTGCTGTCAAAGTTACATTCAAGTGTTCCTTTCCACTGTCTTTTATCAGTGATAACACATCTGTGGTTTTGACTTCTCTTTTTTTACTTCCTCCACCAGTTAGTTGTTCTTTTACACTGTCCAAACCCTTAATATATTCATGCAATATTGTTCAGTTTTGTGTTGTATAGTTTAAGCACCATGGCAACTTGTTTCCACCTGAAACAGGATGGACACAAACAGGCTGCCAACTGCAGCCTTTCTATATCTACCTTTCAACAATAACTTTTTTCCATTTATGATTATGTACTCCACTTCCAGTTTACAATTGATTTTGATAAAGTTTTCATATTTCAATGAAAAAAATCATAGTAATACCATAGACATGTTTCATATTATTAGTCTGGCAAATGACAGTTGTACCCATATATATGATTATATCAGATTGATTAAAGTATGTTATCAGATTAAGCAGATTCAGCAACAGTGTTTGTACATATGCATGTGGGCACACCATATAGTAAAGAATTTGCTTTTCTGCAAGAAGGAGAGTGAAAAAAATTAGTGACATTCATTTGTCTAATAGTTACTGTATATATCCAGTGAAACACCAGGAAACACATATCCCATCTGTCATTATTTTAAACCTTGGATAAATAGTAAAATGCATAGAACTATTTGTTATGCTGCTGCATTTCCCATAAGCCTACAAGCCTAGTTTCATAATCCTTCATTATTAGAAGGCCGTGAGTAATCAGTCCTTGTCCATCCTCTATTTGCACATAAGTATGATGTATCAGTCCTTACTCATTTGACTTTTCTCCGAACATATCATTCTTCCTGCGTAAAGTTTTATATAACTTTGATAATCGCCATAATTTTTCTGTGTTGTTCTAGTACATGCTTTTTAAGATGGGGGACCAGAACTGAATACCGTAGTTTTATAAAATCCAGAATTCCCATGACCCTTTCATATTGTTCTCTCTCTTTTTCTGCCCTGCCCCCCCCGCCACCAGATCGCCCCTCATTCCCCTTTATTCATCCTATCCATCATAGTATTTCTTAGCTTTCCAGATTGCTGTTAAAAAGAAAGTTAACTTTTGTCCTGGAAAAGTCTATGAACAATGTAAGAACTCAGTTGATTGTTAATGGGCAACTCAGGATGCACTGTTTTATTTGTGAAGCTGGGATAGTTTTCTTGTACTTAAATGTTACATTTATCTGCATTCAGTTTCAATAGTCTGCACTGCACTTCTCTATTGTCAATGCTTGTCTTAATTATCCCAGGTAACTAGCTTAGTGTTGTCAGCAGAATTTTGCACTTTGCTGTGCATTTTCACAAATCTCAAATTTCAAATTTTCATTTTCACAAATCTCAAATTTTCGTTTCTGGCTTGTTTATTTATGGTATGTGGTGATATATTTACAATATCATAGAATGATACATCTTGGAAATGATTTCTGAAACAGCTTTATTACAGAGCAAGTGCTAAGTGCTCTTTTTAAGGTAAAATAAATCCTGAACAGACCTTATATTCCTAAACTCAGTGCTAAAATAATACACAATTACTGCCAATAACGTAAGTCAAAATGTGAATGAAGAAAAGTCCTTCCCAATGCAAAAAACCCACTTGTTTTCATGTTTTTCTTTATCAAAGCTATACTAGCAGGTGTTTAAATACTATAGCACCAACTAATTAAAATCTGTTGTTGTGTGCACATGTCAAGAAGTTAAGAAGATATAAAAATTACCGTTGTTATCACAAGTGGATATTCCTTGTTCCAACCACAGGAGACTGGTTAAATGTACTGTGTTTTGTGATTCTGGTTATGTACCACACAACATGTAATTACTTTTCTGTTGTGAACCACTAATTTTACAGTATGTGATATGATTTCTTCGCTATATCATTTGCCTTTAATTGGCATTTTTTACTTCACATTCCAGATGTAAAAATGGTACTGGAAAAAAAAAATTCTTATGAAAATGTGCCAGTTCTAGGGGAAAATATTTGGCATTTTACAAGTGTGCCAACATGCAGCTTCATGAAATTTCTTTTGCTGGTTTTAAAATTCAATGATATATTAATATTTATTTTCTGGTAATATGATTGTCAGTTGTGTAACTTCTTTAGAATTTCTTGGTTGTCTCATGAACATGCAGTTAATATGGAACGGTGGATAAATTTTACTGGCTCTTGATTTACAGAGGAAGGGAAATAACTTTGGGCCTTGTTCTGTGCCATATACGGAGTGTCACTGAACTTAGTAATAATTGCTATATAGATGTTCATGTTCTTAAAAATAAATAGTTTTAAAGCTTTTGTTTTGATTCTTCAGAACTACATGTATTTTTGTACTGTTTTTTATTGTCCCAAGGTGTTACATAAAAGTAAAAGGCAATTTTTGCTTGTGAAATCATTTAGATGTTATTTCTGTTGCTCATAGCAAAGTAAATACACATCTTAGTCCTGCAGTTCTGGCATTTCAGTCATCAAGATGTAAGTATGAGTCACTCAACATGACATTTTCAAACTTTCAGATCCTAGGCTCATCTTACTTGTATTTAAAATAAAAGCTCTGAGTTTCTAGCTGCCTGAAAGTATGAAGATGATTTCTAGTTAAAGAAAACCAAACCAAAGTAAACAACCAAAAAACCCTGAGAAAACGGTTCAAGAGAAAGAAGAAAACTTTGCTTAAAATCTCATATTTTAAATTAAAGCTTGTGATTTGTCCTTTAATTTATGAATATTTGCAATTGTCAGTATTGAATACTGAATTGAATTACGACTGCAATTAAAATATAACAAAAAATAGTAGAAGATTTTTTGCAAGAAATATGGGGGGTCTTTTTGTTATAAAATAATAACAGTTTCAAGAAATCAAAGGAACTGCCGAGGAACTGTAAACGTATCATGTATGTCCTGCAAAGGTAACTTCTAAAATCATTTTGAATCCTTTCTGGAATGCGCGTTTCTCCTTAATCAACCATGATCAATGAAGAGTGTTCATCTAAAATTTTCTTTAATTCATTTCCCTGATCTCTCTTTGACAAATTTCTACACAACACTTGTTTCTCATGTTGTTATTTCCCAGACAAGTGTAAAGATAAGAGCGATGAACAATCAATAATGACATCCTAGATAAAACAGAATTTGAATATCTTTTAACTGCCTACAAATAAACTATCTTCAGTTAGTTTTTAAGTCTGGTTTCACTTTAAGCCAAGATAAATACAGGCTGCAGCTAAAAGGGGAAGTTCCCTGTTCTCATCTGTTTTTCTACCTCCTTCCTGCCCAGCACTACTGCCACTGTACAGCTCAATGAGGGAACTGCCATTCCTGAATGCTGATCTTTAAATTTGGCAGTGACTGGGGAAGGAGGTGGAGGAGACTAGCTCAACAGCATCCCGCACTTTACTTAGCTCACGGTAATTGTGCTGTTCCCAGGAGTTGCGGTTTCCTCAAACATCAGTAAGTGCCCCAGTCCTTGTTACAGATGTCCATGGGGTCTGCTGTCTGAACCTGCTGTAATTTTTTTTCTTCCTGAGATGAAATTTCGAAGTGCATGATTATCTCCTGTATACCTACTACATGAAAAAAAATATTTATGGTGGAGAGACTGTGTGCTTGAAATCTTCATAACACTCTTCATGCTGTTTCTCACTAGTAGATAGAATTTCAAGATGCAGTGGTAATTTTTAAGAATTCAAGTCCAAGTATGTTTTCATTGTTGCTGTTTATGCGGTTTAAACTTTCATAGGTTTTTGATGTTCAGAAGGTTTTGTTTGTTCCTGCTGGCACGGTGTCTTCTGCGCTGGGGACACTTAAGAACTCAAAAAGCAGAGAGCTTGCTAGACCAATAGATACAGAGGAGTAGTCAGATTCCCTCTAAGGGTCTTGCACCCAATGGGCAGTTTTAAAAAATCTTCATGCAGTTTTCTTGATGAAGAGATCAGGTTCTCTTGATGGGACTGGAGAGGTACTGTTCTTTGATATGAGTAGGACAGAGTTAAATTTTCCTGCTATTCCTAATAGGGCAGAATTCCCCATTCTTTTCTTTCACAAAAAAATAAAAGATTGATTGTGAAGCTGTGCATTCATGTCCCTGTAGTATTCATTATATTGGCAGTCAGGAACTACCAGCCTTCAGCAGGCATTCCAGTTTTCTTTTGTGTTGTAGAAAATATTAGCAGATACCATTGCGATAAACCCCAGGCTTTACTGCTGTCAGTTTAATACCCTTAAATATGAATCAGAGTCTGATTTTAGAAACATTTTCATTAAGATCATTAATACAGTAATATAGTCCTTCATTTATTGGTTCAAAAACCATATAGGTTAGTAATGTTGAGTCTTAAACTGTGCTTCTGACTTCGCTACATAAATTCAACTGCCCCAAAACTGTAATAATTAGTCATACATACAAATTCAGGTATACCCTATATAGATTGCTCAAAAGTTGACGTTGTATGCATTAAAAATTGTTTATATGGTTTAGGCATTTTATGAATTTGATAATAATAGTGTTTTACAGAAGCATCATTTCTGTACCATAGAAATCATGCTCAGTATATAAATGAGGTTAGCTGGGGTGGCCTCTTGCAGTTCCTGCTCAGGATGTTTCACCAGGCTGGGAGAGTGACTTGTGTCATTATTGTTATTATTGTTATTATTGTTATTTTTCTTTTCTGATATAGTTCCATTAAAATGTCTTTATCTGAACCCACAAGCTGGGTTTTTTTTCTCCTTCCCTCTCCTTTTCTCTCTCTTCTCCGTGACCTTCTTGGGGGAGGGAGGGGGATGAGCAGGTGGCTGCTTGGTCCTAGTGGCTGAGGTTAAACCATACCACCTTTGTATAATTTAAAAAAAAAAAACATACTATGAGAAGAGGACAAAATGAGTGCTGTCTTTACCTCACACATTGTAAATAGTCAAAATTTCAGCATGAAATTTTGCATGAAAAAGCATGAACTGCAAATAGAGACAACCTAGAGTTTTGTACGATTAACCCATAGGGAGACACTGGCCTGTTGTGAAAGCAGATGATGAGGTAGGCTTGTGAAATGCATAGCTATGAGCTCATATGTAATGCTGAAGTGTGTGTCCTCTCCTCACTGAAGTGTCCCAACCTACCTAGCAAGACTACATGAAGCATACCCTCATTTGAAGTCTTGTGACAGACATGGGGCAGTGATACAGGATTTTAAGCAAGAAACAAGCAGTCACCAGCTAGCCTCCTCCTCTTTAGAAACTTACATACTAGGTATGATTCTGGCAGAGTGACAAACTGCAGTCAGAGGCCACATAAATATGGTCAAGGATCTGGAAGGATTGTACAGCAATCATGTTCATGTGTTCATTGACAATAATTTATTGGAGGAATATCTGAATTCAATGGGTAGAAAAAGTCACATTACTGGCTATGCTATTAACAAATATGGCTTCATTACTGATTCCTGATACTACTGATTCCTGGCAGTATGATACAGAGTTACAAACCTATATATAAAACCTTTGTTCATTTAAACATCTCAGAAATTTTCTACAGTAATAGTGATGCTTTCGGAGATAAAATGGCTGCTATTACTGTTTGTTTAAATCACCAATTTTAAATAGACTTTGGAATATCAACTTGGCACTCATTTCATAAATCTTGTTTGAACTGCAGATAAAATTCATTCTAGAAAGTCTGAATATGATCTCTGGTTACTCAGAAGTGACCTTTTCCTACTTTATACTTCCATCAGAAATGGCCACTAAACTGAGCCACAAGGACCCTGAATTTCCTCTCTGTCTCTTTGAGGTATACATTCCAGTCCTTTAATAATTTTGTCCTGATTGATTTACTAGCATTTATATTCACATTTATCCACTGGACCTTATTACCATAGAGGTTGCAGCAGCACCAATTGCAGTGGTAGAACAACCATTCCTACAAGTACTCCTTTCTTCACAGATCCGATACAATCACACTGTACCTTCTGGATAAAACTTCATACAAGCCTGGAGCTGTTTTCAAAGGCAATGGTTTTCAGAGTTGTGCCCCAGATTTCTGAATGTGTTTCATGGTATAACTTTTCATGTTTGTATACTGAGACGTAAACTGTGTGCTTGTATCTCACAGGCCAGGTGGCTTAGAATATCCTGTTAGTGTCATCAGTCTCCACTGTTTTCCAATAACAGTTGTTTACCAGTGTGGTGGGTTGACCTTGTTGGCTGTCAGGTGCCACCCAGGTGCTCTTTCAGTCCCCTTTCTCAACAGCATGAGGTGAGAAAAGAAGATGGAAAAGTCTGTGGATAGAGATAAAAACAGGGAGAGCACTGACCAACTGGCATCACAGGCAAAACAGGCTTGATTTGAGGAATCCTGTAATACACTGTTGATACTTCTTCAGCATGTTGCCATACTAGAATCATCAAGGTGGGTAGGTTGACACAGCATCTACTTTCATAATTAATTCCACACCAATCATAAATATCCGTGGTTAAATGATATCATCCACCATTTATGGTTTAATACTGTATATTAATGGGTACACATGAAAATAATTTCTAGATATTCATAATCTGTTGGCTTCTAGCAGTGAAATTTGGAAACAGTAATGTTTAATTTGTATGAGAAACACAAAAACCATTATGAAAAATTATATATTGGTAGTCTAGAGTCTTACAGTGTTCTTCAAGTCATCCACTCAAAGTAGAACTTATTATTATTTGCTACATTTTGCACAGTATTGATCATTCATGATTTTTCTTAACACTATGGAGCTTGTGGATCTTTCTATAGCAATCAAAAAGTGTGCTGTTGAGCACAATCTCAGATATAAATAATGAAATAACCTTCCCTATGCCTTTTTCTCCTCTACCTACTCTAATAAATGTAGAATTGCAATCAGGTTTTATATGCCTTTCTCCTTCTCTTACTTCATCATTAATATTATTTGAGGGAGGAGAGAGATTTGATCTACAAATGTCCACTGTGCTAGAGGTTGAAGCTAAGGGCTCTTCATTTTTTGTGGCACTTTTTCAATTATCTGGACTAGGCTTGTTTTTGGGAGCCGTCAAAGTAATGCAATCAGAATGTGGATGTGTTTAGCTGAGCATAACTAACATAGATAATGCTGAGCTCTATGGTCTATGCGAAGCATAATGCACTCAAGAGTCTTAATTGTTTCTAGTTCATAGCTGGCCTTTGAGATTTATTACTACTGTGATGTTGAAGTAACAAGCACTACTGAACATTCAGAATCAAATAAGAATATTGAAGGAATTCAATAAAGGAAATAATTACTAAAATTAATGAAGTGCTTAGAGTAAAATATAACTTCATTTGGCCATTTAATTCAGGAGGAAAAAGTAAATCTTCTTCTTGTAATGTTTTGCTAAGTAAAGTAATTACACTGTTGTATCACAAATATGCTTCATTCATCATTTTGTATTTATTTCCTGC